>VZTB01008603.1:77867-184565 GCA_013397245.1 Thryothorus ludovicianus | reverse complement strand
AATTTGATTGGAAATTCCAAACATGTGAAAGTGTCCACTAAGTATATTTTTTTTTCTTTTTCTGTTTTCTTTTAAGTAAAATACTTACAAAATAATTATAATCCAAAGCCTGTGCACTAGACAACTTACTTTTGCATTCTTGCTGTCATTGCCAATAGTTTATTCTTTGAAAGTCTAACCTCAGGTGCCAGTCTTAGACTGTTAATTCTAGGCTACATCCTCTTGATCAATTTCCAACAACAAAATCCTGCAAAATAGTTTTTGTTTTTTTAAGATTCAAGTTTCATTTGGAACTTGGAGTCAAAGGAATATGGAAAGAATGAAATTAATTTATTTTTTTAACCCAGCTCAGTACAATCGTCATTATTTATTTAACCATTTAGAGTTTGAACCCTGTTTTGCAGTGCTTACTGAAACTAATTGCATTTGGATTTATTTTAAACTTTTTTTTCACAGATGAGTGTTTATTTCTACCTTTATTCCAAAAGAAAAATTAAAAGAAAATGGCCTTTTTGCTGTTTTCTAAGTGATTGAATCAGCTACTCTGGATGAATACTTAAATTAATTTCACAACAATGGATTTGAGTCATTGATAATTTCATTATAAAGTGAAGTAAACAAGTTATTTAAAAATATAGAATTTAAAAAATGTTGCACAAGAATTTTTCATTCCAAAGCATACTTTTGATAGAGAGCTAGACTTCTTTTTCACCCATACATAAAGAAATATGCGTGTAAACAAGAACGGAAACACATATGCAGTCATGTAAAGAAAAGACTCATGGACTCAGATATATTTTTCATTTTAGTCACTATTAAGGTATTTTCCTTCAAGTTTCACGAGCATCGTAAGCTTTCCCTAAATTTCTTACAGTCCATTTGTTTGGTACCCTTGCAGGAAGCTTAAATCACAATAAATGAGAAATAATTGTCATATTTACACAGATTTTTCTTCCCTGTCTTATATACACTTTCATTTCAGGATCTGTCCTTTCCAGAATTACTCTCTTACCTCAAACTGTTAATGTGAGATGAACAATTTCCAAAATTGACATTAAAAAGATGAAGGGTAGAATAAGGGATAGTAGGGTCAAAACCACCTACGAACAAAAAAACCAAAACAAAACAAAACAAAAAAAAACAACCAAAAAAGAAAGGTATTAGAAAGATACTTTACCGGTAGAAGTGAGTGTGTCTATCTTCATTAAGAATTATGTCCTTTAAATCCATTGAAGCTACATGAACTGCATTGAATAATAAGCTGTTGAATTTCTGATGCCTGTGGAAGACTGCATTTGAAAATATGCAGAGTATATCACATACTTTGATTATTTCCTACAAAATATGGGTGCTTAAAACACTTACAGCCCTCAGTAGAGAGCTGCGGAAAAAATGAACGAGAACCGAGTGTTATACTAGTAATACGTGTAGTACAACTGGAGAATAATCTGAAGGAAACATTCAAAAAGACCAATCTTTTTTACCAATATGATACTGAGAACTTCTAGCAAGAGACATGCAGTTTAACACAAAAATTCAGCATTAATTCTTCAATTATGGGAGTAGAAGGAATCAGTTCCAGCTCTTTTATAACCTCTGTAAAAGCAGTGAAAGCTTTTGCTAATTTAAAAATCATTATGGTCTTCTATTTAACTTTCATAGTTGAGTGTTTAAAAGAATGAAAGTAAATACATGTTTATGATTTAAAGGTAACTAGTAAACTCAATGAAAAAGATTTATATTAAGTATGATCTTTTTTCTAACTGACTATTTACTGCATGTTAATGTTGCACATTATGACACTATGACATTTAAATCTGTTATCTTAAATCAAAAGAAAGAGAAAATAAATGCTGTACTTAAGAATTAAGGTACACTGCCAGCTTAAATGAAAGTATTTTTTAGCAAAAACAATAGTAGAAACTTTCAGGCAATGTGTCTTAAATTTTCCAGTTCTTTGAACTATGGTTCACACTGGCATGAACACTTTTTTCTGGCCTTAACAGAATACATGCTGAGAGCTGATGCATCATTTCTTATATTTGCACCAGTTAATCATTCCAGTGAATGATGCACATTCATCTACAACTTCACCAGGGAATGTGATTTTCTATATCACTTTACTACAATATTCCAGCCTTCTTCAACATCATTACATCAACTATAGTCTATTTCACTTTCTGGCTTCTTCCTTCAAGAGCCAAAACATAAGTAAAGAAAAAGATAAATTGATGTTTTGTTTGAATCTTCAGGTTGTTCTGATCTTGCAAAGAGCAACCATAATCTCCAATTTCTTTTCTTTCAGAGTATTTTCCCATACTACATTCTCTATATTGTCTTTCAGTGAAAGCCTCCTGTGTAAGTGGTCTTCCAGTCTGGTACGTATATCTCAATACCATACTGATTCCTTATGTGCTGGTCTTGGGTATATGGTCTTCAGATTGAGATACACAGCAGTCTTTAAGAGCAGATAGTTATATGTACACTATGTTTCTAATAGATAATTTCATGGAAACAATATAGTATTCGAAGTGAAAAAATCAGCTGACCATATAAAGTTTTGTGACCAGATTATAGAAAAATTCATGGAAGATCCATAGGCTATTATATAGCCTCTGCATCTTTTAAAGTAGGCAACTCAGAAAGAAAGCAGAGTAAACATATAAGCAAGAATTATCATCTTCCTTTCCACTTCTACTGCACACACTACTGAGGCATATATGTTTTAATATGGATATCTGTGTTTCCTCTTTTCCATGGCATCCTGTGTAAGAACTTCCTAGTCTATATGGGCTTGCACACAGTTCAGACTGGCTTCCTGAGTGGGTTAAAGAACAAATAAACTACTAGACTCAGTACTACTCTGAGAAAGAACAAGCTTGGGAATATCAGTACTACTGTTGATTTGTACCCATTTGTCCAATACTGCTGATTGGTTTTGTAATAGATCATGGTATTCCTGAAATGGTGCCAAAGCACCTCTTTACTCAGACTTCACCAACAGACCTTTGAATTCAAAAGAGACTGGTTAAACCATTATTATAAAAAAAGAAACAAAGAAATGAATGGAAAAAATCATCAAGAAAACAATTCCAAAATGCTAGATATAGAGATAGATTGACATACCAACAGAAAAACAAAATGTGACAATTAATAAAAAATAATTGAAAGCATTTTCTGAAATCAGATAGACAGAAAAGGAAAGAAAAGCCCCAACTCACCAGAAAAACAAAACCCAAAAATCCTAGCAACAACAACTGCAGTGAGCAAAGGACAACATTACCTGGCTCTGCGCCACTGGCAATTCTGTTCTTTTCAAACATCACTTGCAGCATGCTCTTCAGATTAATGATATATTATTTGAATTCTCTTTGGGTTGGAATTTTGTTCCAGAAATAACAGTTCAGATCATATTAATTTCTGCTCTGAGTTCTAGGAAAAATAGTCCTGAAAAAATGAGAAGAATTTTATGGCCTTTGAGCATCTGTGATACAGAAGATTAAGGAAGGAAATANCCTGAACTACCCTGAACTTCCCTTCCCTCTCAGCAATTGCCCACTGTAGGACATTTATCACCTTAGCTCTTGAGGGAGAAATCCATTCTAAAATTGTGCTTTTCTTGTGCTAATCATATTAAAGCCCTGGTCTTGCTCAGGCTGCCTCAGCTTTGCTATAAAGTGTCTTAAATTATAAGAACAGCTTCCAGCTGATTGGTAAGAAAAGGAAGGATTAATACGAAGCAAAGCAATACAAAGCATGAATAACCTGAGTCATCCTTTAAAATGTGTGCAAAGTAGAAAAAAGTGGATCAATCCACTGCTAATAACATGCAATATTTGTAGTACAACAGCACTTAAGAGATATTTATTCCCAGTTAATTCTCTGGGACACAATGAGCACTGCAGCTGCTGTGTATTTTAGGTAATTTCTCAAAGCCATAATTACATGTTTGGTAAATGACTAGCTATTACTTAAACTAAAGACGTGGGCTAAAAAGTGTCTGAGGACATTCATAATAAGAAGAATAGTAGGGATTAGAGAAAAAAACAACCCAAAGAGCTCCTATGTAAACATCTTGTATGGGCATTACATGAACATTTAGTTTTCATTACAACATGATAACGGTACTTTTATCTTGGAGACAACTTTGAAAAAGCACCAAGTTACTTCCTGCTACCAACAGCTGCAGGTCCTTTCACTATCAAATTTATAGCAGATGTCTGTGTGCTAGAAACTGAGGCAGGAGAGATTTCCTTTCATTTTATCCACCAGTACACCTTCTGACCCTACCACAGACTTTTCAAGGTTGGCAACTTGGGAAGGCTGTGTCTAGGACACCATCTTGTTATGAAGCCTTAGCCTCTTACATAGCTTCCTAACGATTTACTTTGCTTCATTTTTGCCTTTATTTAAATTTCCACAAAGTTTTTTTTTTAGCTATGTGTTACTTGTTTAAATTTAACAGAATGGTCTTTTTTGTTCTACTAAAACAGGCAGTGAGAATGAGATTATCATGTTTCATTATCTTTCACCATGCTTATGATTATTTCTCCATTAGCTTTCCTTTTCCATGGCTATCCTGTTAAGTCCCTGAGTACCATGGACAACATTCTAAAAATGGCTTGTTAGGCTTTTATAACTATCTTATTAATTTTTAATCAAAATATGGGTGTTGAAGATTTTCAAAACTTTCCTTTTAGTAAGGAAAGTTGAATTTATGGCTGTATTTTTAAATAAGTGATTGTGTCCAGATTTATTTGGAGTGCAGGGTTTAATATTTTTTTTTACTATTTTATTTTAAAAGATAAGGGTGGATTGCTTAACATCTCTGTTTCAACACTGTGAGTAAATCACTTCATGCAGAAACATTATTGTTGACAGCTGGGGGGGTTGCCTTTTTTTTGCACTCAGGAATATACTGGTTCTCAACCAGTCAAGATTCAATTTTGAAAATATCACTCTACTTTATTGATTCACCAGAACATCTGATTCAAGCCAAAACAGAGAAGATCATGAATGCTGTGTTATAAGAAGGAAAATGAGATTGGAGAAGGGATATGACAGATCTTCATTCATTACAGCATGAACAAAACATTCACAAACCAATATTTCAATAGAGCTGTCCACTGAGCCTTTGAATACAAGTGTCCACCTTCCTAAGCCATCACCTGAAAAAGAAGAAGAAGAAAGGAGAGCAATTAGTGTAGCTGTAATTTTGCATCACCAAAGGTTTTTGAGAGAGAATTCTGCCACCTGAATGAAATGCTCTGCACAGAGTGTCGGCTGTGGCTTTGACAGGTGTTGGGTCATGGGCCACTGCCCATATTGTAATATATTGACTGTGTCAACATAATGACTCAAATTGTCTCATCAAAGATGAGCTGTCTTTGAATCATTTCACCAGTCTCTAAAGTACATATCTATTTTTCACCATCATTTATTTCCATCTTGTTGTTTTATCTTTTTAAGACCACCATATTTAATACAGACTGAATAAACTGAACTGCTGCTTTCAGATTTCATGTCACTTATGCCATTTTGTCAACTTGCCATAAACTGTCGGTCCCTTTTCTTCTCCGTAAAGAAAATTTTCATTATTTAAATCAATAAGTTGACTGAGAACAAAGTTCCCTACCTTTTGCTTGTAAAGATGAAGGTGGGAAAGTGAGCATGGTTAATAAGTTACAGTTCACTAGGGAGCATCACAGATACCAGAAGCACTGTGTTTAATGACAGCTAACATAGCAATGGGGAAAAAAGACACATGGACCTCTGCAATTGTTTCTTTAAGAGCTATCATAATAGGCTCCCCATGTAGCGAAGTCCCTATAAGTATTGGCATCACAGTTCCAGGGAATATTAAAAAGTTTTGTGTCCTATTGCCTGCCATGCTTACAATTGAAAAGTCCCAGGAGAAGGGAAATCTTTTACACGCACGGACACCCAGTTCAGCAAGGTACTTAGCTTAACATTGCAGTTGTCTGTACTTTGCCGATTCAGGAGCCGTCATAACAGGTCTAGGCTCTGTCTTTGTTCCAGAGATATTTTTCCTCCCATAATTCTTCCACTGCTCACCTGACAGCTGATGGGCACATATTTGGATTCCTTCACGAAACTTTTCCTGATTCCTGGTCCAATGGAAGTTGCTACTGGTATGGTCCACATCTTTCACCTCCTTTGAAATATCTTGGTTTGGGCAGCTGTTTGCAGCAATGGGGAAGAAAGACAAACAGACCTCCTCACTTCTCCCAAAGAACATCGTTTATTGTAATGAATCAAGCACTTTTATGCTCTTAACTTGAACTCAAACACTCATTGGCTGCCTGCCACTGCAGTGTCACTGTTCATGCATCCCTTTACCCAATCACCTTTTTGGCCACGCAGCGTCCATGTGTCTCCTCAACCTATCACTGCCTCTACACATGAAGCAAGCACATGCCAGCCATACAACCTGTTCTCCAGTCACATTACCTGTTTTTTGCTCCCCTGTTAGCTGAACCTTTCCCAGAGTGCTTTCCATTGAGCAAGAGCAAATAGTATTTCTTGTCTCCCACAAGCTAAAACAGAGTTTTCAGGCAGGTTTGTAACTAGAGCAACAGAACTACCTTCTTCAGCTGTTTCTTGGTGGATGACTAGAGGTGAAAAATCAAGTCTCTGCTATGGTTTATGTCATTCCCCTACATGGTTAAAAATATCCTGTGCACCAAGCCACATTTCAAATCTATAGCCAAGCACAGTGTCAGTCAGAGGTTGACTTGATGCTAGTGAACAGCCGCACGTTTTGGACTTTGGTGAAAACTATGAAGCCAATGCACCTATCCTGTCATACAAAAAATCCAAAAATGGGAAAAAAGCATGCCAGTTGGAATAGTGAAATACAACATATCATTATCATATGAACATATCATGACTTTTTATCCTGAGTCAATGCTTCACTCAATAACAAATGGATTAAGAGTTTAAAGTTTCAGCCCAGCTATACCCTCTTGATGTTGATGCAAAGGTTCCATAACAATCGATGTTAGTCAGACCATAGGCATCAACAGGATCTCAGTACACAATTAGACAAAGAGATTTATAATTAAACTGATAAGTCATTTGATTAGCAGTTTGTCTTGTCTTTCTTTTTGTTTGACCTCACACACTGAACAATCCTCAAATGTACTTACTGAAGTATAATAATTCTTCAGTATTATTGAATACTGTGTTTAATTGCAGTTTTATATCTTTGTATGCCATTAACAATTGTGAGTTGGTAGAACAAGTAACAGTTGACTAACTGGTTTGATTTCAGAGACAAAAATAATTCTGCTCCTCAACTCTATAAAAAGAATAACATAAACATGAAAACTCTGCTGGGAAAGTTAAACTCAGCTGTATTGGGTTATGCTCTTGCTATAAATTATGTAGTATTTTACAGACTGAAACCAAGAAGCCCATATTCTGATACTATCTTAAGGAAAATGTAAATTCATGGCCACCTTTCTTTGCATGTGCTTAAGGAGAGCTTTGGGTCTTTCTTTGATTTGGTATTTCAGAGTATGTGGACCTGAATATAACTTTGAAAGTGTCTGAAATTAGAGAAGAGTGTAGATAGTAAAAAAGACAGCATTTAAATGTCAATAACAGAATATTCCTGGAAAAAGTATTTGATTTAGGAAAATATGTAAAAAATAATATTTTTTTAGCTGGTAGAATCTGTGTGAAAAAGAAATGACACATTTAAGAAATTAGATATATGATAAAGAGTAACTCTCTCCGTGAGACCAGAATAGGCAGAGTTAAGGACATTCTAAGTCCATGCAAGTAAACTTAGGGGTCAAGGAGGCTTTGTAAAGATTTGAAAAAAAAAATTTAAAAATTAGTGAGATATCAGAAAAGAGTGAAACCGAGTGATACAGCCTGAGTAAAAAATCTGGCCCATTGAGAAACACTTTACATACAAACATTGCTGATCCAATATTTCCTGTGTTTCACTCTTAATAATTTTAGTATAGTCACATTTTCTTCACTAATATAAGTAATCCTATTGCTTACATTTTCTTAGTTAGTCCAAAAAATAGACATAAATGTATACTCCAAAAATAGTCAGGACTAAATTTTTGAATTATCTGTTTTCAGCCTATGAAATTCATGCCTGGACCATAGGTAATTGAAGAAGAAAGACTTACACCCTGGACTCCTGAGGCTGACTCAGAAAGAACACTGAGGTTCTTAGAAGGCAATGGCCAGAAGTGGAGCAAAACTGTTATGATGTTTCGTGACTCTCCCTAGACTGTTCTGCTTTGGGTGTGGCACAGAGGCCAGTAATATCACATTCGACTAAGACACAATCTAGGGCAAGCGAAAAGACCTTCTGAATGCTGTATTTGGGCCTTTTCATGAAAGACTAAATCCTATTAAGATCTACAGAGAAGAACACTAGGAAATGTATTGTATATATCAGAAGATTAAGAAAAGTGTGTTAAAAATGCTGGGGAGAACCTAATGTTAAAGGTATACCAAATCACAAAAATGAAAAAGTCATTTAAATCCATTTATGTGGAAATTCTAGCTAGATACAGAAGCCAAAATCAAGTCTAGTCAATCAATCAATCCCGTTTTACAGTGTTTTTCTTTATTTTCTTTAATCCACAAAGAATTTAAAGCCTCAAGCCTTACCAGCAATCAAATGAGAGAGACAGATCTTGACAGTGTGGACAAATATTAGAGATGGATTAAGTAGTTAAGATAACACAGAGATCAGACCAAACTTTCACTAAAATATAGATGGAAATTTATAATTGAATGTGTACTCTTGATTTTAGGTTTTTCAAGAATTTCATGCATATAAGCACTAATTCCTGAGTCTGGGGCTAGAAATGATGGTGCAAAACTCAGACAACATTAATATTTTCAGTGGACATGGAAGATGATTGCATGAATGTTTTTACATGTACCTTGTTTTTTTCTCATGGGATTTCCAGTACAGCTATTTTTAAGCAACAAGGAGTTTGGCTAACTTGGAAATAAAATATGAACAATTATGAACATATAGATGTTGAAGGGCTGGATTTTCACCCTTCCTTTTTTGCTTTTAATGTCTTTCTAGCATATGAATAACCAGCAGAAAAAAAAAAGGAAGAGTGGAAGAAGAATGAATTTCACATTCCTGTATTTCAGCCAGCACATTCCTTGGAAGCATAAGTGAGGTGGTTCAAAAAACACAGACTTCAGAATTTATGTGATTTTGGTATGCATAGCAATGCACTTTGGATGCATTAATAAAAATGGTTAAAGAACGTGCATCTTTTCAGGGGTTCAGTTTAATCTATTTAGCTTTACACATTTCAACCTGTTTTTGCTAGATAACTCTGAACTAAAAGTCATGCAGAAGCATCTATAAACATCAAATCATGCAGCTATTCATGCATCTGTCATTGGGAAGTGGAAATGCACATAATACAAGCCATATAATGTATGGAAAAGAAGATAGTGTGATACCTGAGTCAGAGTCAAGAGCCAGGAGCCTAGGGTACAATTCTCAGCTCTGCCACAAATGTCTTTATGACCTTGAGAAAAACCTCTCAGCTTCACCTGTAGATGCCTCTGTTTCTCACAGGGTCATTGTCAGCTCAAATTAATTAACAGCTTTTAGGCATTTTTCTATCCCTTTAGATAAGGCACCATAAAATGTAGTCTATTCCATTTGTCCAGGGATGAAAAGTGTACAAAGAGACAGAAAAACTGTGAAAGAGATTAACAGCACCCCCTAACACCCCCAATAAAAAGCACAAACCCAAACGGGCCACCTACCCTCCTTCAGTCTGACCTGCTGACTCCCTGTAACCCTTTCGTATGTGCCAGAATTTCTCTTTCCCTTCTGTATTTCCCTTTTTCACTGTTCTTGACTTTGTACCTGCATGGCTGCTAAAGTTTTAAGTGCCACACATTTACCAGATTAAGTTAGTTTAATTTCAGGTCTTTTAACTGTTCATACTCCCATTCCAAGGTTGGTAATGTTTCCACTGCAGAAGGCAAACCTGCAGACAGAAAAAAATAAACATTTCTTCTCCTACTAGGTTACATCAGCTTTTCTGGCCTATATCCACAGCTAAACAAGTAGGAAAAAAAGAAGTCTATGTAGTGTTACTCAAGATATTTAAAACAACCCTATAAAATATTCTACTTATAAGTCCACATATAGTAATCCAAAAATATTTTATAGTAGATCAAATATTTTTAGTTTCTCTACACATGGCCGACCTTTCCTTTTGAAAATTAGCAGGATTAAGTTCAGTGCCCATTTCAACTCTATGTGATGTCTTTGATTGGTTATATACAGTGCATGTAAAATGGAACCATCAGGAGTCAGTCCTTGGCTAAAATTCATTGAATTTACGGAATGTAAATCAATACAGGAAGCATAAAGTCAGGTCCAGGAGGTTGTATTGCTGGAAAACACTATAGATAGAAAAGAGAAAGCTTGATAAATTTTGAGTCCAAAAAGTAATTAGAGCTTTCTGGGTCATGGTACACACAGACCAGTAATTTGTTTCTCTGTTTGAATAGGAGGACATTAGTACCTTTTTAGAAAGGTATCAATTCAAATCCTCATATTTCAATAGTTAAATTGCTCACATTATTTAAAATCAATGCAACATATCTTGTCTGAATGTGTCTCCAAACTTTGGTCTTGTTATGTCTTCTTATGGCACAATAAACTGTTGTTTGCTACCAGAAATCCTTACACAGGCAGAAACTTTGAAACTGTAATCAAGAAATTTCTTCTCTACCTGAATTTCTTCTTGGCTAATCCAAGGAGACTGAACTTCTTTATTTATCACTACAAGGCATACTTTCCAGATCCTAGACTCATTCTTGTTTCATTTTCAGAAATATTTCAAATTTTTTTTACATGTAAAGATTTTTTATATCTTATTTCTGTCTTAGAGTACTCTGTGTCTGTCTATTGTTCCCTTGGCTATGAAGTGCAAAGTTCTTTTTGAAGCACTTGTATTCCAGAATATAATATGATCAAATGGTTACATCAGAGTGTTATTAAGATTTATGTGCATTACTGCAGAGGAATCACAGAATAGTTAGAATTGGAAGGAACGTCTGGAGATCGTTTGGTCCAACCCCCCACCAAGGCAGGGTCACATAATTAATTTCTCTAATTATCCATGGAACATATTCACTGATCAAATGTATGTCAATGAGGATTTATTATGTTGAAATTTGCAGAGAATGCAATTATAAAGGCATAGTAATATACTAGAGCAATATGTGGCATAGCATATATTCTGTGTGGTATCTGATTATAGTCAGTAAAAAAATTGTCCCATTTATTTTAGTTTTTGAACTGGTTGGCTGCAATAATTATAATAATTAATTATCAAATTAATTATGAGAAATTTATTTTGGCATAAAAACTGATGTGAAGATTCATTATCCATTTTATGAAGAAGCAAGATGAGAGAGATGTTGAAGGATAAAAAATCATTTTACTCACATGGTTACTGATTCAAAAAGGCCAGCTGGCAATCTGGCAGTATTTTCTTTAATGTTGTCTATCAGTCATTGAGCTGAATTTTCTAAACTTACCCTCCCAGTTATAGTCACAAAATATAAACACAAAAGCACCTCTGTGTGCTAGAAAATAATCGTGCTGACATCAAACAGACTTCACTATGCAAAATGACATAAAATCAGAACTAAATGCAGTATAAGGACAAAACAAAGTTAGAAAATGAAAGGAGTGAAAAACTATGATGTTGTGTGGATGCTGCATTTCTTAATAATAATATTAATTTTATTAATATAAAATATTTTTCAGATTACTGCTTCATTTTGTGAAGATTGATTTTGATTTTTACATACATGCCATAATTTTTTCCAATTTTATTTGTGACTATTCTATAGTGTATTTTTTTTCAGAATCCAAGATACATGTGACAGAATTTCTTATTTTACTTATTCAGGTGCACCCTAACTAACAGTAGCTGTAACATAGCCTTCAGCTAACATAAAAGTAGCTTTATGTTCCTCCACATACCTAAACAATATAATATTCAAGTCTGCAATATAAGCTTGATGAGATAAGAAAGTAGCATTTCATATTTGCAGATGCCTAGCCCCAGAAGTGGTTTAGGAGGTCTTCATGGCACAGAGTACATTACTGGATGCCAAATAATTTCTTTAATGCATTGGAAAAGTCTCAAAAAAAGAATAAGAAAGAATAAGGTAATTGAATAAAATAAGGTATTTGAAATCAAAGTATTAACCAGGGTTTTGGGGTTTTCCAGTACTAAAATTGGTGGCAATACTTGCTTTCACCATTCAATCACAGGTCAGGAGGGCACAAGTGGTTCTTCCTGAGAAACTAGTAAGACATGAGAAGATATTCAATCTCTCTGTTGCAGTTTCAGCCAGAGTGCTCAATCTTCAGGATGCAAACTGTTTGAATGATTTCTAGATTCACTTTTGTTGTGCTGGGGGACCAGAACACTCCATGTCCAAGAAGATACTCTGAGTTTGTTAAAGGTAAGCATTTTCAAAAAAAAATCCACACAAACCCAAACCACTTGTACTAAATGTTTCATATATAGTTGTAAATTTATTTCTTTGGATTTTTCATGTGGAGGTTTGCTTTTTGCTTTTAATCCTGTCTTTTTTAATCCTGTCTTTTTACCTCTCTTCCAATTTTTCAAAACAAGTGAATTATTATAACAGAGCTGGCTGAAAGACATCTTTCATGGACAGCAGAGCCTTTACTGAAATGTTCTTTGGTCAAGCTGTTGCCTGTGGGGAGCTTTCCAGTGTGCAAACTGCAGTGCTTTTAGACATTCTCCGTGCTGCCATCACAGAAAGGGAAAGTTGACTATCAGAATCTGTCCTCCCCTTGCATCCTTCCCATCCCACTCTAACACACTTTCAGTGCTTTTTCTCAGTGACAGGACCGGATGACCCAATAGCCAACCTATATTTTGCTGGTTGTCGCCAGTGGCGATGTTCTGCGTACTTGGCGAAAATGGAAGGCACAGATCATGGAACACGTCAGCGTTGCCAGGAATGCGCAGCCAGGAGAGTTTCTTCCAGCTAAAACACAGTAAAATTTAGCATAAAACAAACTCAATACATTCATCTCCAAATACTCTTTACCGCAGCCTAAAATGTCCTTGACTTAATCCAGTGCCTTACATTGAACCGTAGGTTAAGTCTATTAATCCCTTCATTATGTATTTGCATACTGAAGGCTCCAATCAGTCTTGCCTCTGTTTTTTAAAATAATAATGTGCTGGCTGCCTAAAAACCTGTTTGATATAAGTAGTAATCCATTGAGTTCAGTGTATAACCTAATTGAAGATCTTACTTCGTTCATACTCACAATTTTCAAACTTGCAACCTAAATGTAGGTTCTTAAAAGTTTAAGACAACTAAACATGCCTGCTTTTAGAATCACTTATTCTATCCTAGTCATTGAGCAATTTACAGGTGATAGTATATTTACTTATATTTCTGTTTAAAAAATAAACACCTAAGCATCTTGTTGAATACATCTATTATATGTGACCAGAGCCTGAAGTCTTGAAAGACTCATTTTACTCATAGAGCTTCTCCATCCTCTAATAACTCTGTATCCTGTATGTACTTAACAATTAGTTATCAGAGTTTATTGGTATTTGTAAACAAGATAATAGAATACCAGTTTCTATCAGCTGTAAGTGGTGGCCCTGCTTCCAGATACTTGTCTGTCCATGTAAAAATGGAAACATTGAAATTAGAATTTTTCTACCTGACAGATTTCAATCCTCTCTTTTGATTTCTCTTATTTTCTTGTGAAAACTCTGTATAAAATGCTTATTGTGAGGTTATTAAAAGGGTCTTTCTTTGTGTTCTGGAGTTTTCAGAATAATAATAAAAACCTGCATGCACACACACAAAATAATTGAAGGGAAAAAAGAAAAAAAGCTCCAGAACACTCACTGAGGCTTCTTGATCAACAATTTTTTTTTGGTTTTTTGTTTTATTTTAAACTTATTCCGTTCTTGATATTGTATTCCCTGCAAAATGTTCAATTATTAGCACTGGAAGAAAACAGGAAAACAGGAGAATGACATGTGTTCTACAGGTCTTTTATCTGAATTAAGTTCATACGTTTCTTTAAATGCTGAGGTAGTAATGACTTTGACAGGAACTTGGCATCTCATCCATCTTTTCCCCCCTCTGTTAAGGGAACTTGACCTTATTAAGATGATATTTCCGTGCACTAATATGTAACACAACATGCAAAAGCACCAGGGAAAATGAAAAGGGAGAGATACTAGAAGGAACTGCTGGTCTAAAACAGCTTTTTAAAAGACATTGGCAAGTTTTGGAATGAGTACTCAATCTTGTTCATCAAAGGGAAGTGGCCTTTGCCCAACTAAAAGCTAGAGCCAGTGCTAGAGCAAGGGTATGGAAATGCTAACCTGTGTTAGAAAAGAGAAAAACAAAAAACACAGGTTTAAGAAAGCAAGACAAAACCCTCATAATTTCTTGATTTTACTCAGAAAAAAAACCATCTAGTCCACTCTGTGAAAAAAAAAAAAAATACCACTGCTTTTTCTATCATAATCTTTATCAGGAGAGATAAAAAAGCAAGATAGATAAAATTCAAAAAGTCAAGATAGATAAAGTATCTCTCTAAAACCAAGGGAAGGACTTCCAAAGAATGCCTCAGAATGGGTCCTTATGTCAGCTGTAACCCACAAATGTTTAGCAGTTTGCTTTAGCTGATGTTTGGTGATTACAGTGGTAATAATACTCTAGGCAATCATAACCAAAACCAAGGAAACCTCCACATAATTAAAAAACATTTTACCAAGTTCAAGAGGAAAAGTAAAAGAACTACTTACATCATGAATAGCTAGAAATCTTACCTTGTTTATCCTATGAGTTTTCCCAGGCACTATATGTCTTCCATGTTGTCTCTCACATAATGTCAAGAAAACTGTTAGCAGTTTTACAAATAAAGATAATATTAGGTTAAACTAAAGATTTTCATAGGTAAGGTGCTTTGCTGACAGTAATGGTCTCTCTAAAGACAAAGGTCATGCTGGTAATCAAAAGAACAGATGATTTAATCCCCATGCACCTATTTTGTGTTGATTATAAACAGCAAAGTTTTTTTTAAAGCCTGCTTTCAAAATAATATCCTGCTCAGCAACAGGAATTTCAAGTGACACAGACCCCGATGGTAAAAAGGGGAATAAATGCATGCATTTTCCTTAACAAGATGTATTTCAGCTGTGGATTAGTTGCCTGTGTACATGCATAGGGAGGAAGGGAAAAAGGGCCATGAGATGAGTTTAGACCCTATGGATCTGACAGTGGGCTACAATCCTAATTTTGATTTGTTGGTAAAGGTTATTTGGGCAAGTTTCTTTTGTTTCTTTGGTTCTACTATAATGTTTGCCAATTTCTCTCAACTATGTGACCTATGAAGCTTTCAGAAATAAATAGAGGATCAATTTAAATCAAATAAATTTAAGTTATTTTAACACTAATCTTCTACTTCAGCATTTAGGCATTCTACTTCAGGCATTTAGGTTGAAATGAGAAGCATGAGAGATGTACTAAAGTTTAGATAATTAACATGGGTTTTAATACCAATATTAGTGGAGAGTTTAAAGAAGGACAGGACTGAAATATTGGAAAGAGTATATTCATGCAATTACACCTGACCAGAGTACAATATTCTGATGGTTTTATTGCTATTATATTTGATGGATGCAACTTGGATTCCTACCTTTTCTCTCTTCCTCCTCCTTCATGTCTCCTTCTCAGTGTGTTAGGCTCTGTTAAACGTATTTTTAGGCTCCTTGATGTGCCTTTCATATTGTGTAGTCTTGGTATAACTGTCATGTCCAATATAGGAGAAATAATTGGGTTTTATTGTGCCTGAATCATCATTTAAGATTTTGCCCTATCAGAACCCAAATGTCAATGGCAACTTTTCAATTGTCAAAGAGGAAAGCCACCTTCATATTGAATTTGAATAAATTTTGGTTTCCATGTGAATTGCAAGCCTGACCTCTTACCAATGAGGGAGTACATGAAAAGTCTTGTAAAAAATTCTGTCTGAAAATAAATTTAACCTCACTTTATTAAGCCTAGTTTACATCAGTCTCAATAAAAATAAAATATTCTTTTATTTACATACATATTAAAACAGTATATTTGGAGTTATTACGTCACAGATACTGTTAATATAGAATCAGGTTTTCAAGCATAAATACATGGTTAAAGAAATACTGAATGCGTCCCTGGTTCAAGTAGTAACTTCCACTCTAGACCTGATCAATTCTCTTCTGTTTTCTTTTTGAGCACCAAAGAATAACTTTGAACATCTCATTCACCTTGCTTATACGGAGAGAAACACTGGACACAAATAGGGTATTATTTGTAAATGCCAACTACTTTGTTATAGAAATTTCCCCTTCACTTTGTGGGTCAGTAATTTCAGACAACTGAACGCATTGCATTAAAGTCACTTTAAAGCTGTCATGCATGTCATGTCATGTCATTTTAGAAGGTAAACTTACCAATTACAGTGTTTTCCAAATAGTTTCAACAGCATTACACAAGACCACAAATATCCGAGGATTCTGTGTTGCATTTTCCAAAGACAATTGCAGAAACCTAGTTTTCAATGGTCAAAAAGTCTCAGCCAAAGTCAGCTGAAATATATACATGGCAGAAATTTTTTATCCCTCTGTCATGGCATAATTCTCAACTGCAGGAGGTTTCTTTAGATTGAGCAATGTCAGAAGACGAATACCACTAAATATTAGGGTCCTGTTCCAAACAACAGAATAAAGATTTTCAGAAACACATACTTTAAATCTGTACTATACCTTGCTTGACTTGTGCAGCACATAGCTTCATTGATTTTGAAAATCAGCAGGTTTATGAGTGCAGCAAGATATACAGAGCCCAACAGCTGTGATACACCATATGACCAAATGCATGAACAAACCTGTACCTTGGGAACTTAGGGCTGTTTCACTACCCATAAGTATTGCACTATAGAAGAACCTCTATGCAGTAAATGCATGCCATCGTTCAAATGGTCTTGCATAAAGTTTTTTTAAAAGAAAAAGTATCAGTATTTTGAAATAATGGAAAAGTTAGTTCTGTCAATGTAAATGTTCCAAAAATTCAAAGATTTGGTAAGAAGCTTATAGTAATGGTTGAATGAATTTTACATTTCATTTTCTTGAATACTAGAGATTTAAAGAAAGATGAGGTAATGACACCCTTAAGATTACAGATGGAATTTTTTCCCCTATGAAAAATCCATAACTGCATGGAAGTGGAATGACAGGGTGTTAAAACTGGAAAAGCTAGAAGAGTCTTGATTTTAAGTATGATTTTCTGCACTGATGGATCAGGAGCACTGTTTCCCAGCAAGTGGCAGTGGCATGACACCCAGGCAAAATCAGCCAGTCATAATTTAGAATTCAGTGATATGCTGAGTTAAAATAATTTTTAATAAACTTTGCATAAAAATATGCAAGAATCAGATCCTCGGGTGCTATAAATGAGACTCCACCTGGGGCAACGTATTCAATTCTAGGACTTTCAAAATAAGAAGGATATGGATGGAGCGAGTCCACTGAAAGCCACAAAGGTGATCAGAGGGCTGGAGCACCTGTGAAGACAGGCTGAGACAGTTGGGGTTGTTCAGCCTGGAGAAGGTGCCAGGGAGATTTCACAGGATTTTACAGTGCCTAAAGACTCCCTACAAGACTACTGAAAAGGGACTTTTCACAAGGGTATCTAGTCATAAGACACAAGGTAATGACTTCAAACTGAAAGAGGGTAAGTTTACATGAGATATTAGGAAGAAATTCTTCACTGTGTGTGTGGAGAGGCACTGAAACAGGTTGTACAAAAAAGTTATGGATGTTTTATCCCTATCAGTGTTCAAGGCCAGGTTGGATGGTATTTTGAGCAACCAGATCTGGTGGAACATGCACCCATGGTACAGGGTTTGGAATTAGATGATCTTTAGGGCCCCTTCTAAGTCATACCATTCTATGGTTATATGAATTCTGTGGAATTATGTGAAGACATCCCAGCTGAAGATGTGATGGAAACTAGAATCAACTGGCGATATGCTCCATTGATGGAATTTTCAGGCAGTGAAATGGCAAGAGTGTGTGATGAAGTAACAAATTAATTGTTTTTCCCTTGTTATGACTATCATATTATTTGAAGCATTATTGAAAATATCTAATTATCTCGCATTTTTCTGAAACATGTATGGAAACAGACCTGTAATATAAACTCAAGTTCTATAGCATCATGTGTGTGTTTTTAGTAAACAGTATGCGGTAGAATTTCCATAAAATAGTTTTTTACTTGACAATTTAAATTTTTAGATTTATGGCTCATAGTACTGGTCTCATTTTAGTGAGGTTACACAGGAAAATGAGAATTTGGTCTAAGACACTGTCAACGACAATTTTCCAATGGACATAAATAGGATCACATCAAAGGAGAAACACTTTTTCCAGAGAACTAGATTAGATGCTTTGAATAAGCAGTCTTCACTAATCAAAATGCATTCAGAACTGAAACAGCCTATGCAAATTTATTTTGCTTGCACAGTACTTTTCAGTAAAAATGCCAAGCTAACTACCCTATATTTTATGGGAATATTCTTTGTATTTGATACTTCCGTCTCATCTTATTGTATGTTGTGTGCAGATTTTAAGTGTCTTTTATTTCTTCCTTGCCTTCCATGTGCTGTTTTTCTTCACTGCATTTCCAGATGCAGTTATTCTGAAAATCAGGATCTGTGTTGGTATGGTTGGAATTCAGTGGTTTCCATAAGCGTAGAGATAAACAACTAGATTCCTGCTCACCTTTTATCCTGACTAGTGAAATGTCACTGTGTATGAGATAAATTATCCAGTTTATATATGTGGCAAAATTTTGGAAAATACCCATTCACATACGGGAATGAAAACATATGTTGGACTGAGAGACCTAAGCACCTCCATGCCCAAAGATTTTCCATCCCAAGGGGGTTTTGACTCCAAAGACCTTGCCACAGTGGCTGCCTTAGCCCATCTGAGGTTCTGAGATATGCTACAGCTCCAACTGTGATACATTTTGAAGTTGTTCCTTGTGATCTTCATGTTATTTCTATTTTTTAACATTTAAAAAAATTCCAAAGCTTTCAGTCTCTTATAAAAAAAGAAATAAAGGAAATAAAAAACTTGCAGTTCATCAATCTTCAAAAACTTTTGCTACTCTTCTAATCATTGCTACCCAGAAAAATGGATAAGGCATAAAAATGTCTATAAAAACAAAGGAATAGAGTCATTTATGAAAGAATGTTGATTATTTACAATGTTTCAGAACATTCTGGGGATTCGATAACTTCCAAGCAATTTCAGCTGCAAAGAGTACAAGCTGACCTAAAAACTTGACCTCCACTGCTCAGTAGGTCTTTAAGGAAATGTGTTTTTCCCCTGCTGCCATCAGTTTAGTCTAAACTAAAGCTGAAGTGTCCTTTAACATGTATACATGATAAACTACATAAATCTCCAAGAGAGAAAGAGGGTACTCAATGGCATATGCTTTTTATTTGCCAGGGATTGCCTTTTAAAGTGAATTTTGATGTGCTATTGCTATTACTATGTTACAAGCCATGCAAATAGGACTTATGAAAGTTTATCTGGTTTTTTTTCTTGGTTTTTCTTTTTTTTTGTTTTTTTTTTGTTTACTGGGTCACTTGAGTACAAATGCATTTTTTTCTTTTCATAGATATGTTTTTACATTTTAGAATAAGAAGTCAAGTGCCTAAATGCAGTGGTTTTTATCTCTAATAAAAAAGAATGAAATGTTTTTTTGAGGGCAAGATCCTGCCTTTAATTACATTAGTGATAATTTTGCCATTAGGCTTTTCCAGATTGGAGGAATCTTTATTATAATAACAATGATCTAACAAATAAAAAAGATAGATAAGTACCATAACTTGCCTTTTTGCAGGTTAAAAAGATACCAGAGATGTATCTAGAAATAACACATTGTTTTAACTCAAGACAGTTCAGCTTGTCAACTATAACTTAACTTCATATAAAAAAAAAAATAACATATGAAGAATTTTAAATATTTCATGTCATGGTTTAACCCCAGAAGTCACATAAGTACCATGAAATCTCTTGCTTACTCCTTGCTCTCTGGTGAGGAGTAGACTTGGAAAAAAAATTAGCCATCTTGGATTGAGATAAGGACAGCTTAATAATTGAAGTAAAAAGAAAATTCAATCATGCAAATAATAAAAAATTATAGCAGCAGCAGCAAGAACAACAACAACAACAACAAACAACAACAATAATAGGAGACAGAGAAAAGAATAGAATACAAAAGAAACAAGTGGTGCTCAATACCACAGCTCACCACCTGCTGTTGGATGCTCAGCCAGTCCCTGAGCAGCAATCCCAGACAAGTCCCCCCAGTTTATACACCGGACCATGTTCTATGGTGCACAACATCCCTTGGGCCAGTTCAGGTCAGCTCTCCCGGCCATGCTTCATCTCGACTTCTTGCACACCTCCTCACTGGCAGTGCATGGGAAACTAGAAAGTCTTTGACTCACTTAGCAACAACTTAGCAACAACTTAGCAACAACTGAAACATCAGTGTGTTTTCAGCATTATTTCCATGCTAAATCCAAACCAAAGCTACTAAGAAAACTAACTCTATCCCAGCCAAAACCAGGAAATTACATTAATTAATTTTTCAATTACGACAAACAAAACCTATTCCTATGCTTATCATTACCAAATTTATGTTACATTAATGAAGAAACATATGCTATTTTTATGCTAATTTAAAATCAGGAAGATTTAAAGAAAATATATTTACCACAGAATCCACAGGATTGTCCTCTCTACAAAAAACATATATGACTTGATGAGTGCAGGATTTTATTTCATGGCCTAAAAATTGAAAGGCATCTGGTACTATCTGAGATGCCAAAAGATCCCACCCAGTCCCCAGCCTTCACTTGAGACTGCAGATCTGCCAGGGCTTTTGTGCCAGCTCCTTTGGAGACAGTTTGAATATCTGAGGAATTCTTTAATGACCCTAGAACATGAAGTTTCAGCATGCAAATTGAGCTCTTCAAGCTTCTGTTCCACCGATAGTATTTTTAAAGCATATTTCAGCTGTAGAAAGTAGTGAGAGCCATTTGATTTAAGTTGCCTCTCAAGATTGACAGTCATGTTCCTGCCTTGGTAAATGTGCTCTGAAAAAATATTCACTCATGGTGCAAAGCACAAGTCACAGTCACTTCAAGCTAATGGAAAGACATCCCCCGAGGTGATCAGAACCAGTTTGTTATAAACATGGTTTCAAACATGCTACATTATTTCAGAGTCACAGAGGTTTGGGCAGGTATGCAATCTTCTTATCTTTTTTATGCACTGTTTAAAATGTTAAGCTCAAAAAATATAGATTTTAGTTTCATTTGAAATTGAAATGGCACCATATTCTTGGCTCTTGATATGGAAAACTAACTCATGGCTTTAAAAGGTTTCATTAAATAAACAGAAGTTCTAAGTGCAAGCCTAGCCTCCCTGCCTGTCTCTCCCCTCACACCAGGAGTTTTAAAAAGCTCTTAATTTACATTTGGAACTAGTGTTTAAGTACTGGCTTTCTTGGGAAGCCAAAAAAATATTGTATGCCAAGTTTTGCTGTGGCAAACTGCTGCACTATTCAGGTGACAGCAGTACCTCCTATTCTGCTCTCAATCAGCTATCCATATTGACAGTCTGCTGCTAAATTCCCTAGAATTAGGCAGGAAAAGACAGCTAAAATTATTTTGTACACTCTGGATTGCACCAACAATGTTAGTGATTAAACAAATTATTACTGTGTTTAGCTGTGCATTTTTCTCTTGTTTAAACATTCTGTCATTAATTTAAGACCATAACGTGTGCAAGTCACTTAACCTCTCTGTGCCTTAGCTTTTGAGTTGTAACATTGGAATAGAGTGCTTAGCAGTGTATACATATTCAATTTCTCAAGTGCTTAAATATCAAAAGAATGGAACTCGTATGTGTGCTGAAGAGACAGAGGTCAATTTTCAATGCACACAGACATTGCTGGAGCTTTCATTAGTAAGCCTTACTCTTTCCAATTATATATATGTGAGTTCATGCTCACATTCAATTGACAGCTACAAATTTAAAGACAATTTCTTAAGAGGCAAAGTGATAAGAATTTCCAGGGGAACAGAAGATGGCAGTAGTATTATTTTTAAATCCTACAGTCTAAGATACATTATCTACAGTTGTCTGTATACCAAGTCAGTTAACATTGCTCTACTTTTTGAAGCATAGTGGTTCCAAGCTTTATATTAACGAACAACAGTAAAGAGCTGTTCTGTGTAACAGAGAGGTATTAAAATAGCACTTTTCCTGCCTGCTTCATCAGTAAAATTGAGAAGTCTTTAGCTTTGAATTAGAAGAAAAATCTGATCATGACAGTTGATAAAAATACCTTTGAGGTATCTGAATTTTTGGCATATTTATTACAAAATAAATTTGGTACAATTTCAGAGAATCTGTGGTGATTCTGTGCTTAAAGTATGCTTTTTTTCATATAGCATTTAGTAAAAGTACAATCTGACTTAGGCCTAATTTCAGCCTACCAAAATTTTCTTTGACATTAACAATGTAAACATCCAATCCAATATTTTAGGAAGTTAGCAACATGGATAACAAAGGATTTTAGAAAATGTTGATCATTTTTGCCTGACTAGCCTTCTCCGGTGCTACGAAGTTCATATTACTAACATATTTCTCTGGGTTTTTTTCTGAAAATTAAATAAAATAAGCCATCTTTACCTAGGCAATAAAATTTTGCATAAGTATATGTAAAGGCTGTTGGAATTGATTTTCAATAGTACTATTCACTGATGCAGAGTCAGAATAGCAAGTCCCGCAAAATTAGCTGTTATCCTGTGTCCACAGATATAGTGCATTTGTTTGAATAACTGTATTTGTAAGAGAAACTGGGGGAGGAAATCAGGTATGGAACTTGAGTTCCCTCAAGGAGCTTCTGTGTTTCCTAATTTCTACACTATGGGCAGTACTCATAGCATGTATGCTCATACTATTCTGAATTTAATTTTGTTACTACATCTAGCTCAGTAAAATTTAATTTCAGGTAATATTTCAATATACATTAAAATAATTCTGGACAGTGCTGCATTAAATGAAAGGTATTGCAGTCTTATTATCCAGTATGAAGTCTAAAAGCTGGCAAATTCTGACAATTTTGAGAAATATTGCAGCTATTTGGTATAGACAGAGATCTGCTTATGTCTAGATTTCCACAGCATCCAACTGCTTGGTCAGAGCTGATCCCAGACAGATATATAAATCTCTCAAATTTCACACAAGAATGTCTATTGAGCAAAACTTGTATGCTCCAATAGGTGTGTTACTATAAAGCTTGTTGTCCAAGTAGATGTATTATTTTCTTGCCTTTTCCTTTATCTGAACTACATTTTAATTAAAAATTGTGATCAGAATAAGGTATGTATGAAATTTCAAACCTCCTTATTTTCACTGCTAGAATTTTGGCAGCAACTTGTTTTATCTTAATATTGCTATGAGAACTTGAGTTATATCAACTGATGATTCAACTAGTTGAACTTAAATTGTCTTAACAGACGCGATATATTTGAAAATTGTTGAAAAAATAAAATTTTTCATCTAAGCAAACAAAAAAGCCAGTAACACAGTTTAAAGCCTCATCTATACGCATGTACTTGCATCATTGTGTCCAATGATACAAAATATTGCTGCCTGACAACTATACTTCAAATATTTTTCAGCCAATTTTTGAAAAGCTATGTATTCCAAAACTGGAAACTGAAATTTGCCTAATCAGAAGAAAAATATTAAATGTATTTAAAAAACCAAACCAAACAAGAACTAGAAACTGAAATTGTTGATAAAACATTTTGTAAACAAATTACACTTCTTCCTTCTGATCAATTTTTCATAAAAATAACTTTCTAAAAAGGCTTTTTCACCTTTCATTTTCAGTAAGGTCAGTACTCATTTTCTATTTCACCAAAAATTCTATATGGTACTTCAGCCTACAGGAAATAAAACTTACAGAGGGATGTTTTTCACTGAATGAAATGCTGTAGTTCTGTGCTCAGAGGTGGAGATTTGTGCTAGAAAAGATCACTGACCTGAAAAATGCTGAATGGGATAAGGCAAGATACACTGTACAAACTGGGGCTTGATATTGGTCATGCAACCAGAGATATTCACCAGAGATTTTCAGAGCTACATTTCTGTTATGCTGGAAATTCAAGTTATCTAAAAACACGAAGCAGAAAACTTATTTTGCTGTTCCAAAAACGTTTCTAACCTTTTGATTTTCATTTGTAAACCTGGCAGTACAATTCTAAACTTCAGTGACTAGTGGGAATAAAGGAAACATATTGTCTGGAATCATGATTATAAGATACACCTTAAAAGCTTCATTTCAGTCGCATTGGAAAGACTCTAGTGTATTATGTCCAACTAGTTCACGCATGTAGTTCACTCTCCATCTTATAAAACATGGAAAAGTTTCTTTGGAAACAGATTTCTAAGAAATACACTTTTTTCCCTAATGAGAAATTGCTTTACCAGTTTTTGGTTGAATTCAGACTGGTACAGGCATGTGCACTTCTGCATAAAACCTTTCTTACTTAGTAGGACTCTAATATTTTTAATCCAGAACTGTATAGACACCTCTTGGAGAGAACAAGAAGTTGAGTAGCCAATCTCCAAAATTAAAGTTTCTATAATATATCAAAGCAATTTCATTGTAATATTAATGTGAAGCCGAATCACAGCATCCATCATGCTATTATACAGAAATGGCAAGAAAGAAATCTTTTGTGAAAGCTTCTTATTTCTGTAAAGAAGATATGAAGTGTTAATCAAAATAATGCACTCACACAACTTCTTTCCTTACTGTACCACAAGCTCAGGTAGGTGAGAGGAACAGGTATTGGCTAACCCTCTGCTTCACAACGTCCCCTCTTCCCAATGCAATGATGTGTTCAAAACAATCAACCAATAGAACAGGAGAGAACATCTATGTGCTACACATAATCTTTTTCAGATCAAGGCTATAGCCAAACAATGTAATAGTGTATTAATTTACTAGCTCTAGTCTGTCCTAGTGACCAGCCTCCATGTCACATTTCTTTCAGGCATTATCTGCTTCGTACAAAATCTCCATCATTCTACAAACCAAATGAATTGGAAAGTGAAGCACAACCCTAAAAATAAAAAGAGAGCATTTTAAGAAATAATTACCATTCTTTTCTGTTGGCTATAAAGAGAATTGAAGTGAGTAGCCTTGGAAACTTCCCTCATCATACGAATCCAGTTATCAGCAACCCTCTTCAAAGGAAAGTACAACCAGAATAGAGCAGTCCTATAAATGACCACTTTGTAGTCCCTGATCACCAATCAATCACGTGAACTGAGGCTTATCATTTACTAAAGAACAAGATAATATTCAACTTATAATTTGACTCTTTAATTCAGTTGCCTGAAGAACACAATTCTGCAGTGCATTTGAAAAAAGCAAACAAGAACACAACACAAAATCTATATCTAACATTAAAATGTAAAAATCATTGATGGTTTAATCGAATCTCTGCCTGTTTGCAGAATAACATAAATTATCCTGAGAAACATCTAACTTCATTTAATACTATTATATTCCATACATCTTTGAGACTGTAAGCTCAGATGTTATGATATCAGAGACCATCAGCCAGGCAGTCAGAAGACCCCCATGTTTGTACACGAGCTTTTCCAACATAATATGGTAGATGTTAATGATTTTCAAGTAAAGAAAATATCCCAGCATTTCATGATCATCTTCCTTTAAAGGTTAGAAAGGTGTGTCCCTGATTTCTTCAGTTTTTTGGTGGACTTTACAGCTTGATCTTTTTTCATAGTCGGTAGGTCTTTCCCACACACAGGTGTTATAATTAAAAACATGTTTATGTTAAGACAAAGTTGTTTACATACTTTCTCTTGAAATAAAAAACAACTGATAAGCAGTTGTCTTAACCAATGGGATGGGAGAAGTGTCAATCTTCTCCTCCAATCCCTAGTCTATATAAAAATACTATAAATATAGAGTCAAATGTTGTGATAAATAGTTTTATACCTTTACACCAGACAGTGTCTGTGTGTGTCATTGTGTGTCCAACAGCAACAGAAAGGATTATGGTAGAATACATTTTCTTTTAGTTCAGATTTATTGTATGTGACTTTTTATATTGTCAGTCCATGCAATATTGTTATGAAAATCATCAGGAAGGCGTATTTGAGCATAACGTATATTTCATTGCGCCCATTAAAGGAAAAGAGTATTATTTAAGCACGAAGAACAAAGATGTGTCAGACATTAGGAAGTTCTAGAAGTAAGGTTGTCTGTTCTCTCAGGAGGGATGTAGATATCTTGGTTGGAGACAATTTAAAGGAAAACACTGGAGGGTGTTGTCTCCTCTAAGGGTTCCAACAAGTCTCTTCCACCAGTAAGAAATTATTACTAATAGATGAGAGTGAAAAAACAATATTTTATTAGCAAAAAGAATTATAACAGGTGGGGGGGAAGTAAATAACAGCTAGATATCAAACTGTTGGACCTCAGTACTCCACTTGAACAAAGAGAGACCTGATCTGTTACATCTGCATATTATCATTTCTCAAAAACATCGATACGTCATTTCAAAAGGGAGTATTAGGAATTAAAGGACATCAAAATTGGGTGACTAAAAATGTTAATTCAATTACAACACATTTTGGCACTCCTCTTGCTCCAGATGTCTGTTTTAAGTTAAATATTGGGTATCTTCCAATACAAATTTTAGCAGTTTCTTTGGAGGAAAATTTAATGATGCAAGTATTCTGATTATTTCCAGATGTTTTATTGATAGCTTGGTAGGTAGGTACTGTAGGCAAATAGCAGAGACCACAAAAATTTGTTTAACAGAAAAAGGCCATACAAGCTGACATATTCTAGAAATTCTTTGGTTTTAGCACATTATCAATGATTAACTAATTGCAATTTTCTGGAAAAACAGTATACATATGCCTGAAATGACAAAACCTGTTGTTAATTCATATGCAGAGAGCCATTAAAAAAGTAGGTTTTTTTCTATTATGAAAAATATCTATGATATGTCAGATAATTATTTATAGGTAGCTATAAGAAACAACTTTGCCTCTCCAAACCAGCCTGCTCTGTAGGTATGTGTGGAGACCATCAGCTTCAGCATCCTCTCCAGCCTGTTTCTGCTGCTTGAAGGCTGTCTATTCACATAGATTATTTCCAGAGTCTGAGAAGGACTAGAAGATGAGGAGAAGCTCTTTTGCAGTTTCCTTCTCCTACACCAATTTGGTGGCAATTTCAGTTTAACTGTTAATATGGCAGATTTTCAGGTCTTCATGCTTTCATTTAATTTTTTATGCCTTTGAAAAGGCTTAGGGTCTTGATTCAGCTGAATTCTGAATAACCTTACATCTGTGACTGTCATTTGTCCATGTCTTGAAAATTCCTTTTTATATGTCTTTTTGTACAGAATGAAGTTATGAATCTGTTTCTTCCTCAGTTTTTAAAATTTTCCCAGATTCTCCATAATCCTCCCCTTCATTCTTTTACCAAGGCTACATCTTTATCTCAGATGCAGTAATCAAAAATACTGATTAGGACAAAAGCCTATTTACAGCATATAAACATAGAATCTTTAGTTGCCTATTCAAGTTATCCTCCACTGAATGTTTTCTCTGACTTTCTAACCCTTCAGCATGTCGAATTATCTAAAGACAATAATAAAGTCTCCTCTGTGTTCGGCAAAGTTTAGATCTTTTATCAGTGCTGGAGATAACAAAGCATATGGGAATACCATTTTTGTGATACAGTAGTAGTTTTGTGATTCAGTTACAAATTCTGGCTTACTTTTGCCTAGAGATGGACATCTGTTATTTCCTAATTTCCTTATCCATCATCAGATACTGGCAGGTTTTATTGTGTTGCAGAGTGCACACCATTGTCTCTCATTTTTAAAAACAATTGATTCAATAAAAGAAGGACTTGAACCCTAATGATAAGGCTATAATAAGCAATCAAAAAAAGATTTACCTAACTAATTTCTAATTAATGATTGTTTGGCCTCACGTTTTTCACAACTCACAGCACAACATACAATTGTACAATTCCTTATGGCATATCCTCTGTTATAGAACTGCCATATATATGGATGTATTGGGTTTCCATGGCCTGGTTTTTGGTGGCAGGGGGGCCACAGAGGTGCCTTTTGTGAGAAGTTCCTAGAAGCTTCCTCCATGTACAACAGAACAAATCCCTGGTGGTTCCAAAGACAAATGAGCTGCTGGCCAAGTCGGGGCCAATTAGACATGGTGCCAATGCCTCTTTGATAAGATATTTAAGAAGAAAAAAAAAAAAAGAGTTATTTGCACAGTTGTAATTGTGACCAGAGAAGAGCAAAGTGAGAACATGTGAGAGGAAAAACTCTGCAGACACCAAGGTCAGTGAAGAAAGAGGGGGAGGAGGTGCTCCAGGCACAGGAGCAGATTTCTCTGCAGCCTGAGGTGTGGACCAAGGAGAAGCAGCTGTGCCCCTGCAGCCTGTGGAGGTCCACAGTGATGCAGAGGTACACCTGCAAGCTGTGGAGGAGCCCATTCCAGAGTAGGTAGATGCCTTGAGGAGGCCCCACACATTCAGTGGGAGGCCCACAGAGAAAGGAATCCCCACTGGACCATCTTTGAAGCACTACACCCTGTGGAAGAGTGACCCACACTCAGCAGTTATGGGAGGACTATTGCCCATGGGAGGGACACGCATTGTAGCAGTTCACAGAGAGCTGTGAGATGGAGCCATGTCAGAGAAGTTAACGGAGAACTGTCTCCTAAGGGAGGGACCCCATGGTGCAGCAGGCAAACAACTCTTCCCCTGAGCAGTGGGATGAAACCACAGGTGCTGAACTGACCATAACCCTAACTCCCTGTCTCCTTGTGCCTCTGGGATAGGAGGTAGTGCTGAAGGAGGGAGGGGTGTAGAGAAGGTAATTTTGAGGTCTTATTTTTCTTCTCATTATCCTGATTTTGTTAGCAAAGAATTAGTTTTATATCTCTAATTAGAACCTGTTTTGCTCATGATTGTATTTAATGAGTGATCTCTCTTCTGGTCCTTAACTCATGAACCCTTCATTAAATTTTCTCTCCTCTGTACAGCTGCAGAGGGGAGTAAGCGAGTAGATTTCATAGGTGCCTGGTATCTGGCCAGTGTCAACCCATGACAGATGACAAAAGCAATGCAGAATGAGGGAAGGTAAATGAAATAAAATGTGCACCACCACACTGGTTTACGTAATGTTGCCAGAGATGGTGGATTGCTGAAATATTAGGTATAAGCACATGAAGCTATTTTCCTCACCAAGACAAAATATTTTATAGGAAGCTATTTAAGGCTTTTCCTACTGTTGACCAGATTTTAGTTGCTAGAAAAGAGCCAGAGTGACACTTTTGTCTTTGCTGAGGTACAAAGAAAGAATTTTGTCTACTAAAAATAGTGTGAGATATATAAAAGACTGGGACCTGGAAAAAGTGAGCCTAATTTTTAGTCTCCTAACAAATCTCAATTTAGATACAAGACATCATGGGAAAAATTAGGGATCTAAAAGGGAGAAGAATACTGAGCAAGCAATACTTTGCAAGGTAGCAAAAACAAGAAGTTTAGTCATATTTTACCTTGAATCAAGACAGAACACTCTGCCAGTTGTTAGGAAACTAATTTTAGGTTATTGTCATGCTTGAGAACATATTACAGTTTTTAGCACCTTGGTAAATACTTAGACTAGACAGATGTAGTGACTTCATGTGTGTTGCCCTTGGACTTTTCTGTAGAAAATGATGATTTTTGGAGTGACTATTATTAAACTAGGAAGGCAAAATGAGTGTGACATGGCAATAAAGCACAGAAGACATTATTATCACTAAAGACCAAGCTGCTTTTACAGGATTTTCCCCTGTGTTTATATGCTGATATTGCATATTATCATCAGCATAGTTGGTATGAAACTTCAAAAACGCAGACTAACATTTCCAGCAGTGTAGCTCAGTTTATTTGCCTAATGATTTTGATTTCAAGGACAAAAAAAATACCCATGGATTTTTTTACTTGGAGGAGAAAGGAATGGAAACTCAGTCTCTTGCCTCTTCTATTTGTAAAGACATGCACATCTGGTAGGACAAAAACATTGTGAAGGAGTCTCCTCTTAAACCACTGACAGCACAGCACACAACAAAGAATGTAAAAGACTGAATAAATAGAATTATGAAGTTTTATTTGTTCATTTGTCTATTCTGTATGATAACAAAAAGGGCAAGATGGCTGCTGAAAATCAATAAAGAGGCCCAAAAATTCTGAATATCAACATTGCTGATTAGTCTTGCATTATTGTTTCTGCTCAGCATCAGGAAAATATTTGACATTTTTCTCTCTCAGTCTCATTACTCTTCTTCACAAGCTTTTCTCCAGCAATCAATAATTCCATCAAAGGAGATGCAGTCTGCAGGAACAAGTTAGAGTCTGGAAATTTGGACTTTTCAAGTTTTTATTCCATCTGTGACATTCCTTTCACAAAGTACAGCAAGAAACTACTTCCCCTTTTTGTCTCAGATTGCCCATTAATACACATCTCCAAAATGGGTGTGGGTGATCTGAACCTCTGCTTGCATATCAATGCCATCCAAAACCCACATTGCATGGATTTGTGTTCTATATCCATGAAAGGCAGAGGTGGCAAAGCAGGCCCTATATAGCATGACGACAATCAAAATGATATTTTGATGAGATAATGAGACTTCAGACATTAAAGCTCTAGTTGAGGATCTAATGAGTTTACACCATATAAAGTAAGGATTTATGCTTTCCCAAAGGAAAAAAATATTTAAAGATATATAGTGAAGAATAATCAGTAAAAATTATTTTGTATATTTTAGACTTAAATAATTCACTTGAAGCTGAAAAATTCTACATACCTTTCAAAATATCATGAAATATTATTAGATTTACAAATCACAACTTTTCTATTTCTCACTGCTATTTTTGTGCTCACTTTGCATTTCCCTTACTGAATATTATTGCTGTAAACAGGAGACATTAAGACTGAATGACAACTTTAACTAAACATGGAAAGGTCAAATTATTATAATTGGAAAAGATTTTTTCCAAGGCACAAATACTCGGATCCTGCAGTTTTACAGAGTTATAAGATAATGTTGTATTGCAACTTAATGGTCTGATTGTTATCTTTCCATTCTCATTGACTTGTTGTAATTTATGAAGTTCGGCAGCTTTTGTCAAGATATGCATATTTCAGCATGTGCACTACAAACTTTCCCAAGGAAGGCCAATGGTTCGACTTTTGTCAAAGTCAAAAGGCTAAGAAAGTCTGCCAAAGTAGCATAATGAAACATTTGAAGAAAGATACGAGTTCCACCATATATCTAGAAAAGAAAGTAGATAACAGTTATGCTTTTTCCTTTCTATTTTGAATTTTCTGGGTTTCAGGCACAGCTGGAAATTCAGTCAAGGACTGAATGAATGTGGCAAATAAACTATTTATGTTCATCAAAAGTAATTGCTACAGGAGAGGGGTAACTGAAGTGTAATAGTCTATCTGAATCTAATCTGCTGCAAAAAGTGAAAAATGCGGTCCTTATTTGATGAGTTTTTTTTCTAAACATTTATGCAGAATAATCCCTGCTCACAAATTTTCTCATTTTAGTAGAATATTACATTTTGTCAGTATTTCCTGAGAGTGGCAGTACCCATACACAAATTGTGTTTTCTCTGCATTTCTTTTAATGTTCTTCTGAGGCTTACTAGGAGATTCCTTCATTATCTTCTCAGATATCTCAAGTTTACAAACAGACTGGAAGAAGACAGAAAAGCCAAGTTCTATCCTGACAACAATATCAGTGGGGTTACCCTCCTACTGCCAATGATCTGTGTCGTAGGTTGACATTGTTCAATCGAACCAATGGGGCTGCTACATTTCTTGTAAAGGCACATTCTTAAAACAGAAAAAAAGTGGAGGGGGACTCACTTCACTTCCAGCCTTAGGAGGTGGCAGTGGGCCCAGGCCAAGCAGGGTCTGGATCAGCCCACTCGGCCCGGAGTAGCCAGGTCTGAGCTGACCTGATCTCTCTGATTTTGTTGCTCTTGGAAGGGTGGTAAGAGGACTGCCAAGCCTCTCACCGGGGAGCCCACTGGGCCCCGAAGCCAGAAAAGACTCTGAGACTAAGAGCAGCTCTGAGACAAAAGAGCAGCCATGTACCAAAGATCGCAGCAGCCAAGACAGTGCCAAAGAGCCACAGCCACTCCTGCACGGCTCGCAAGGAACTCTGTCTGCTCAGCTACTTTAAACCAACTTTACTGCAAGTAAAGAAAGACAAAAACATCGGCTGCAGGTTTTTTCTCTCAATCTCAATACTTCAAGAGGACGAGGTCGACATGATGCTAACAGAGACCACGTGGCAGCAGAGAAACACAGCAAGTTAACATTCTCAATATAGAATTCAGATTAGGTTAACCTTTCAACATTGTAAGATTCTATAAAAACTGTTTCAATCAATGATAAAATTTAACTCCTGAAGACAATAAGAAAGAAGTTTGATTTTAAATGGAAGGATTGAAGAGAATGCTCTGAACTTAGATTTAAATTCTTTTGTAAAGCTACGGTAAAGATGTGTATATATATATATATAGTTGATATATCAGATTTTGTTTAATTTCTCTGTGATGTATAAAAATGTATTGGGGGAAAGTAGCAATTTTTGATACAACTGTGAGTTGGAATATCAGTAGTTGAAACAAATAAGTATTACTGTGATTGAATGAGAAACTTAAAAGAGAAATGAGAGAAATGAAAAGATAGTAAAGAGACCTTTTGTTTCTAGAGATAAATGAAAAAAATCCGTTGTATACTAAAGTAGCTCATTCTTAAAAAAAAACCCCAATAGTTGATGTAGTCTATGAAAGCAGTTGTATAAAAGCTACATAACAAAAGAAATGCTTTGTCACAAGAAAATCTGTTTTCTTGTGGAAAAGTCTCCACAGCACACTAAAAAAAATTCTCCCCGAGTAAATTGAAGTTAAGACTGTTTTTAAAGGTAGTAAATTGACTAAAAGTCATGAACTTTATCTTTGCATAGTCAGTAAAAATAAAAGGTTGTCTGAAATATTATTCTGATTATCTTATTATTATTATTTTCCCCTTTAACTCTATTAATAAAGTTTTATTTGTGTGTTTTCAAGTTTGAATCTGCTTTGGTTTCTTTCCTTTTAATCCTATCTCACAACAAAAAATAAACCCCCAACAATCTGCTACCCTGCCCCTCTGTCTACCAATAGTAGACTGCTAGTAGAAAATTCATGCAAATTTTTGCACAGAGGCATGGCTACAAACACATCCTTCAGTGAGTAAACTACAAAGTCAAAAAAAGCCTTCCTGTATTTTAAAATAAATATGAAATCAAGTATATAAAAAGGAATGAGGAATAAGCTATTAGCACTCTATAAGGATAGTGCCTATCTTCCACTTTCTTAGATGAGATATTTTGCTTTGGAAAATTTGTGAAGAATCTTATCTTTAAAAGTATATTTTCTGCTCATTAATACAATATATTAATGTATTATTTCCTGTTTTCATTGTATCTCACAGTCTTACCTGTTTATACCATTTTTGTCTTTTGCTGTGTATATTTCTCCAGAGCACTGTAATTAAATTTTAACTTCTTGAGAATCTGGGATCCCAGTGTGAGCATTGCTTTGCTCACTGAGAGAAATCCTCAAAGCAAACAACTTATTCATACTCTTCTAAGCCTCGCTGTAGGAAGGGTGGGAATCAATAACCAACAGAAAGACAGGATGTGGAAGAGAATCCATGTTACTATGGATTATGGAAGCAGAATAAGATATTAATATATTTAAAGCTAATCTGTTTTTCTCCATAGTTGAGGTTCTAATGGTCTACATATTTGTAAAGAAAAATAACACCTTAAAATTTGTGGAAGAAAATGATCCTGCCCCAATGTTCTCCCGTGTGAAGTCATTGAAAAATTATATTTCTTAAGCATATTTGAATGGAAAGCCCTGCTGATTTCCACTGACTGAGGTATCACTTAAGCAAACTTCCAGCCCAACTACTGTCATATCAACTTACACAAAACCATGTACTTGCATACTATGCATTTATACAATTCTCAGTGTGTTTCATAAAATCAATTTAATCCAGTTATGATATTACATGAAGTTGAGTTTTAAGGACCACAGATATAATTGATCAATTAATCAATCAATCAATCAATCAATAAATTATTTGCCCCTTGATAAAAGTTTGCAAACAGGACTTACTTAAGTCATACTTACTTCAATATGGTATGAAATAAAATTTGGAGAGAAATTCCATTTTTAATTTCTTCACTTCAGAAACTGGAAAACCAGAAGGGCTTTACATTCACCAAATTATATCAATTGTAGTAAACCTAATTTTAGCACCTCTATCTAAGTACTATTAAAACATTAAGAAATATCTGGGAAAGATCCCATAAATAGCTAAGAAACCTAAGTTCTCACTGGAATGTGTAGTTCACTTCTAAAAACTTAACTCTATTGGCAAGTAGAACTGAAATTACATTGATTTATGTAGCAGGCACAATTTCAACTGCTGAATGAGTTTCATGGTATCCTGGGTAGTAAATTAGATTGGATGTTTGATTAGAACCTAAATAGATGCTCAATAGAGATTTATATGCTTTTTGTTAATTAAAAAAATCTGTATACTATATTTCATAATCAATCTTTTCTATAGTCTGTACTGTAATTTCCTTTTTAAAGTAGGAATTAAGAGGATACAGATATGCTTTTTTAATAGTTTAAAAAGCAAGTTTTTCTTGCTTATTTTGTCACTCATCACTGCTGCTTGTTTTATCCTGCAGAGCTTATGTATTAAAACTTGATCCTTCACACAACGGGGCCTATAACTACTGTTTTGCATAACAAGAGCCTAATACAGATCAAATAACGTTGATAAGGGAGGAGAAAAGGTAGACAGAGGTACTGAAGAGAATAATGGCAATAGGGATTATCTGAATTCTAGAAACATGTCCAAAGCACTGCACAGTGGACTTCATGGAAGATCTACTGACTTTTTTTGCACACATGCCCAGCCTCATGGGTTAGAGTCAACATGATTTATTAAGAGAATAAACAAATACATAATACACTCTGAAAATCATTTAAGATATACCAAGTACAATTAATTAAAGACAACTATCAATCATATATCTTTTTTGTCAGTGGAAATATTTTACTTCAGAAGAGAACGACAAAGAAAAATGGGGACAGTTGATAAAGAATGCAAGAAAATGCTCACTGAAACTGTTCTAAGGAAAAAGCAACTGCTGACCCACGTAGCCAGAGAATGAATTACCCAACATGACATTAATTGAGCAAGCCTATGCTACACCAAACTTCTAGTTATTTTTTCAGTGTCGTAGTTACAACAGAAGAGTTTGAGAGATCAATTTTGTCATAAACTATGATTCAGAGCATTTTCCTTGGAGGGTGAAAGCATGAACTACATCTTGCTAAACTTACCTTAGTTTTCTTGACACTTCCCATGGTTATGTAGGTAGCTCCCTAGAGCTTCCCATGTCTCCAGTTGTTTTAGTCCCCAAACCAAAACACCATGTAAGACCTTTTCTACAAGAGTTTCTCAAATTCTCTGTACATGTGGGTGAAGAAGCTGATTCTTCTGTTCTAATTTATATCAATAATTAAAATACTTGATTTTGTTTATTAGACTTAGCATTTTTCCTGCCTTTTCTCCTCCTTACTCACACAAAATGCTCAAGGTATGGTATTTGTAACTTGCTCTCATTAAAAATTGCTCCATTTGGTGTGCAAAGATTAAAGTATAGCATGTTATGCAAATATTAAGACAGAAGAAATGCTTACATTCATAGAAGTCCGATACATTAATGATTTACAATATTTGCACTGCCAATTCACTGTTGTATCATGTTGATTAAGAGTAATGATACTATGTTCTTGTTTGAGAAGCAAAACCAGTGAGACACCCCAAGTCAGAAATACAATTTTTTAGAAAAAGGGAAAATAAAACAAAAAGGAAACAAAACACATGCAACAAGGAAGAAGAAAACCACTGACAGAGTCAGAATACAACCTGACACCCTGCTGGCAGCAGTCTATTTGCAATGTTGGCTGCAGTCCTCCTGGAGTAGCAGTTGTGGCCCTGCTGAAACAGTGGTCCTGGAGAAAAGGTGCAACCCTCCGCTGAAAGTCCAGTGGTGATGGATGGGCCTGTTCTTCTTCTGGGAGTCCAGTGGAAAAGGCTGACTTGGTGCTCCAAGTCTCAAGTTTTTATCCAGGTAGAGGGGTTCAGTTCCCCCCTCCCCTGGCTGGAGCATTTCCTAATGGGATTATGGAAGTTTATCAGTGGACTCAATGGCCCATTAGCAGAAGACCTATCCCTGGAGGGAGGATGGGCCATGGAGGAGATAAGGAAACTGCTCTTGATGGTTTCTTATCAGCTGGCTTATCAACAGAAGATCACATCACTACCCCCCATCCCAGTTCCAAGGGATGGTAATAGAATAACACACCCCTGATTATATTTTACATTGCAACCCATGACGTACTACCACAACAACAGCAACAACAAACTATTCAAGTTCTCTACTTAAATGTGTATACTTGTGGCCATACTTTAATTTTTTGCTATGAACCACCCAGAAAATAAAAAAAACAATATAAAAAATACTGAAAAACAGTAGCAAATACTGAGCATATTGATGAGTTAGCAGTTGCTTAGCAGTTTTCTCTGCTTAAATAGAAGGCAATACTTGAACTGGTTTCATCAGGGCCACTTCAGAGAAATTCCATCTGCATGTAGAAAAGTATATACATAAAAGATTAGTAATATATTATATGCTGGAATTGTCTAGTATTCCATATTTGTTAGACTGAGCTTTCAGTTATAAAACTTAAATCTTTTAAACTGAAACTTTCCACACTGAGCTTTAGCTTTAGGATGAACTTTTTTTGAAAATTTAAGGTCAAATAGCTCAGTTGTTTCCAAGAATGAGGCCAATGACAAACATAAAATCTTGCCCATGCATGAAAAAACTAATAATATTTTGGTTTTTTTTACTAGAGTCCTCATTCACTGGAGAAGGGGCATGACATGCTGTAAAATGAGGGCTCATGGAGCATGAATATAACTTACTTCTTTTGAAAACTAGCAAACATGTATACATTTTTGAAGAGTCTAAATCTTTGAATAATTGCCTTTTACATTTTCTTAAACTTGTGAGAAAACTAAGAATTATTCTGAAAGGTTAAATTTGCATGAGGTATGCCCCAGCTGAGTGGCTTCTGAAAATGGTGAGTCTCACATGCCCAAGCTCCATCTTCTTGTGCTAAATCTGCCTCACAGGGTTGGATTTTATCCAGTCAGAGCTCCAGGCAAGCAAGGGAGCAAGAAAAAAGAAGTTCTAATATGTAGAGGGTAGAAAGTTCAACCAAGCAAAACAAGCAATATTATTATAGTTCTCAAATTAAATTCATCCATAAAGCATGATAAACTGATGTTCTCACAATCTGTTCTTGAAATTGTATTTCTGGAATGTTTTTATCTCTGGCTAGGTGGAGCTCAGTGTTGCTCAAACACAACCCTGTTCCTTCTGTTGTAGTTCAAGTAACCAGGAGCCAGAAGCAGTTTTTGCTGGCATTGTTTGAGCAAAAGGTACATTTCTCAGGAAGAAACCAGGAGTGGGAAGGAATAAAAAGCAATTTTGGACAAAATTCAAGGAAAGGGAAAACAGGACTCTGTGAATTACTAGATATGAAAGGGAAAATCAAAGATTGAAAGAAAACTCTGACTATATGTTCTTTTGGGGTCATACATAAACCACAGGGGTGGCTGACAGGGAGATGAAACAGGGACTTGACAAGGAAGAAGACAGAGGCTTCACTGGGATAATAATGGAGATTGAGACTGCATAGATTGAAAAACAGTCAGACTTAAATCAGAAATAGAAGTGAGGTAGAGATAAGGGAAAATTGTGAATAAACAAGCTCAGATAGGTGAAATCTTTGTTGGAAAAAAAAGAAAGGGAATGGCTTGAAACACTAAAGTGAACCTTACTCTTAATCTTTGGATTTGAATTGCAAGCCTGAAACCACAAAATTCTGTTGTTACCTTGTGTCTGTAAAATGTGAAAGTATAGTTTTGCTTTCATTTCTAGCATTACGCATTGGAGATGACAGTTCCTTCCTCAAGTGTGCCTTACACAGCCTGTTCAAGTGACAGACTTGCACAACTGATGGACCCTAAGTATCTTAATGTAGAAAAGAAGGCTCAGGAGGACATTATTACTACCTGAAATGAGGTTGTATCTGGGTAGAGGTCAGTGCCTTCTCCAAGGAAATAAGTGACCGGATGAGAGTCACCTTTTGCACCAAGGGAGGTTTAGAATGGATAGCAGGAAAAATGTTCTCTCTGAAATGGTACAAGGCACTGTGATAACCTGCATAGAAAAGTGATGAAATCACTTGTCCCTGGAAGTGCTCGAATGGTGTGTGAATCTGGCACTGAGGTATGTGGTTTAGTGGTAGAAACAAATAAATATTGGTTGTGTAAAAAAGAAACCTGGAACAGCAACTATTAGCAGAAACTGAAAGTCTGTTTAATAAATAAAGAAAGGAAAAGAAAGCATGAGTTCATGTTTAAAGCAATAATGATATTCTGGAACAATGTATTCCCTATCTTTATTTTCATGGAATTAAAAAGCAAATGAAACATTTTACAAGTAGTCATTGATTATCCAACTTCTTCTTGATGCTTGCACAATTATTTAAAAAAGTGATATGCTGTCATATTTTAACTGAACTTGTTCTTGAATATACAAGGAGGTATACCACAAGAGTTGTTAGAACTAAGATTCTTCACATTTCATTTAGATATTCAGAATTAATAAATAATTTTTTGCAGAATAATTTTCTGACTCACCTGCTATTTCCTAGGGAGGAATATTATTATTGCCTAACTTTAATCATTGTGCAAAGAAAGGAGTAGGTATGGAGCATTAAAATACTATCTTTGAAGGGTGCCATGACAAAGTCTATCTGGAAACAAATGACTCCTCCACAAAAATGAAGGAAGAATACAGTGCATTAGTGAAGAAGGAAAAACAAAACCAGCTAGTGATTAAGTGGAAGGTCATGCAGAAATCTCTGATATGTGAAAGAGCAGTTCAGGATTTTCTCATAAATCTGCACACAAAAGCACAGAAGAAAAGGTAACCATGAAATTTTTATAGACATCTTTTAATGCTGAAATTATCATTCTTCAGTGCTAATAGCAGTATGCTGATGCATACATGTATTTTTGCATGGGAAGTATCATCATTAACTAATACACTCTAAAGAACCAGCATCTACCTGCTTAGATGGTTCCTAGATGCCAGCAAGGGGAGCCACACCCTCATACATGTACATGTACCCCCATAATGAAGCATGAAGTTTATTTGCCTATCTATGCAATTTTGAAGCTCAGCATATTCCTTAAAATGATCTGTAAGATACTTTTTCCTTTTCTTCAAGTTGTGTCTCAAGGCTAAAACAACAGAAGAATCCTTGAGAGTGTGACAGAGATGAGTTAAGGTGGTCAAATGGCACTCTATAAGCAGTAAGAAAAATACCATGTGAATAATTATATAAAGATAGTATATATCTCTTAAACTTCCTCTTTTTGTGCTGCAGAGTTTTATTCCTACATTACATTGGAAGATGGTCCCTTGCACCAAACTCTTAGGACAAGGATTCTATTTTTCCACTTAGAACAATTCATTCATGGGACATTTTTCAGCTGTGGGGCCTATGTAATGTTGTCATAACAAAAGCCAGTCCACTTGGAGCTGTTTAGGTGATTACTGTAATTTTACTAAATGTCTCAATTTTTCAGAAAATATCTTATACATATTTTTTATCTTGGGCTTCAAATGCTGTGGAAACAGTGTCTTTTTCAGTATTTTCATGCTTCCTTTGCAGTCTGCTAAGGAAGCAAAGAGTCAAGGCTGTACAAAGCACAGGTCAAATGAATACCTGGAATGGCTTGTTACAGACATTTACATGACAAGGTGTGGAGTTATGGATTCTTCAAGAGTCTCATTCTCTTCAGAAGGAATTTTGAAGAAGTTTATCATCCTAGATCAATCATCATTTGAGGATTAAAGTCTTAGACAAGATTCCATTATTACTTAGCATAAGTCTACAATTTTGAGGAGTACTTATTTTGTGTGTGTGTGTGTGTGTGTGTGTGTGCCAATGCAAACTTCAGATTAGGGACAACTAGACCTGTGTCAAAAAGAGCTCCAAATAGATTTATCTTCTGGTTACAATCTGAAACTTCATATTCATAACAATAGTGAACTGAAGTGTTAAATGTAAGTATGACATATGACCATGAGTACTGATGTCTTGATTAAAAATAGAGAAGAATTTCAACATTTTAGTGAAGAAAAAAAAAAAAAAACAAATAACAAAATCAGTGAAATTTCAAAAGTATAAACTGGGTAAATTAATTGTTAATTTTTCTTTTTTGTGCTTCATTAATAGTTATGTGGGTAAAAATTTTTACCAGAGTGCAATATCATCATTCATTGTCAACAGAATCAATAAGTTTGGATATTGTTAATTTTGTTTTGCAAGTAATATTGTACTTATTTGCTCCTCCTCTCCTATAAGGGTTATATTGTATAGACAGTTTGGAAAGGCAAATGTAGAGGGATGAAGATATACTTGATGAAGAAGAAAGGAGAGGATGGATGGAAAGATAAATGAGATAAGAGAAGAGAAACTCTATAAAAAAAAGATTTTTAAGAAAACTCTAATAGTCATAGTTTATTGGTCCTGACTATTCAGCATCCCTTAACAGTAACAAGAAATAGCAGAAATTAGGATACATTTCAAACCTACTAGCCATAAAAAAACTTGACAAATTTGGAGTAACTGATATTTAGTGCTATCAGCTTAATAGATATCCCATAGAAAAGTACACTGAAATTAAGACACTGCACCTTTGAGCACTAGATATGGACTTACATAACAAAGCAATTTCTTAAAAAAAAATTTAATATGAGTTAAGAGGAAAAATGGAGCAAATGGAAATAGTCATGTATCCAAGAACTGAAACTTGAGCAAATGTAAATTATTAAAGATGAAAGAGGTAAGTTTCACATTGTCAAAGATGAACACAAGAAGCAAAAGTACTTTACTGGGAAATGGATAACATTTGGAAAGTTGTAGTTGCTGAATGTGTTCTGGAGAGCTTTTGCTTCTGTCTCATTCAAATAAAATCTTTCTATGAGTTTCCTTTTTCAATACATAAGTACTTCACAAAAAATTCACAAAAGAGAACTCAAAACAGTCAAATGCATATTCAACTTACTGAATTTGCTCTAAGAGCATTTATATCCACTCAAGACACTTACACAGACCAAAGTGTAATTTGAGCCTGGTTAAAATAGCAACTTTTTTTTCCTGATCTTTTAAGACCTATTAGATATTCAATTCTTGGGGCATTTTTAGACTCAGTTTCCTCACACTGAAGAGCATTTTGATTAGCATGTCACAATATAATAGACACCCTGAATTATGCTGTGAAATATGTCCTACAGATTCTACAACTGCAGGACATACAGCTGCATAGATCTCCATAATTCAGTAGGCTGAGCTTTGAGTGGACAACAGTGGTCATTTCTGAACCAAATCTATAGGTACGCTTTTCATTTGCATTTTACTTTGATGTTTCTCTTTTAAGAATTTTCACATATTACACCTTGTCAAATATACCAGATTTGCTTGATTCCTCAGTCAAATCCTGAAGTTTTGTCTGAAGGGCTTTGTGCATTTCTTGAAACTATCTTGAATTTAGTGTTTATTTAACCTATATCAAAAGAGAGTTCATTTGGTTTCTTAAAGAAATTTCACAAACTGGTGTTCTGTAGCCTCTACATTTCAATGGACATGAATACCACAATTGTGGAAAAATATGTAGTTTTATTTTCAAAAGGAATTACAAATTATTTTTTAAAAAATCTGCTTCAAAAATATTTATGTATATAAGCAGACTAGTTCAAACATCTTTTTAGATGTGTTTGGAAGACTGTATTTCATATTTCAACTTCTAATAACGGAATAAATATTGATTTTTCTATGTTTTTTCATAAGAAGCATGTCAGCAATGTCAAAGAGATAGTTTGGGAGGTGGGGGCTTGGTTATTGAGATTTATTTGGGAAAATGACTTTGATAAAACAGCATTTTCTGCCAGAAAAAAAAACAAAACAGGAAGAGACTTACTGAAAGACATAATTTTCTTAAAAACTTTAAGAAAAGCTTTTGTTTTTAAATCTTTCATCTATTAGAAATCTACAGGTTGCTACTGCTGCTACATAAATTATTTTGGATTGATTACTGCAACAAACATTTTAATAGATGAGGTGGAACAGAGTTGCTGAAATGCAGCTCATTCTTCCAAAAAAGTACTGTCATTGACAACTCCTGCCAGCCGCATCTACAGAATAAGGAAAAGATGCAAGGTCTTTTATACACATCGTGAGGTATTCTGCCAGGAGAATTTTGCTCTAAATATCTAATATGTTAGTAGCCTATTTATTAGCATTGAATTTATCCTTCTTTATTTTTTTTAAACATAGTTTTAGAGCAAATATGAGATTAGATTGAACTATGAGGGCAATGCCCTCTGTTTTCTGTTTTGAATTAAGTAACACAGACTGCTCATAACTAAGAGACAGAATGACAGCAACAACCTCTTGGATATCAAATATGATATTCAGAACTGTATTTTGTAGTAATAACATTAAAAAGGCGAACTCTGGTTTTTTTTGCATTATTTTATTCTTGACACAGTTGTGCCACACAGAACCTATCACTCTCATTGAGACACACAAAAAGGATAGGCTGGAGCTACTCAGTAACCAGTGTGCCTAAGCATCTGAAATGTCACAGTGAAGGAGAGTTCAAAGAGGTGAAACTCTAAAACAAACAGAAAATTGTTTTGGTTTGTTTCATACCACAGAAGTACACACTGTGTGCTCAACAGGATCAGGGAGGGAAATAATGGCAGGCCAGCTAGACTGTCTGGAAAGCTAGTGCTGCCTTCTGCTCTGGTTGTTAGATGCTCTTTAATGTCAGCAAAGTTATTGGGTGGAATGACAATCTTGAAGTCTGGGACCAAGTTAGGTTGATAGACAAGTGTGAAAACACCAAGATGAAAGTAACAAAATTCTTTATTCAGTTGATCTCTGAAACTCTTGAAAGGAGCCCTACAAAACAGAACTACAGACAACCTTGATGAGGGAGGAAAGGAAGGGGTGTGTCTACTGTTTGGTGTTAGATGCTTACAGCTCAATGCCATCAGCTTGATTTCAACACCTATTCCCAACTGTATCTCATACAACCATGTGTGCTTATGCTAGACACAGACCTAAATGAGAAAAAAAATCTGTAAAAGGATGCTTATTTTTTTTAGGTGACACTTGTTGCATCTTCTGTGTCTCAGAGTAGAGAATGAAGCCCTCAAGAGATTTTTTTCTTCCTCTCTATCAAAAGAACCCCAGTAAACAAGACACTCAACACTTCCAGATTTTGTATTCTCAAAAGAGAAATAGCTCTACAAGAAAATTTGGCAATTATATTTTATCTTTATACTAATTAAATCAGGTCTAACAACTCCAAGACTTTAGAGAACTTGTGAATTACTGACATATTTAAAGATGTCGTACTTATTTTTCATTCCTGAATCCGTGCATGCTTTGAAAAACTCCCTAACACCTGTTTCTTGTGGCAAACAGGGTGAATAGAAAAGAGCCTTTATCTTTTTTAAAAGACTGTGTGGTGTGCTCTACTTTGAAGAGTCTTGATCTTGTATAAGCCTGTTAGGAGAATTTCTGGAATTTTGAAATTGCATATATAGCCTGAACCTAGAATATAACCTGTTAGCTAAATTCACAAGCTCAGTACTGACCCTGTTAGGAACACAATTTTCCAACAACAGGGTTGTCAATTGTTGGTAGTGCAGTAGAATTACAGTGCCACTGTAGAGAACACAAATTTTGCAAAATATATATCAGTTTTACAGGAGAGATTACACAAAAAATAACATCAGATTTGGATACATCTAAGCTTTAATAGTTCTCCTGCAGACTATAATGCATCATAATCCAGAAAACAAAAACAGTCTCATTCATAAAAACCTCTAAGGTGATCTGAAAAAGGTAAAAAAATAGGGTAGGAGTCAGATCTGCTTTCACGTATATCCCGGCTGGCATTTATTCTACCACCTTTATTCCTAGGATTAAATTTAAAAATAGCCACTAACAGTAGTGTAGGTAAACACTCGAGTTACAAATTACCTTACTAGCATCTAAATTGTGACCAAAAACCTTAGGAATGTTTGATTTTTTAGTTAAATAAAGCAGATAATATCTTAATTGCTAGTGTTTCCAATCCTGCCAATTAATCTGCTTTACAAAATATGGAACTGAATATGGAAGTTGAGGAACACTATAAGCAGATATTATGAGCTTTAAGATAACACTTTTTTACTGTCCTACTGAGCACAGTTAAAGATGACTACATGTGAACTGAAGCATGGTCACTTTTTCAGTCTCAAGGGGCCAAATACTGAAACCAAAGGAAGGACATAATTTGGACCACTCATACAGAGTAAAAATGAATGCGAAAATATCCATAAACAACAAATTCAGTTATAATAGACCATTTCAGAAAACATACAGAGTTCAAGGGCTAAATTTTTGACATATGAACAAAGCATAAAATGAAAATGAACAGCTGGAAAATATATTTAAAAGTAGCATATTTCTGTGTATTTCTCTCTTGGGCATCACTTCAAATCCAATTAAATTCAATGATAACACTAACAATTACTTCAGTGGCTCTAGACAGAAATCTTATTGACTCCAGCTTGTTACACTGATATATATACAGAAACTTGACTCTAGATAATGGAATCCCTTAAGAATTTTTGAAAGGAAAAGAAATAAGTACCATCAATTTTCCTGAGGATCTACCTCCAGTCTATGAGAACAAGAACAAAACTTGGTTTGTTGTGTTGTAAGTGGCAGCTCCTACTGAACTGAATTCCACACCTTGCACGCCTTTTTGTATTGGAGTCTGGCCTGTGAAATTTGTATTATAGTCTACAAATTAAAGGAAAGAAAAAAAAAAGTAAAAAATGGTGGTGAGACAGTATTGATTTATTGGCTAGTAAGAGGCATCAGGGGTTGGTCCTTAACCACAATTCCCTGCTGTCAAAGAGCCACTCTAAAATGGAATGGATGGGCAAAATAACCTGATTCTGAACCATTAGCCAACATGTCTTATTTGGACCAGTCAGTAAATGTCACTAGGATGTCACATCAGTCCAGAGCAAATGTTTATGTTTTGATTGAATGAATTGCACAATATTAGATGGCAAAATAGTACTGTATCTATATTTGCATTTCCTTGGATACTGAAACAAAACAGTCTTAAAAGGCAGTTAGAATGATACTTGAACTGAATATGTTTTGGTTTTAGAAGCTCTGCTTTGGAAGGAATGCACAAAAATCTTCTCCAAGAATAATTGAGAAGGGATTTTTTTAAATTTAATTCAAGGAGAATCCCACCTAGCTGTTCACACTGTTATTAAACATTTAAGGCGTTCTCAAGTCATTCAACATGGATCCTGTTATACAGATGGTACAAAAAAAAAAACTGTGTACTTCATATAGATTTTCATTTGCTGCTTCTCAGTGGTAGTAACAAATTAATGGAGGTCTTCCAGTTCTTTCAGCATTCCAGGAAGTACTTTCTGCCATTCAAGATAAACAACACATTCTGTTGAAAGTTTCTTGGTAAGTTACATCTATAAGCCCTTTGTGCTTATTCACCATCTTGTTTTTATCTTTGCTTGTTCTTTTGAACATTCTGTGGAGCAACTCACTAAGAAGTGAGCAAGATATTCTTAAACTAGGCTTTATTACTGATGATAATCAGTGGCATTCTGTTTGCTGATGCATAACAAAGTGTGCCACCTTGACCAAGCATCAACAGAAGACTATTTTCCCCAAGAACAAGGGCCCCCTGCACAGGAAAGTATATAAACTGTGCAACCCAGACTGCAATATATAACACAAGTTTGTTTCTCAAAGGCTAACCTTCTTGACAAAGTTAGGAATTTTTTGTAGGACAAATTTGTCAGCATGTTAATTCATCTTCACTAAAGCCTTTTGCAGTCACTAAGTAACCAGAGTTAAGCCATCCCTGGATGGCCATGATTTAGTTTATGAGGAGGTGTTAGGTTAGATCTTGGTAGGACTTGATGATCTCAAAGGTTTTCTGCAACCTAGTTTATTCTGTGATTTGTGTTGTACTTGGCCCATCTATCCAGGTCCCTTTGCAGAATTCTCCTGGTCTCCAACAGATCTACACATGCTCCCAGCTTGGTCTTGTCTGTAAACTTGAGTCATGGTGGACTCAATCCCCTCATCCAGATCATCAGTGAAGATATTAAATAGGACTGGGCCCAGTACTGATCCTTGGGGGCCCCCACTAGTGACTGACTGCCAGCTGGATGCAGCACCATTGACCACCACTCTCTGGGCCTGGGCATCCAGCCAGTTTTTTACCCAGGGAAGGGTGCACCTGTCCAAGCTGTGGGCTGCCAACTTTTCCAGGAGTATGCTATGGGAGACGGTGTCAAAAGCTTTGCAGAAGTCCAAAGAGACAACATCCACAGCCTTACTTGCATCCACCAGGTGAGTCAGCTGGTTATAAAGGAGATCAGGTGTGTCAGGCATGACATGCCCCCCGTAAACCCATGATGGCTGAGTCTGATACCCTGGCCATTCTGTAGGTCCTGTGTGATGGCACTCAGGATAACCTTTTCCATAATCTTGTTGGGCACCGAGGTCAGGTTGGCCTGTAGTTTCCCAGATCCTCCTTATGGCCCTTCTTGTGGACAGGATGCTGTCCCATTGGCCAGTTTTCCATCACCTGGGACCTCCCCACTGAGCCAGGACTGTTGCTAAATGATGGAGAGTGGCTTCACAAGCTCATCTGCCAGCTCCCTCATCACCCTACAATGAATCCCAGCTGGTGCCATAGATTTATGAGCATCTAAGTGGCTCAGCAGGTCTCTGACTGCTTCCTCCAGGATAACAGGGGGGCTATTCTACTCCATGAAACCATCTACTAGCCCAGGAGGCCAGTTGTCCTGAGGGCAACCTGTCTTTCTGTTGAAAATGGAGGCAGAGAAGGTGTTCAGTACTTTTGTCTTTTCCTCATCTTTAGTTACAAAATTCCCTAGTGATCTTCCATGACAACTCTTACTTTTTGATAGGAATGAGAACAGCACCTTTCCTTTTTTGCCCCCTCTCTATTTTTACAGTGCCTTTGCATCTTATAGGTACACTAGACCATTGCTGCTTACATGATCAAGCTGTGCAGCAATATCCCTCACAGCTGAGTTGAAAAGAATCTGCAAGGATCTTTGGGTCCAACTTCCTGTACAGCATTATTCCCAAGAGTCATACCATGTGCCCACGAGTATTGTCCAAAGGCTTCTTTAACTCTTGTCAGGCTTGGTGCTGGACCACTTCCCTGGAGAGCCAGTTCTAGTGCCCAATTACCCTCTGGGTGAAGAATTTTTTTCTAGTACACAACTTCAGGCCATTCTCTCAGGTCCTGCCACCGGGAACCAGAGAAGAGGTCAGTACCTGCCCTTGCATTTCCCCTTGTGAAGAAGTTGTAAACACCAATAAGGTTTCTGCTCAGTATCTCTTCTTCAGGCTGAACAGACTAAGTGATCTCAGCCGCTCCTCATACAACTTCCCCTCAAGGCCCTTCATCATCTTTATTGCTGTCCTTTGGACAGTTGCTAGTACCTTTATAGCTTTCTTATATTGCAGTCACCAAAGCTGCACACAGGACTTGAGGCTGCCCCAGTGCAGAGCAGAGTGGGATAAACCTCTCCCTTGCCTGGCTGGCAACGCTGTGCCTGATGCATAGCAGGACACACCTGGCCCTCCTGGCTGCCAGGGCACTGCTGACTCACACTCAACTCTCTGTCAACCAGGATCCCCAGGTCCTTTTCCATAACCCTTCTTTCCAGCATCCCATTGCCCAATCTGTCTGTACATCCAAGGTTGCCCCCTAGCCCTTTATTTCATCAAGGTCTCTCTGCAGAGTCTCCCTGCCTTCAAGGGAGTTAATCTTTCCTCTCAATTTAGTATCATCTGCAAACTTAGTACCCCTTCAACTCCTGCATCCAAGTTATTAATGAAGATGCTGAAGACATAGGGCCAAGGACAGAGCCCTGCAGAACTTCACTACTGACAGAACACCAGTCTGATGTCACCCCATTCACTAAAACCCTTTGCACCCAACCTATGAGCCAGTTGTTCACCTATCCCATGATGTGTTTTACCAGCTGCAGGCTGGACATTTTTTCCTGGAGGATATGGTGAGAGACAGTACGGAAAGATTTACTGAAATTACTGAAATACAAAAAGATTACATCAATTGGCTTCCCTTGATCAGTTCAGTGGGTTACCTTGTCATAAAACGAAATCAGGCTTGACAAGCAGGACTTCCTCTCGGGAAGCCATGTTGGCTGTGAACAATGAACACATAATCTTTCAGGTGTTTTTCAGCACCTTCCAGGACAATCTTCACCATAATTTCACCAGTCACTGAAATGAGACTGAAAGACCTGTAACTTCCAAGGTCTTGCCTGGGACAAAATTAGTCAACTAGGGCCTCTTCAGATTCTGAAGAACATTCCAAAACCATTGAGAGAGGTTTTGCAATGACATCAGCTAGCACTTGAAGAATTCTCAAATGAATCCCATCAGACCCCATAGATTTATAGGGATCCAGGTGGAGCAGTAGATCACACACAACTTCAGGGTCAGCTGAAATTTTCTAATTCACACAGCCGTAGCCCTCCAGCTCAAGGCACTGGGACCCCATTAGTCCATCACTGATGTTGAAGACAGAGGCAAAAAAAGTATTAAACATCTCTGCCTTGTCCATGACCCTGTTTGTGAGGTGACCATCCTCATCCTGTAATAGGCTGATATTTTCTACGCTGCCTTTTGCCATTAATGTATTTGAAAAAACTCTTTTTATTGGCCAGCTCCATCTCTGGTTGAGCTTTGGCCACCATGCCTTTTCTCTCTATAGTGGTGAGTAAACATCTCTGCATGCCTTCCATGTCTTGACCTTGTTTCCACTGGGCATACACCTTCCTTTTTTGCATTATCTCTGGAAGACAATCCCTGATTAGCAAAGCCAGTCTTCTCCCTCATCTGCTTGATTTCCAACATTTTGAAATTGCCTATTCCTGTGCCCTTAGGAGGTGCTGCTTAAAAAATGACCAGCACTTATGAACCCCAGCACTGTCAAAAGCATTTTCCTAGGGTCCTTTAGTGGTTTTGGTTTATCAATTTGTAATTTTTCAATTAACAGCAAAGCAGGTTTAAAACTTGAAAATAATAAAACTTTATTAACTAACACTAAAAGAAAAAAAAATCAAGAATTAGAACAAAACTTTCAAAACACTTTTCCCTCCCCACCAACTATTCATTTCTTACTCTGAGATTTTCAGTCAGTTACTACTATTAAAATAATTATTTCTCAATTCACTAAGGAGAAAGGAGCCTCTCTTGAACACCACGGAGATTTTCCACAAGATACCAATTTTCTTGCTCTCATACTTCGCAAACGGAGAAGGAAATTTGCCATTGTGAAGTCCTTTCCCATGAGACAGCCTTCACAGCCGCTCATGGGCCATATCTGTTTATTAGGGTACAGTTTAAGGAGGCTTCTTCTAGTATAAAACAAGAGTTCATCTCAAGAAAACAGAAGTTATCTTTTCTTACAGGGCAGAGGGCATCATCTATCTATCTCTTTTGGTCTTCAGTTCAATTTCTCCAGTAGATCACAATTACACCAACTCATAATATGACTAGAACTTTGTATTCCCCTAAAAACATTCCATATGTTACAGGGTGTTAAGTCCATTCTTTATGACCTTACAAGTGAAGTCCAGCTTAACAGCCACTCCTTCAATCTTCCTTTCAATTTAGGATCTTTATCTCACTTTCTCTGACATTCGATCTCACGCTGTGTCTCTCTAGATCTCAGTCTCTTCTCTCTCTTTCTCATCTGGCAGGATTCATGCTTTGGAAGTTTCGTCTGGCCAGGAAAGAGTTAACATTTTCGCTCAGGTTTGCAGAGACACGTCTCAGTTGCATGGTCTCAGCTTTTTGGTCACTCGTTGCTGCACTAAGAAGTTTCTTCAGCAGTTGCGCTAAGGAGGTTGATATCCTTTCTGCTTTTAGCCCAGGACCTGGCTCAGCCATACCCCACCCAGCCATGTGGGCCAGCAGAGCAGGCCTGGCCCATCCTGCAGATGCTGATCCATCCTGCAGCACTTCCTCCCCATCTGGCCATGCCAGGAGAGCAGGGGGGAAACAGCTCAGCCAGTGCTGTAGCTTGGAAGGGGATCAGTGGTCTCCTGGAGAGGGTCCTGGCCCCATGGCAGTGCCCACCCGGCCTGGCTTGGCTGCACAGAGGGGCCAGGCCACCCTGTTACCTGTACCCAAACTGGAAAAGAAAGAGAGCTATTCCCATGGTTTCTGGTTTAAAATGTGTGTTCACTTAAGGCGTATCTATTCTTTTAATTGATTTAACCATGTGTCAATATTTCAAAATTGTCTAATCAGATAAAACTAGGACAGGAACCATGCTCACTATTTCCCTGAGCAGTTGGAAGTCTGCTTTCTTCATGTCCGGAGTCAAAGTTTTGCTGACACTTTTCCTCTGGAAAACAGTTTTTAAATTTGATTGTTTCTTGGTTGCTGTGGCCATGACAACTACCAAACTCCACTCACAAGCCCTTCTTTGTTAACAGGTAGCAAATCAAGTAGAACATCATTCCTAGTAGACTCCCTTAGTATTTGTACTGTGAGGTTATCATCCAAGTGTTTTAGGAATCTGCAGGACCTGTTTGAGAAGTTATGTGGTATTCTCAGTTAACACATGGCAAGTTAAAGTCACCTATAAGGACAAGAGGGTTGACTTGGAGGTGTCCCCTCGTTCCTCGAAGAAAAATTAATCCGCATCATCTTCCTGGCTACGTGGTAGCATGATGGTACTGCATTATTTGTTTGTCCCTTGGTTCTTATCCAGAGGCTCTCAACTGTGCCGCTGTCTGTTGTATTTGCTCTGTGGGGAACTAATTTGGCTAGGTCAGGGTCTCTGGAAAACTGACAGGGACAAAAGCAAAAGATGAGAGGCACCCTTTATTTTCAGGACTTGAGTCCCACAGCTTTAATGATGGAACAACTCCTGGGGAGTGGGGGAGAGGGGAAAACAGGGCAAGAAGGAGAAAAGAAAGAGACTGAACACCTCAAGGAGGGAATTTTTAAATTTGGGGAAAGGGGGATGGAGAAAGGGAACAAAAGCCAACGAGAAACAACTGATGGGAGGGGTGAAGGGAAGAACTAACCTGAGGAAACAAACTAGCAGGACCCCAAGGGGTGCACAGAATGAAACATGTGAAATATAATAAATTTCTCAGTGCAAAATAATAACTTAGTAATACATCAGTGCAATACAACATATCCCTCATTTTTGTTAAATAAAGTTAAAAGAAATGCATGGGGTCTATTCTGATTCCAAATATGAGTTTGTCCACCACTTAAGATTTGTGGGCCAGTTAGGTTGCTTTAGATCCAGAAGCTCAGTGTGGTTGCCTTCTGATGTAGTAGGGATTAAACTGTTGATGGCTTTTAAAATTAAGCAATGTTGAACACCAAACACTAATACAATTAGAAGAAAAACAGCAAAAATTAACAGAACTGTTTTAACTATTGAAGTCCACCACTGAAAGAGTCCCCAGCCCTTGAACAGTCCACTGAACAAGTCTTTGGATTCTTGCTCTGCTTGTCCGATCAAGCTTTTCTTTTCTCAGGGAGCTGCATGGACATTGGGTTCTTTGGAGGTTAAATTCAGGCAAATTCAAATCACACAGATGTTTTGGGGTGGCTGAGGGGCAATCCACACATCTGTCAGACTGCTCAGCGCAAGCAGGATGACAACTTCAACAGGGCTTATCGCAAGGTTGAGTGGGTGGTAGGCTTTCTTTAAAACAAAACTAAACATGTTAAACATATTAAAAGTCAGGGGTCTACCAGAATGTAGCTAGATTTCCTTTAAGGAAGGTTTTCTCTCCTGTTTCCAGCAGTATCTTCCCTTTGAAGCAACAGCTACTTGTTTTCCATCCCCTTTTGCTGGTGCTGGATTTTTGGGGATGAAAGGTTTTACATGCTTTTGGGGTATCCAATGCGGGCCTGAGGGGCTGGCTATGCAAAAGTAGCCACACCCCCAGATAATAAGCTCAAAAGGACCTTTAATTTCCCAACTTTCTGGGTCTTTAATAAGGACTGGTGGACACTGCAATAACTTAAATTAATTATTGCTGTGAAAGTGACATATTCTCTCTGGTTTCTTATCTCTCGCTGGTTTCTTATCTCTCGCTGGTTTCCTGTCAGCTGGCCTATTGACATAAGATTATACCACTCCCCATCCCACTTCCAAAAGATAGTGATGGAATACACACTTTTTGGTTACATTTTGCACCGCAATCCATGACACACTTTTACTTACTGCCAGTTTGGGTCCTTGAATGAAACAAAGAAAAGGGAGAGATGAAAATGACTGAGATAACAGAAGAAAGTATTTGGTTTAGGCGTCTTAACTCTCTTCTCTAAAAACAGGAAAGTGTCTTACTGCCTTCCATGTAGACAAGATATTATGAAGTGATATTCCTACTGAAATCCATGTTTGGCTTGCTCTTTGTACTCAAGCCTGGCATGAATTAATCACTCCTTACTTCATTAGCAATTTCCACATTTCACTTCCTTTAACAGCTGCTACTATTTTGACTTAAATGTTTCAGATTAAACAGTTTCTTCACCAGTAATCATTATAGCAATTAACTAGAAAATTTTGTAAAATTACACCAGTGTATAATGTTAACTTACAGGAGAAATACTTCCAGAACAGACCTTTATCCAATATTGTTTTTCTGTAAAATTATTTAAAATATGCAGTCCATGTGTGCTACTCTTACTCATAGTTTATTATGTTCTTAAGCCTACCAACTTCCTTAAGTGAAATTAACAACGTACTAAGGTGCTACTCACTAAGCCAATGAGTTCTTAATAATAAATTTTTAACTTATTCATTAACAGTTTCAATTGATATACTATGTTGTAGAAAATGCCATTAAAATACACAAACAATAAAAATTCAACTTTCTTTAAAACTAAAAATATGAGAAAAAAAACATATTGCAGATTTTCCAGTTTATTTCCCAGAAATAAACATGTAGAAAGTCTCACTAGTACTGTACCCAAACTCTAAGTAATCTTTCAGAATAAACTAAAAATACAGTCGAAAAGATAAACCAATTTTTCATTGACCTTTAAATCACTCATCTTCATTGAAATTTTCATTTAGATCACTTAAGCAGACTATTTTTCAGATACTTAAAAGCTTTCAAAAATTGAAATTTGAAGTGTTTCAGATCTTGAAGGTATCTTTCTTAGTATCTTTCTGAAGCTCCAGTAGTTCAGCAGTCTACCTAGCTGAAAGGCTGTGCATATCCAGATATTCTGGTCATCCATTCCTCAGCTCAGGAAGTTATTTCATCCTTCAGCTCTCAAATCAGGCAAGTAGTCACTTGATATCAACTTACATATCACACGTTTATGAACTTTTTTGGCTTCTGAATCACTTCCATCCATAAGCAGTCTCTTCTGCACTTCTGTCTATTTCCAAAGCTACAGGGAAGCAGAGCAAAGGATTGAAAATAGCTGAAATATAATGAAGGAAAGGACAAGGGATAAAAAAGGGTTTCCTTTGAGAACTTTATGGAAGCTGCTGAAAAGGAGGGGAAAGGAGGGGAAAAAGTGGTTTTTTTTTTCATGGCAAGCTCTGACTGACAGGTCTTCCCCAGAAAGTCAGAAACAGCTCCAGAGATGATATTTGGGAGAACTTTTATTTTCTGTAATTACTGGGAGAATTTGTTCTTGCTAGGGAGACCTCTGGGGATACATAATCCATAAAATTAAATACTTTTAGGAACACCTCTTCCTTAAATTCATAAGAGAAAGACTGAATTTTATTTATTTTCCTTTCTATTCTTATCAAAATGAAAAATAGGTTTTTAGACAGAACTGATGCTGCTCTGTTTCTCAGGAATTATTTGTATTGATTGTAGATAATTACATAATCTGTATACTTTAATTATAACAAGGAACATATCACATGTAACTATGGTCAATCACTGACACAAAACTGAACTGCAGTAATACATTTGTTCATATTTTTAGGTAAAACAACCTACTTCTAGACAATTTAAAGACAATTCCTGTCAGTTTGATATGGCAGTTGCAAAAAAGATGAAAAAATAAAATACTACATGATTACAATATTTACCCAAATACAGAACAGAAAATAAGAGATCAGGTATCATTTCTGCAGAAAAAGATTATGTGTTATTGTGCATAATCAGAAGCTAAACAGGAGCAAAACATACTACAATATTGCACAAAACATCATCATGGTTATAGATATATTAAAAGATGGAAAATTATTAGCACAGAAGAAATGTGATATCAGCAGGAATCCAGCATCCAGGTTTGGACATTACACTTTTAAGAAAGATTGAGTTCAGAAGAAATTAGCAAAAATTGTTCATTTGAGAAAATTAGTTAAGAAGAGAGATGTATATAATTGTGGCTGGTGGTTTGAAGGAAGTGCAAATTGACAAAGGAAGTGATAAAATGCTGCAGGAAGAACAAAGAAACAATCTGTTTTTAATATCTGGTATTTAAGCAAAAGATAATTTTCTCACTTATGGCAAAGTAGATTAGGGAGATATAAGTATAGGAACCAAGTATCTTCACTGGCATTATCTAAAAACAACTTGGACTTTGTAAACATGTTCTTTCTGCAAAAGAACTTAAAGTCATCAGCCAAAGCAGCATAGGATGCACATTCAAACAGAAAGCCCCTTTAATATATAATCAGTATTCATTTCAATGGGTAAGATAAACGCTGCCTTACCAACAACCATGAAAATCAGAAGGAAATGTGGTATTTTTGGAATTAGAGGTAATGTCAGATGAAAATCAGGACCACGTTTGTTTTGTCAATATATATTGCAGTACTATCTTCAAATTCTGTAACAATATCATAATTCCAATATGAAAAGTCATCAAATATCAGTTATTGGTCTCTCTTCAGGCCTTATGTGTACCTCCAAAAACTGTCTCATGCCTCTGTCCCTTTGGGAGAAATGCTATAATTCTCCAGCACCAGTTTCAAGAGAGTTAGTCTCAGTCCTTAGTCAGTCACATGATTTCAAATTTCCTATGACTATAGGCTTCTAAAAGGCAAATCTAATCCTATGTATAATTTTTCTCAATTTTTATTGAAGCCTAGTAGAAATAACCTGTGTATTATCAAAGATCTGTAGACCTAATTTTGAAAACCCCAATTCTGAATCAAAGTAATATAAATGACCACTTCTAGTCTCAACTAAGACTAACAAACAAGTAAAGATTATTATTTAAACTTTAGAATATTCCTTTATTCCTGCTTTCTATTTGTAGTTTTATTGAATTATGTTTCCCCTTACTGTTGGTAAGGAGAAGATAACTAAAGAAATTATTTAATCTAAATCTCATCTTATAGTTTATTTGATATTAAATTTTGATAAACACCAGAAAACAAAAAGGTAACAAATGTTATCGCTTGAATATCTTTAGTAATTTATGTTAAATTAAACACATTATAATAAGCTTCAGATAAGCTGTGTAATTTAAAGTGTCATATTTATTCTGATTGGTTTTTAAAAAGTAATTATAGTGTTGTTGAAATAATGTCAGGAAAAACCAAATTCTCTAACTCTATTTTTAATATTAGAAATCTGGCATTTCTCTATTACAGTGCTGGGTGAGCATGGGATCACTCTGCCAACACTTTCAGAACTTTCCACGATTTATATATTTTAGCAATTAAAAAAATGATGTTCATTTATTATAAATTACATAGTTCTCTCCATTAATTAGTATTCAACCTTCTATTGATTATTTATTTCTTCTAACTGTAATGAGTCCACATTTTCAATCTTTTTATTATATTTTATCCAGCAAGAGACGTTGTTAGTGCCGTTGTTGAGTTATCTTAGGTTCTTCTTTATCTCTGGGTTCTGGAAAATTCCCTTGTGGTCCAGTTTCAGCAATATATCTCTCTCCTAGGCTTTGTTCATTGAAGCATATCAAGGTTGACTACAGCTGTTTTAGCAAAACCTAAAGTTTCAGCAATTTTCCCAAACTGTGTTCCCACAGTAGCAGCCTATGACAAATATTTAATGCTGGTTACTGTGGCATAAGACAGGGTGGAAAATGGCACTGTTTATGATTAAAAAATTAATTAGAAAAGTTAATTTAAAAATTAATTAGAAAAGCTGTTAGGAAAGTCATATCATTTCCAACAATAGCATCTTTCAGAATGCAGGATTTTGGATTTCTTTACACATATTCATCCCTGTTTTACTGCAACTTGTAAACTCATGGTGCTATTTTGGTTTGTAAAGGGAAAAAACAAGTCAACAAATGTCTGTCTTTATCCTTAAGTTCAAAACTGATCTGGTTCAAGGATCCTTCTATATGAGCTATGCTCAGTCTGAGTGCAATGGTTGAATTGCTCAGGCTAACTGTCTGAAACTCAGCCATAGTTCATATCCAAGGTGAAAGGGCAGCAGAGGGGAATCTGTGACACCCTTAACTGCATCTTTCATATTTTGCAGCATTACACAAACTGCCAGGGAAATGGGGTGCTGTTTGACCTGGGGAAGAGTGGGGAGCAAGCAAACATCAGCTCCTGTCAGCTCTGCAAAGACAGCTGAGGAGTCTGGAAAGAGGGTTCAACAGCTGAGGTCATTCACATCTTCAATAAGGAACAGTTTGCTTCAGGGCTTAGCGGTCAGAGTCCTCAGATCATACAGACACTGTCAGCAAGCACTCTATCAAGCTGCTGTTAACAGCTGACCTTATAATGCATCCAAATATTAAGCCTTGTTAGATAGAATTTATCTACATCAACATCAACTAAACTGTAGGCAAACTTTAAACACTGTCAAGTCCGTATACAATATGTCTTAGAATATCATTTTTAATACATTTCAAGCAGACTGCATGGGTAAAACAAATCTGTTTGATGGGGGAGAATCATTGACTACAAAGCAGAAAAACTGAAAGAAACAGAAGGCCTATTTGTAAAAGTTGTTAACTAGTTCTTCTTTTGTTTAAATCATCTTCCTGGAAGTTTTTGTGTAATATTTTTGTTTTACTGATGAGTGAGAGGAATCAGAACAAAGCAAGACAGGCAGTAAGCCTGTTTTTTAAATTATTGTATTTGCACATCTTGGACTCCGTTCCTAAAACATACCACAGAGTATTTTGTGGAAATGAAAATCATAAAGAGAAAGAAGGAACTCTTATTTAGACAAGGATGTAAAAAATCAGGCTTTAATTTCTACTTTTCCCATAGATTTTCTCTTATACATTTGTTGATCTATTTAATTCCTCTTCCATCGCTTCCAATTTGTGAAATCTGTTTTCCCAGACATGTTTTGCTGAGCAAAGCTACTTTCTGGTATGTATGGCTAATGTCAATCACAGTAACATCCAAGCTAGAAGAAATGTCCTCCTTTATTATCCCCTCCCCCTTGTTTTTTGGAGACATTTTGGAGATTGAGGTATTATGGGAAGATATAAGATATACTTTCTCAGTGTACTCTTGTCACATGCTTGATGGTCACGAACAACCTTCCTGTTGCCTTCCCAGCAGTATATAACAATGAATGCTCCATTCCTCTTCATCAAATGCAGCATAGGGGTCAGGAAACTTAGGGTCCATGAATGACCCAGATACAAAGAAACCTGACAGCCAGGAAGACCATTTGCCTGTTTAGAAAGGAGTCTGGGAGACCATCAAGGACAGAGTAAAGTTAAAATTTGACAGTAACTTAACATGAAAATCCAGCTCAAAATGCAACTTGTGCACACATTAAGAAATATGTTAGACTAAATTATGCAGCACTTAAAGATACCAAAAGCAGTGTTCAACCTCAACAGAGAATTCTGTCAAAACAGCTTTCCAACAGCCCAGCTGAATAGACTGTGAAAGTAGCTTGTGGGAAACCAGGATGAAAAGCAACTGATACTTTTTCCCAGAGGCACCATAGGGTTATCACGTCATGGTTACTTCTCAAACTCTTTTTCAATTAGTTATTGGATTCCTACAGAAGCTATGGAAAATGTGTTCTCTAGCTGCATATCTACTCATAGACATTGAATTACTCAAACTATGTTTATAACTTCCTGCTTGCTTCTATATATCATAATTTTCTTCTATATTTATAAAATAATTAAGAATATATTTATATGGAGCCTTGAGATTTCTTACTAAAAGAAATAATTTCTTCCAGTATCCACAAATTTAACTCCAATACACAATTATAATTGCACCAAAATGATTTTATAAGACCTTTGAGAAATTTTCAAAGGTCCAAATTCTATTTTTCCTTAAATTAAGTTTGTTTTTTCCCACCATGTCAGCAGACAGTAGTGCCACACCAAATGGACTGATGCGACGTCATGTATGACTGGACTATAACATTCAACTAGGACTAGCATTCAACTAGTCTGATGTAATGTTGCAGAAGACAAATTTATCACATTTCCATTGTCTTGGTATTCTCCTAACTTAGCATAAGCACTGCCCTCAATGAATATGAACATGCTGGAGCAAGTCCAGAGGAAGGCAGATGATGATCAGAGGGAAGGAGCACTTCTCCTGTGATGACAGGCTGAGAGAACTGGAGTGGTTCAGCCTGGAGAAGAGAAGGCTCCAGAGAGACTTTTAGCACCTTCTAATGCCTAAAGAGGACCTAGAAGTAAGCTGAAGATGGAGTTTTTACAAAAACTTCTAATTAGAGGACATAGGGTAATGGCTTTCTAGTTTTCTTCCCTTCACTTCCCTCACAAGCAGATCACAGTTTGCATTTGTCTAAGGAAATGTTTTCAGTGCACGTATCCTTGGCATTTGGCACCTGGTGCTGAGAACTAAGTCACTTGGCTTCTAATCCTTTTATATCTTTAGCTCTGTGATGGGAATGAATTGCTACAGTTAGGTCAAAGGCAGTAGAAAATTTTAGTAATACTGCACTAAACAAGTGATGTTTCTACTTTTTCATTAATCCAGATGAAAGGAACACTGTGCAGGTGATTACTCAGCCTAAGGAATTAAGAACTCAACATTTATTATCTTAGACAGGGAAGATGTATGTATCCTCTCCTAGTCTGTTGCAATCTGAAGAAAAATAATGTTGCTTATTCCTTAAGATATAGAGATCACTGACTGTGTAAGCTTGAACAAGTAATAAAGCTGAGCAATGTGAATACATTGACAACAATAAATGTATCAAAAGAAACTAAAGAATGCATAAGATTATTATTATATTATTATCAGTGCTATTTGATTGACTTTTAAGAATGAATTGAAGGTCTTACAAATGGTTATGGTCACAACTATATTTTACTAATTTACACTCCTTCTGTAATCTAATAAATCTAACAATCTTTCTATTTATGGTTTGAGAACAAAGTAATTTAGACTGTGGGGCAACAATATTTGAGTCTACAAACTTCCACCAAATTAATGAAAGTATCTCCATTTCCAGTTTTCAAATACTTGTATTTCAAATACTTACATTCCTACAACCATGCAAGCAAAGATGCAAATCAAATGATATTTTTCTGTTCCTGAAGCCAACCCTTTCAAGAATAGCTTTGCAGAAAGTAATGCCTTGTTTCTGAAGAAAACTTTCACGTAAACATTTATTTCAATGAATAATTTTAACACTAATTACTATTAAATATTTTAACACATATTAGAAAATTTCAATTTTCATTAAATGTCAAAAACTTTTTTGGGTATAATGATGGAATTCCACTATAAGGGCAGAAATTAAAATATTAAAAACTGAAATTTTTGATGGAAGTTTTTCAATTCAATTGTACTCATAAATGAACAAATGTCCATTATCGTTGTTGCCAAGTGCTTTCTGTTTTCCTAAATGTAATAAGTACATAAAGTTTGTTAATCAAATCTTAAACGATCTTTAACATAAGGCCTTAAAAAAAAAAAAAAAAAAAGAAGAGGAATTTTGCTTAAATTAACATAAGATAACCACCAAACAAAAGAACTAAAGGTAACAACTAAAGATAAGAGTTAACAGGAGATAACAAGATGAAAGATCTTTCATGACCCCCGGGAGGCAGATAACGACCCCCAGCAACAGGGCCACGTACACAGAAGATACCAGTGAAAAGTCACGTATGCAAGAAATACCAGAAGAAGAAGAGTATAAAAAACTCAGACTAACCAGAGTGAGGTGCACGCCTTGGTGGGCAGGAGACCTCTAACCACCCAGAACTGTTTTGCCTATTACTGCTTGCTCAATAAAATAAATTGCTTAATTGGCTAGACTGTGTTGGATTTATTAGACAGAAAAACCTATAACACTAAACGTTATCAAACATTGGTTTGTAAAAATGACTGTGAAAGAAGTGTCAATAATATTGATTCCAAACTTAAATATGCCTTTTAACTCATAGAATTTTAACCAGAATAAGGAAAAATAGCCTTTCCTTCTTGCATCTTTGTACACTTGATTCTTCTGATAATATATAGTAATATTTTTAATTTTAATTACTCTTTTCAACCAATTTTTTATTCTTCCCAATTAGTAATCAATGCATTCAATATCCATCATGTCTGCAACTGCTTTTGAAATCACCTGTCGTAGCATGACAATAGCCATAAAATTCTAAAAAACAGCCTTCACTCCATCATTCGAACTGTTTACAAAAATTTTGAACATTGGATTCACAACATATCCTAATATCACATAACAAGTATCACATAACCTAATATCATTTGCCCATGCACCATCATTCCCTGACAGTGTTAGGGTTTGGGTTGCTTTCTTACAGAATTTTTTCCCAAAAAGTTGCTAGGAAGCTGATTGCTGGGTGCTTATGGGCACTTAAAGGTACTTGGAAGAGACAAAGGAAGTAACTATCAAGGAGAGGATCTCACAGACTACACCTCTCTCTCAGAGGCTTGGAGAGAACAGGAGGGTTCAGTCTTTGACTCCAGGGAGATCTCACCAGACCTCACCTGGAGCTGAGCTCGGAGTGACTTTCGAGAATCCCCCAGGTATTCAGACTCTGGCCTCTCTCTGCCTTGCTGGGTGCTGCACAGAGGGGAGTGGTCCCTTGGGGGGGTCAGGTACTCCCAGGTGCCCATGTGGGCATGCATTGGCTTTGGGCTCCTGAAGCAGCAGAGAAGCAGAGAAGCAAGCGACTACGCTCCAGTCACAGTGCCAAAGGAAAAAGAAAAGGGCAAAAGCCGAACAGCAACAGTATCTCTTGGCAGAGGGATTGCACTGTATGGCCACTGAGATGAAATCGCCATACCAGAAGGAGGCAGCCAACCCTTGTCCCCAACTCTTATAGGATATGCTGGGTTGGGTCTCACCCATTGCAATATGCTCAGAGTCGGAGGGTGTGGGGGAAGTGGCCACCTCAGACACAAAACAAAACCAAGAATAGATATGGGATAAAAAAAAAAATCCCCAAGACAAAAACAAAAGAAAAATAAAGACAAAAACAAAAGAATGGACCACATCTATCTTCCGTACATCATCCACTGTTTTATTTTCTTTCTTATTGATTAATGGGCCTATGCATATGTTTTGTTTTCTAGGGAAGAACCTTTGTTTATTGCCTTTTCTGGCCCTTTCTAATGAAATTCACTGCCTTTTTTCTTCTTATTTTGATCATGCTATTTCTTCATGCTGAGTCATTTTTTGAAAAATAATTCACATTTTGATATCCATAATAAAAGCTTTTCAACATTATACATAATATCCTTTCTTTCCATTAGAATAGCTTGCAATTACCATTTTCTAGTGGTTGATGGTGCAGGAGAGCAATGAGGAGTAGGGCCAGAATCACGAAGTAACCATTACACATAATGCAGCCCTGCTCTCCTGGGAATGGTTGAACACCTGCCTGCCTGTGGTGGAACACAAAATGATCAGAGAAGAGCAGTTGTAAAGTTCCCAGGCCTAGCCTGGGAAAGCATGACAAAAGAATCCAAACAGAACTTAGCACCTGATGTTTTCTAAATACTTACAAGGGGTAATACATGATGTTTATGCTAAGATCTGAAGGATGTTTATCCAAAGAGGTGTTGGCCTTCTTGCCCAATTAGCTTATTGTATTCTTTAATGAACCTATCCGCTTTTAGACAGCAAAGCACAATATAAAAGAGCTACACTTTCCTTCTGAAAGGAGTCATGTTGCTGTATTTTATTGCTCCTAACTCTACAGCAACATTTAGTGACTCCAACTGGTCATTACATCTGATGATTTCTGACATATCCTGCCTCTGATCAGACATGGGTTCCGCAAGGGATGGGAGTTTCTGAACTCCATCTGAACTGAGATGATTGCCCTCATCAGTACTGTGCCACCTGGCACATTTAGCTGCAGCTGAACTCAAGAAAGTAAGATTGCATCTTTGAGTGCAGTTGCAGACCACAACGTGAGCCCAGGCCGTGGCACCAGCCAGAGCTGGAGACTTCCGGGAAGCTCTGGGACCCTTTAGACACTGTGGAATGAACATCAGCAATGTCTGCACAACGGTGTCTGGTGATTTCGACTGGTTACTACATCTGGTGACCAGATTTTGTTTTGTTACAGAAACAAAAAAAAAACAGGAAAGCATCTTCAAATGTAATCAGAACTGGGGCCAGGAACCTGTGTTGTTCTGAAAGTTTGGCCAGAGTCAGAGCCTTTTGGGAAGCTATGGGACTCCTAGGACACTGTGGCAGAAGATCCATAGGATCAACATGTCAGACTGCTATCCTCTGCCTATTGAAATAGGGGTACTGTATTCCCTGCCCTCGAGAAGCGGGATCATGAGTTTTAAAGCTCAGAGCCTATCAAGCTCTCTTGGAGCAGCACAAAACGCTCCTGGTGCAACTGCCGAGAGAGAAAGTCTCCCTAAATATCTGAAGCCAGTTTAATATTGAGCAAGAATCAGTGCTTCTGGTGTGGAAAGCTGTAATGAATTTTCCTTCTCAGATGAAGCCCTAAGTGCATTATTAAGCTGGGCTCAAGAACACTGTTTTTCCATGGACGCTGAAGCTGCGTCTTCCCTCCCCGCTGTGTGGAGTCTGGGTGACCATTTGAAAAAAGCAGTCCTGAGAGGAGATGCCACAGTAGCACCATTGGTGGAAACCTGGGCAGCTCTCTACATAAGCCTGCATCAAAGACTCTCCATGGTCCCTCCAATTCCCCCTACAGGGCGGTCCTACAGGGACCGCCCACACCCTGCCCTTCCCAGTGGCAGTAGCTGCGACTATATGGGTTGCAGAAGGTGCGTGGCAGCAGCGAGTGCTGTGAAACAAACAGTAGCTGTGGTGCAGGTGGCAGTGGTGGCACTGACAGCTGCGTGGGCAGTACAGCCTGTTGAGGCCATGCCCATGCCTGTAGGGGCTGAGACCCTTTCTGTCCCTCAGTATCCCTCAGTGGCAACAGAAAAACCAACCACCCAAGTCGCAGCAAACACGGGCATGACAGTTGCTGCAGCAGAGCGGGCAGCGGTGATTGTCCAAGATGCATGGGGGCGACTGTGGCCATGAGTGCGGTGGCTGCACGCATGGAGTAAAGCATGGCGGTGGTACCTGCACCCACAGAAGGCATGGCTTTCTCTTTCCCTCAATATCCATCTGTGGAGGCAACTCTGCCTGCCATCACAGGGGGGTGACAGCTCCGCGTCTGCCTTTGACTTCACTGCCTGTTCCGCCCACCCAGGGGGCCAAGCCAATACCTTCCCCTGCCATCACAGGGGTGACAACGGCTCCCCCTCTGCCTCCGATGTTACCACCTGCTCTGCCCACTCAGGAGGCTGAGTTGACGCCTCCTTCTGCACTCACGGGCATGGCGTCGGACTCTGCCTCACTTCTAATGTCACAGTACACTTTGCTGAAGAACAGGGAGGCTGATGCCACCTCTTCTTCGGTGTCTTCAGTGACCACGTCCTGCTCCATCAGCCATGCACCACCTTCACCATCTCCACTACCACCCAATGACATCACCAATACTGGGGACAAGTAACAACTTTCTCTTCAAGGCCGTGTCTCTGCGTCACAGAGCCAACGCCATGATGGATCATCGATCTCTCTTCTCTGCAGCCACCTTTGGACATCCCCTCTGTGCTCAGTCTCTGCCAGACCAAGGAAAAACCATGCTTTCTGGCTGGCAGTCACACTTCAAGTTTGGCAGAAAGGGGACTGGGACTTGTTGGAGTGGGGGGCGAGATGCCTGGGAGTGGTGAAAGAGTTCATCCAGATGGACGTTCACGAGCTAGGTCCCACCCTAGGGGAAGGGACATGATCTTCTTGTGTTAATCATATAGGCCAAGTGCTGTTGCCATCTGTTCAGTTCAAAGTCTTTGCAGACAATCCCTCACCCACCATGCTCCCTGATGGGTGGGACGTTTTTCTTTCTGACTTCATGACTTGGAATTCAAAAAACAAAAACAAAACAAAACAACACTCCAGCTTTACATCATACAGGTATCATTGATCAATAGAATGACAAATAATCTGATACCTTGCATGTTTTGGAATGGGTCTTTTTAACACAACAGCCAAAAATGATGGCATCCACAGGAAGAATAGTCAGGTGCTGATGCAAGGGTTTACTGTCTTCACTGACAGGTCAGAAAAAACAGGAAAGGCCATCATTAACTGAAAGGATGAGTCTGGCTGGCAAATGCTAGAGGGTTACAAGTCAGGTTTGGCTCAATTGGTTGAATTGAAGGCTGTCACTGTCGCATTCCAAAGATTCTCTCAGATATCTTTGAATTTGGTCGCTGATTCTGCTTATGTTGCAGACATAAGCTGATTCTGCTTATGTTGCATTTAGATTGCTCACCTCAAGGAAGTCAACAATGCAGCTTTGTTTCAGCTTTCGGTAGACTTGTGGTGTGCAATTTAGACCAGAGTTGATTTGTATTACATCCTGCACATACAGAGCCACACAATTTGCCAGGTCCCCTGACATAAGGTAATGCCAGGGCTGACAGGTTAGCTAACCCTGCGTGGATAGCACCTCAGCCTGACAAGATTGCACAAGCCAGAGTGTCATGTGACCTTTTCCATCAGAGGTCACACACTCTCCAAAAGCAATTCCAATTAATGGCGACTGAGGCTCATGATATTGTCAGTTCTTTTGCTGACTGTCATGGACTCCCTGCACCTTTGCCAACTGGGGTGAACCCTAGAGGGCTGAAGGCCCTGCAGCTTTGGCAAACAGATATCACTCACATTGCCAAATTTGGCAAACTTAAATATGTGCACTTCTCTATTGATACTTTTTCTTCCACCACGTGGGCATCTGCTCATACAGGAGAGAAAGGTTGTGAGGTGATTGCTCATTGGAGAATGGCTTTTGCAATTTTGGGCATACCTTCTGCTGTGAAAACTGACAATGGTCCTGTTTTCATCTTACAAAAGATGCAGCAGTTCCTACATTCAACTCCACATAGTTCATTGGAAAAGGCTGTATGTACAATCAATCGTCTTANAGGCTGTATGTACAATCAATCATCTTACAGTGCCACCAAATTCAGACAATCCTGTCATTGTAAATCACTTTGCCTCATTACAGGCTTCGGACAAGACACACATACCTTGAGCAAAGGTTTGGATATGTGACCTAACCACAAATGAGTGGGAAGGCCCGCATGAATTTATCGTTTGGGGTCATGGGTGTGCATGTGTTTCCACAGGTATTGGAGTACGTTGGATACCTGTGAGGTGTGTCCACCCTGATCTGTGACATCAGAGACAGAATGTGTACAATGTACAACCTTCAGATGATGATCAAGATGTCGATCACCAATTGATGAACCCTATACAAGCAGAGACTGGACATTCATTTTTGTGTTTTCAAAGTCACCTGTTGACAAGTTAGATTGCCAGTTTTTTGAGCAGACTAACGATGCCTTGTTGCTGTCTTAGAATTAGTAATAGATTTTAGAATCACTAGTTAATTACTTGCAAGAAAGACCAACAGGACTGGAGAATCTTCCTGATCACTCTAAAGTGTCCTCAGGCCTCTGGAGCTGTGTTTGTTCTCCTTCTGCAAGAGGCCCCACTGAGTACTACAAAAGCTTTTTTCTTTTTTTATTTAAAAAGGGGCACTTGTGATGGAACACAAAGCAATCAGAGAAGAGCAGTTGTAGCATTCCCAGGCCTAGCCTGGGAAAGCATGACAAAAGAATCCAAACAGAACTTAGCACATGATGTTTTCTAAATACTTACAAGGTGTAATACATTATATTTATGCTAAGATCTGAAGGATGTTTATCCAAAGAGGTGTTGGCCTTCTTCCCCAATTAGTTTATTGTATTCTTTAATGAACCTATCCACTTGTAGAGTGCTAAGCACACTGTAAAAGTTGGATTGTTTGAATAAATGGCTTTTTAGCCATTGCCTTCTGAAAGGAGTCATGTTGCTGTATTTTACCACTCCTAACTCTACAGTGACATCTGCCCACAGGAGACAGTGAAATAATTCCTTGTTTTGCTTTGCTTGTGAGAATGACTTTTGCTTTCCCTCTTGAACCATCTTTACCTCAACCCATGAGTTTTTACCACTTTAACCGTTTCATTTCTGTCCTCTGTCCTGGACAGAGGGACTCGACAGCTGTGTGGTGCTTGGTGGCTGGCTGGGGCTAAGCCATGACATGTATATAGACATTACAAGACTATTCAGTTTCTGCATGCATATTTATTGATTACAGTAATACATACATTTTATGAAGCTGTTCTAATTCCTGCATTTGTGTTTCCATATTATTACTATCACAAGTATTTTGCAAATTTTCCTACACATGTGAAGTAATTTCTTTCATGATGAGACACACTATTTAGGTTATTTTTACTACTTACTAACTACTTAATGCTCATCTCTTCTTGCAATCCACCAGTCGGCTGTTGACAGATTTACTACTTAAATAGGGTAGTCAGAAAATGCCATCATTTAAGGACTCTCACCTTACCAAATCCAGATGAAGAAAATTACAGGGAAGGAACTGTGACTACATGATTCTGAGTTGTAGTTCCTCCCACTGTTGTGCAGTTTATGTACCTTGTTTTACAGAAATTAATCGTAATACATATTATCTAGTTTTAAATGAGATTATAGGAAATTAGGAAAATTATTCTTCCTGATTTTCATGTGATCAAATTTTACCCCAAAAATATTAAAAGATATTTAGACTAAGCAATCTGTCTTGAACAACATATCAGAGGAAGATAAACATTTGAAACTGAATTTTGTAATGTAAAAATCTGTTTCAGTCTTTAATGATCGTTAATCTCTGCAATTTTAGCAGGGAGAAGAATGATAATATTGCTGATGATAAAGAAATTTGGGGAAACATTAATATTTTAGGTTTATTATCTTTAATCACGCCCTAATCCAAGATTTAAAAGTCAAATAACCTCAACTTGAAGGCAAAAAATGTGCACTACGATATTATGTGCACAGAAAACATGGTAAGGTCCTCAAGCCATAATATTTTCAAGCTTCACACAGTTAAAATGATCCACTTGTAGCAGAATAGAAATTATATTTGCCTCCAGAAAACAGATTTAGAGCATGATGCTAATGTTATAGACAGTGATGAAATTAGGCCAAATTGATAAATTTGCATGAGCCAGATTGATAAAAAGAATGAACAGGGTTTATTCTGCAACTCGAATTACAATCTTTTTGCCAGCCACAATAGAATCGGACAACGTTCGAACGTTGGGTGAATTCAAGTCTGTGCTCCCTGTCGCAGTAGACCGGTGAAATTCACCAAGGTCTGGTCTTCAAGTCCGTATTTTATACTGTTTTCCTACCCTGGGGCTAGAGTTCCTTTTGTCCCTTTCTTTCCTTCCGAATATTCATGTGGTGTTCACCACCATCAGGTGTCAGAAGAATGGATAGACAGTGCAATGTCTGGAGTGTGATCTGAATATCCATGCAGTCTTCAGTCCAGTGTCCGGAGTTCCAGGATTTGTGTCTCTTCCTGGGTTAGCTGCACCTGGATAGATAGAAATCTCTGGGGAAAGCATTTTGTATGTGAATCCCCTGTTTTTTGAATTTTAAGTTTATACCTGGGAAGATACAGAATTTCTCCGGGTAATCCTTACATGTGAATCCCAAATTCCCAGAATGATACCATTCCCTGTTCACCTGAAAAATTAGTGGTGTGGCCGCAGTAGTTATCGGGTACTTAAGTGAGGTGATTTAATTGTAAATTAAAGCTGGCTTTCAGCAACCTCCCTGTGAAATTTTTTTACGACTTTTATTATTTTCACCCATGTGTAAGCTCAAATATACTAATCTATTTCATAACCCCAATGTGAGATATTTATATGAACGAATTTGATAGACTATACCTATTACACTAATAATGCCAAGATTGCAGGCTTGATCCCCATATGGGCCATTCACTTAAGACTTGGATTCAAAGATCTTGTGGGCCTCCTACAACTCAGAATATTTTGTGATTCTATGATTCTGTGAAGAGGTTCAGAATAGAGATTACAAAAGCCTATCTCAGACTTTGTCTAAATGAGATTGTTCGTAAACCCAGCTAGTTTGAATTCCATAGCTTAATCCACTTCTGGGTGGAGGCAAGTACATAGTTGCAACAGGTTTAAGTTTTCAGCACTCACAATCTGTCAATTCACAGATGCAATAGCTTGAAGGCATGTTGGAGAAAAGGTTTAGTCTTCTAATTTGTTGTAATATCAAATCAAGGTGAGTCAACAATCCTCCCATCACATTTGATTAATGTTTATATATGCAACCTGAATAAATATATATATTTCACTGATGAATTGCACTTGTTTTGCAGGGTATGCCCTACATGAGATAATTTTAAATAGAAGAACAAGCATGTGGCTTCCATTAAGCCAAAGGTGATGAAATACCAAAAATAAATGCATTAAATATGAAGTTCAAGCCTCACTACTTAGGATTTTTGTGCATTCTGTCCACTAAATAATAATTTTAGCAGTTTATTAACCTATCTGTCTACTGTAGTTCATTCTCTCAACAACGACTACCAAGCTTAAGATGAATAGGAATTGTAATTTGAGACCTTATTGTAACAGTAATTTTCAACAGATAAGCACAAAATATTGTTCCTTGATTCCCCTCTGCTTGAAAATACCAACAGACCATTGTCTGCATTCACTTTCAGCATAATTTCTAAATAACCATTTTACCTCAGGATGATATTTTAAGCATAGAAAAAGTATAGTGCAGATTGGAAGTGAAATGATCTGGTCAGCATGAAGGCAGGGTGTCCTGGTTTAGGGCAAAGTTAGGAAAAAAAACCAAAAACCTCTGGATGGAATCCCTCTAGAAAACGAATCCAAACTGTCCCTCCTCCCAGCTGGTTCAAGACAGGAAAAATTTCCTTGGAGGAAAGTGGAAAAAAGTTGTTTATTTAACAGTCAAAGCACTCCCCAGTATAACCAACAAATGAACAGCACTGAATAACAAAACCTCTCCCCACTCTGCAGAGATGCCAAATTCAGAAAGTCTCTCCCGTGGCTGTAGCTTGGCTCAGTTGCTGTCAGTCCCTCAAGGCTGGGAAAGGCTGGGCCCAGGCCAGGCCTGGTGGGGACACAGGTGGGAGCTCCTGGTGCCCTTTTGGGTGTTTAGTCCAGAGCAGGTTCAAACAGTTCCAAGAAAAAGGGGAAAAAAACAAAAAAAACACAGTCTGGAGAACTTCTCTGCCTCAGCTAGCCAAAAACTAACAAAAAGCAAAGGAGAGCTCTCTTCTGCTGTTCACACACTGCAGACAACACAGGCTGTGTGTGAAGGAAAGCTGAAAACTCTTACCTTTATGTTTAGAAAACAACCACCTCAGACATTCCACTGCGTCTCCTTCACTCTCTGATCCAGTTTTTAAAGGTACAACACTTATTTCTGAGCTAAACAGATGAATGGGGATACAATTTAGCATCAAAACACAGGGCATGGTTACAGAGATAAGAAAAAAAGTAGCTACATGAATTGTGAAAAAAAGGATAGACCAAGGTTCAATATCATCCCAGCCACTGGATTTTCATGAACTGAAACCCCTCCAAAACTCGATCAAATTTAGATTTCAAAAAAAATGTTTTAAATCTCTAGAACATAATTAGTTACATGATGGGCTGGATCATCAGCTCCTGTAATTGGTTGTTGGAGATTAGGAATTTTCCCCCTTTTTTTTTTATTTTATTTCTCTTAGGGAATTTTCTCCCATTTGTTGCCTAAGTGATGATAATGAGGAAACTTTAGAGAAACAAAAGATATGATAGAGAGAAGGAGGGGGTGGAAGGGATGCAGCTCTTAGCTCAGGGGCTTTCTCTTGGGAAGTGCAGACATACCACGAAATTTTGGCTGCGGACTGAGCTCAGCTTCTTACTCTCTTGCTCTAGGATTGGAGGAGAGATGGCTAGGCTGCAGTTGCTGTGGGAAGAATTTTCTGCCACTGTAAAGTTCTGATTATTATTTCTTCTCCTACCATGAATGAAGCTTTGCTCATAACAGTGGCCATTGTGTTGGGACATTATCAACACCTGATGTCACTGGATTGGACCCTCACCATCTACTCAGGTGCCTCAAGGGAAAACCCAGGACCCCAACACCCTCCCCCTATGAGGGAACATTTGCAGGAACCTGGCTGCTGCTGCCCAGCCCAGCTGTTTTTTTTTACTGCTGCTGCCCAGCCCAGCTGTTTTTTTTTACTGCTGCTTCAGGTTTTTCACTGCACTTAACCCAACACCCCATGTCCTCCTGAACCCCACACCTGCTATGGCTGCAAAGTTTCTGCTACACTTTGTTTGCCACCCTGGATATGCCTGCCTCTGCTGTTCCAGTCTGCTGCTCTGAGCGTCATGCTACAGCCCATTTCACCATCTGGAGGGGCACCAGGACAAGTTGCTCCTGTGAGGTTGTAAAGCAAGCCTCCTTTCTATCTCTCCTGCTGGCTCACCCCCCTTTAATCACCTGGAGGGGGAGCTCGGCTCGCACCACAGCACCCCCTGCAGCCGCGGGGGAGCCATCGCACCTGCCTGCCTGGCCAGGAGCCAGCAGTGCCCCTGCTGGCTGTGACCGTAACTGCACCAAAGGGGAATGTGCCTGACAGCCCAGAGAGAGATGTTAGTGGGTTTCTGGGTTTATTTGTTGTTGCTACTGTTGTTCTTGTTTGTTTGCCTTGTTTTACATATATATATTCTAGTAAAGAACTGTTATTTCTTTTCCTATATCTTTGCCTTAAAACTTCTGTAATTTCAAAGTTATAATAACTGGGAGAGAAGGGTGTCATATTTTCATTCCAATGGAGGATCCTGCCTTACTTGGAAGATCCTTGTCTTTCAAACCAACACATTGGTAAAGCTTTGGTGGAGACACTACTTTTAAGGAAAAGACGTATTACAAACTTGATAAAAATCACAGCTAATAGTTCTGGAGGGGAAAAAAAGCAATTTTCATATACAATTGTACATTGCTTAATGGTCTAAAACCTGTTTATATATGCCCTCCACTGTGGTGACACAGCTAGGAAGCAGAACTGAAAGCACAGCTGAACTCATCACAGAAATAGATATGCTAAGCTTGGTGGGCTGCAAACATTGGCAAAAGTAATGCTAAGTGTAGGTAGAACCAAGCCTTAGCAGAAGCAAGTGAGACTTTGAAAAGAATGCTTAGTTTGCAATACCTTATGTATTTGTACAAGGCATAAGTATTATGAAGCAATGTTATTAAAAAATGTAGATATGGTTGTTATGGTAATAATTGCTTTAGCTCATGCCTAAAAGGTATAAAAGATGAGACTGTGTAATCAATAAATTGGCTTCCATGCTAGCACCTAGCTGGTGTCCTGTCTCTGTCACTCTCCATCATAACTCCACATTTGCTATATGGCAGTTCAGTGGAGAGTTGGACTTTATGGAAATCATTTAAACATTTTCAGTATGAATACAAAACCTGTTAAAAGGCATTGAATATGTATTAGAAGTCAAGTAATTAATTTACCATACTATTAACCACAGTCATTGTCTGAAGAATGGGTTGATTTATGAATAAAGTGCTCATTGATTTGAAGAAAAATTATAAGCCAAAGAGCAGAATTTGGTTTGCAATGCAGTCAAAAAATAGTTATTTGGTGTGTCTAAAAAATATTTATCTTTTATAGGAGATAAATATCTAAAATGGACAGATGCTGCATAGTAGCCAAGATTTTTGTTATGCTGAGGCAGTGATGCAACATTCAGCCAGGGGAATCTAAACAGGTTTTAACAAGTCTGTACAAGGTTATTAAATTAGCCTATTTCTAGAAGATGAAAGTGTATAGGCTACACAAATGCTACTGTAGAAATAGCCCCTGTTGTGGAATAATTTCTCAAGAATAATTACCACAGAACATAATTCCTATAATCCTTCACTTTGAGGTAGTATGAGAGTGTGGGTTTGTGTGACTAGAGGCTCATTGGTCAGCCTTTTCTTTTGCATGCAATGTAGTAGTGATTGTAATACCAGTTTTTATTCTGCCTATTGTTATATGTATAATTTTTTAGTGTAAATTTTAGTGCCATCTCTTAATGGCTAGTGTCTGAATGTGCTGAAAGCCTCTTAACAATTTATTTCAGAAAACTTCATTAGTGAAACTTGGGCAAGTTGGATTGACCATGTTAACGAAGTAGCAACTACCAAGCAAGATAAAGATGTCGTACAAAAGACATTTGAGTTCGTACATAAGAAAGTGACAAACTTAGTTTACTTTTAAAAGAATTATGTGTTCAAATTGTAATTGTTTTCAATTGGCATGAAGAAGGAGGTCTGATGACTAGGCACAGCAGTTATGTCACATATAGGAACTACATCTGTTTAATCAGGCTCATGGCAAATGAAAATTTCAACTGGATAAACAACCCCTCTGAAGTTGATGGGACCACTCAGTACATAAGCGAGCAAAGTTATTTGTCTAGCTATGGGAAACCAAAAAAAAGAAAATTATTTCATTTCAGTGAGTCAAATCTAGCTGTGCTCAGAAAAAAACTCCACTGATACAAATGGAATTTTTCATGCGGCAGCTGGTTAGACTGAATATCAGTTTAGACCCCAGAGGAAACAAGCTGAAACCCTTTATCATACTGTCAGAGATCCTAAACATTTAAGGATTTTCTAGGATTTGTAAAGGCTTCATAAATAATGTGGGCCACCCAAATGCTTATGAACAATGAATAACAAAGGAACTTGTAAATACAATACTGATTGGGAAATATATCAGTAACTGGCTTTTAACATTAGTTCATTACCTCCTCTGGGAAACTCAAGGGGTGCCTTTTATGATGGTGCCAACCCCACCAAAACTTAATGTATACTTTGATTTACATGTGCTCCTTTCAAGTCCATAAGTTAGATCCTACTCCCAATATTCAAATGACAATGGGTAAAGCCATAATTTTAAGAAACTTAGGTTTAGTAAATTAGTCTTAGGTTGTTCTATTTCCTTTTCATATACTTCTGGAACTGAGATCATGCTAAGCAACAACAAAAACATTTGTGCTTAAAAATTAGACGATAAATACTTTGATTTTGCGTAAAATATTAGGTGATTTTTTTTCTCATCCTTAGTTTTAGAAGTCACATGTGGCAGATATATCACACTGTGTGATACTCATTTCAATTTTTTTAAATTAGCAACATTCAAGAGTGTGATTGTCCTCAAGGGATTTAAGTACATGGTTCCAGAAACACTATGTTGAAAAGTTTGCAAAATGATAACACCAAGCTCAGTGGTGCAATTGACACAATAGAAGGAAGGCACGCCGTCTGTGGGGACCTGGGAAAACTAGGAAAGTGGGCCTGTGAGACCCTCATGAGGTCAAGAAATCCAAGTGCAAGACTTAGACCTGGGAGATGAACCCATTGTTAGAGCAGCCCTGCCAAGATGGATGTAAACCAGCACATGAGTCAGCAGTGGATGCTTGCAGCGCAAAGGTCAATCACAAAGGTCTGTACTGAAAGAAGTGTGGCCAGCAGGTCAAGGGAGGTGATTTTCCTCACCTACTCTACTCTCATGAGACCCTGCCTGGAGAGCTGTGCCTATCTTTGGGGCTCTCTGCACAAGAAAGACATGGACCTGTTGCAGCAGACTCAGAGGAGGACCACAGAGATGATTAGAGGACTGGGGAATGTCTCTTGTGAAACCAGGGAGAGCAATTTTTGACATGGGCACATAGTGATAGGGCAAAAGGGGGAATTATTTTAAACTGAAAGAGGAGATATTTGGATTAGATGTTAGGAAAAATTTCTTCATTACGATGGTGGTGAGGCACTACCCCTCTGAGGGTGTCCCATCCCTGTCAATGTTCAAAGCCAGATTGGATGGGGGTTTGGACAACTTCATCTTGTGGGTGTAGATTGGAACTAGGTGAATCTTAAGGTCTCTTCCAACACTAGCCATTCTATGATTCTAGAGGATATAAAAAATGTGCTCTACAGCACAGCCAGGGAGAATGACCCTACCTGAAAACTCTTCTAAGAGAGCACCAGGGGAGACTAGAAGTTTTTGGAATTGGGGATAAAGAACATCCGAAGGCCAATATTCTCCAACTAAAAAAGAGATACTATCAGCTTATGAAGGTGTTCAAATAGCTTTGGGAATTATTATCATTGAAGTGCAGGTTCTCTTGGCACCTGGGTTGCACATGTTGGGCTAAATGTTCAAAGGGACTGTCCCTTGTACGCATCATGTAACAGATGCTACATGGAATAAATGGGTTGAACTGATCACATAAGCTCAAATAAGAAACCTTGATCATGCAGGAATCTTGAAAATGATCGGGGCTGATCAGAAGCCAAAGATTTTTTTTATGTCACCAGAGGGGGAAGTAACACATGCTGAAGACCCTCCACTGTATAATAAATTACCAGAAAGTGAGAAGCAATATGCCTTTTTTTTGATAAAGAGGTCCTGCTGCACTGCAGAAAAGCCTCAGAGATGAAAAGCAGCTGTAAGAAGTTCCCTACAGGTCACAGAAACTCGTGATAGAGAAAGTGACTCGAACCAGTTTGTACACGTGAAAGCTACCCAGCTGGATCTAGATGTTACTGAATGAAAAAAATGGCTAATACTTTGCCTCTATACTCATGAATAATGACCAATGTTCAGTGGTGGTGATTGGCCATCAAGAAAGAGATGCAACATACAGATGTGCTCATGATTGAGATGTGGACTTAACCATGGACAGTATTGTACAAGCTATCTATGAATGTGAAGCATGCACAGAAATTAAGCAAGCCAAGCATTTAAACTCTCTCTGGTATGGAGGATGGTGGCTAAAATATAAATATGGGCAGGCATGGCAGACTGACAATATCACACTCCCATAAACCCATCAAGGTAAGTGCCAGGTATGCACAATGATGGAAATAAGCTCTGGATGGCTGGAAATACACCCCGTGCCTCATGCCGCCGCCCAGAACACTATCCCCAAAATAACTGAGTTGGAGAATAGCTCTCATTTCCAAGACAATGTAACAGATACTAGTGCCAAAGAAAATGGCACTGAATGTGTATCTATATCACAGTCCCCATCATGCACCACCCTCTCGATAACCTGAACAATGCAAAAGACTGTTAAAAGCCACACTGAGAGCAATGGGTGGTGACACCTTCAAACATTGGGATACACATTCATCAAAAGCCATCTAATTAGTCAACACTAGAAAATCTGCAAGTCAGGCTGGCCCTGCCCAATCAAAACTTCTATGTTGTATAGGAGGGGATAGAGTTCCTTTAGCACAAGATATTCCTGGGAAAACAGTCTGTTTACTCATGCCTCAGGCAATGACAAAACCACTCAAGGGTTTTCTTTTGTGCAAAGACCTAGGTGTACTACGTAGGTAATGTAGGAGGATCAGGAAGGCTGATGTGGACCTCGAAAGGATTTGATTTTTACTAAAAATAACTAAAATTTATATTTCAAGATATTAATTACCACATAATACAGTGTGTTATCAGTTCTATGAAGGCTATATGCCCATTGCCACACTGAGTACCTTGTGGCATTCATTTTTGCTATGCAAAATCTGCAGATCTGAACCCAGCTTTCTTCTGATTGACACATTAAAAAATTAACTTTGAGGAAACTAGATGAGTGGTGATGGAATCAGAGTTGGCTTCAGCAAGCAACGATGCATGTACCCATCTTCCTGCCTGAAAGACTGTTATGACAGATGGAGCTCAAGGTCATGGACTAAATAAACTCATAAATAAACTATGGACTTCCATAGAAATGGTCCATAGACTAAGAGAATGATATCTGTCTGTATATTTATTAAGAGAAAGGAAAAGTTATGGAGTACTGGGAAATCTGGAACCCAGCATGCCACAAATGATATGGAATAGTGAGCGGATACTGGTTTTGCCTGGGGTAGAGTTCATTTTCTTCTTAGTCACTGTACAGTGTTTTGTACAGAATTCTACTCTGAGAATTCTGTTGGTAACAGAGAGGTGTTTTGGTTGTTGCCCAGCAGTGCTTACCTTAAGCTAAAGCCACCAGTTGCCTGCACTCTGTCAGCGAGCAGGTGCACAAGAAACTGAGAGGGAGCATGGCCAGGACAATTGAGCCAAACTGGACAAAGGGCTGTTCCACACCACCAAGCATTATGCTCAGTATATAAACTGTGGGAAGCTGCCCCAAATGGTGGACAATAACAGCTTGAGGACAGGCCAGGCATTGATCAGTGGAGTGTGAGCAATTGTACCACGCATCCCTTGTTTTACTTGGGTATTATCTTGTCTTCCGCCCCACTCTTTCTTATTGGTATGATTATAATTGTTATTGTTATATTTTACATTGTTTCAATAATTGAACTGTTCATATCTCACTCCATGAGTTTTCCTCCCCGCTGCACTGGGAGGAAAGTGAGGGGAGTGGAGTCAGAAGGGAGGGAAGGGAGAGAAGGGAGGGAAGGCAGCTGTGTGGCATTTAGTCACTATCCGGGGTTAAATTATGACATTTGCCCAGAGGATATTGCACTTTCACATGTCAAACTGCATTGTAATTTCACAGTTCCTCCAGTGTAGAGCAGTTTCATTTTAAATTTTTCTTATCCTTGCTTATTTCAGAAGTTCCTCCCATGAACAAATATCAGATACAATTTCCATACAATCTAGCTCAATGTCAAACTATTAACTGAAGAGCAGATCCAGTACAGATCCATGTTAATAATAAACTATTGGTAACTACTCATGCTCAACAATAATCTTTATGTGTCTTAAACACAAATTTCATTAAGATTATATAGTTTTATTATAACAACAAAAAAATGGATAAGATGCAGAATATCTTTACTTTTCCTTCACCTGCAAGCCTTCCATTATATTCAAGATGAAAATTAGACTTGACATAATTTTGGCTGTGTATCTTCTTGTTTTCTGCCAGGTAATGACAAAGAATTCATCTGATTGCTCCTGCAATGTTTTCTGCATGAATCAAAATAAATGGACTAGCATATAGAATCTTATAGGCCCTCTCGTTTCTTCTATCATGGTTTGACACTGGCCAAACGCCAGGCACACATGAAAGTCTCTCACTCATCCTCCCCTGCCACAGCTGGGCAGAGGAGAGGGAATAAATTAACAAAGGGTTTGTGAGTCGAGAAAAAGACCAGGAGAAAATACTTCAAAGGCAAAATAGGCCTAACTTAAAGGTACAAAGTGAATTTATTACTAACAAAATCAGAGGAGGATAATGAGAAGTAATATAAGCCCTTAAAAACAGCTTTTCCTCCCCCAACCCCTCCCTCTTTCCCACTGAGAGCACAGGGAGACAGGGCATGGGAGTTTTGGTCAGGTTGTCACGTGAGATTTTCTGCTGTTCAGGGAGAAGAGTCTTTCCCCTGTGAACCTGTGGAGACAGTTCTCTGTGAACTTCTCCAGCATGGATCCACTCTCACAAGCATCAATTCTCCCAAAACTCTGCAATGTGAGTCCCTCCCACAAGTAGATAGTTTTCTAAAACTGCAGCGGCGTGGGTCACTCTTCAAGGAGTGCAATCCTCCAAGAACATGCTGCTACAGACTGGAAGCAGGAGCCCCCTCACTCCACTGGGTCTCCCACTGGATCACAGCCTCCTCCAGGCATCAATCAGCTCCAACATGACCACCTCCCCCATCAGCTGTGGGTGGATCTCTGCATCCCCCGTGGATCCCAAAGGGTTGCAATGGCACAGCTGCTTCACTATGGTCCCACCATGGCCTGCAGAGGAATCTCAGCTCTGGCACCTGGAGCACCTCCTCTCCCTCCTCCTCCACTGACCTTGGTGTCTCCATATTGTTTCCCTCACATGTTCTCGCCCCTTTATCTTCTCTGGCTAGGAAAAAAACTGTGTGCACTTTGTTTTGATTTTCTTCTTAAATGTGTTACCACAGAGGCATCACCAACCTCTAATCGGCCCAGCTTTGGCCAGCAGCATGTCCATCTTCAGAGCCATTTGAGACTGGCTCTGCAGGACATGGTGGAAGCTTCTAGCAGCTTCTTGTAAAAACCATCTCTGTGGCCCCCCCACTACCAAAAACCAACAAATCTTCAAATTAATTTTAAATTAATTTTTTTTACTTGAGAGAATAAAATCCAATTGTAATAAAAGTTAAAATTCTGCTTTGAATTTTATGGAAAACATTTCGATTTCTTGACTCAAAATAACTTTTGGTGTATAGTTGCTGTTTTGGTGATCTCTTGGTTGCTTTTTCCTCTGTACTATGAATATATTTAATAATAAAAAGTATTTTTTATCTCACTGTTGAATCTGAAATATTTTTTCCTCAGCGCCAGAGAATATTCTACTTGATCAAACTAGTGTTAGAACAAAACTTTAAAAGAAATATTTTAAGGTATAATTATCTGATATGTACTGGAAAGAACAAAAAATCCTAGAACAAACCATTCTTTTACTCACTAGTTTATTCTTTAAAATTAAGAAATTAAAATTGGCTTAATTTTAAACATTAGCTCTTTCAGATGCTGAAATTTTGTAGACATAGACTCTTCTTGGAATGACATATATAGTCCTGCATATCTTTTACCAGTCTTTACTCCCTGTTAAAATGATGATGCTTATTGCATTTTGACACACCTCATCTCATTCTTGCATTATAAATAGTTCTAGGAAAGAAAAAAGGAAAAAAAAAACAAAAACAAAGAAGCTTTCAAAAGGAATCATGAAAGCCTTACACAGCTTATATTCCATTGTGACTCCATTGTGATTTCTGAACCATCTTGAATTGTTCATAACAGACCACTTAAACACAATATTTTTCCATGTTGAAACACACTGATTTAGATAGTGGTTGTCAAAGCAGCTCAGAAGAGAACTCAGTGACTTTAGGTAAATACTTACAGGAATAAATACACTTTTTAAAAACCCCATTTATTTGCATGAATCTTGTTTTGTGGTAGATGCAGATTTCTATAACAGAACAATACCAAGAACATGAATCAATTATTTAAGTCCAAGCTAAATTAAATTTAAATCTTACAAAAGAAAATATATTTACCTCTTGGGTTAATTAGCATCTTAAATCAGATTGTTTATGATAATCTTACATAGTTTTATACATTTTATGTATTTTCTGAATTGTTCCCTTTCAGAATTCAAAGCACTCAACTTCCAAACTCAAGGCTAAGATATTTTTGTCCATATAACTTGTATATCTATAAAAGACAATGATTTATCAAAAGAGAGGAGTGAAAATGGATCAATTTCCTTTGAAGAAGACATTGTTTACCAAGAACAATACTGCTGATTTTTTCTTTCTCCAGATGAAAATCTCCACTATAAGCCTGTCTGATAAAAGAATTCCACTATTTTCACAGGCTTTCAATCCTAGGGTTTAATCCTTCCCACTTTAAGTAATTGAAGTTGGTCCTGATTGATATTTAGGAAAAGGAGAGGAAAAATTAAGTCTTTGGATTATTTCCCAGATTATTTTGCTTACACTATGTATTTTCAGAAATTGTCTGCTTTGATAAGATATCCTGAGTGTGACAAGACTTAATAGTTCTGTGTTAGCGGATAGAATAAAAATAAAGAGTAGCAGATGGTGCCCACCTAAAAAACGATACACCATTGCGACTATAGTAAAAGGAAAATGATTTACTTGGACTCTGCTTGACTACATACAGACTTTAACTATAAAGTGCATGAATGCACTTCATTAACTTTTGAAAAAAATAGTAGCAAATTAATATAATTCACTAGAGTAACTAAAGTATCATGTTTAAGGAGATGGGTTCTTTTAAAAAAGTTTGTAAAATGAAAGAATACAAAATTACACTACTGGAAACCAATCTCTTGTAAATATAAATAAAAGCAATTAAATAATTTTTTAGTCACTGTACTGCATATTTTTAAATAATAAAATATGCACTCAAAAAATCATAGATAATTTTCAATAAAGAATATTCTCCAGATAAAAATGTTAGATTCTCATATTACATATTTTAGGGAGAAAAAATTAATCTTGTTTTTTTTAACATGTTCCAACACTGCATTGATAAAAACTTAGAATGAAATATTGAAATTATCTTTTCAACTATTTTAATCCAAGCCAAGGCACACAGCAAACAATTAAAAATTTTCTTACAGAATTCTTCTGTTTTGTTTTCCAGGAAAGGGGGTATAAAAGAGGTTTACATATAGCCACCAAAACACCATACTTCAATTCACCCCGTTTCAAGTACAGCCAACACAAAAAAATATTTTAATATGCACAGAAACACACCAGAGGAAGTTCCTACCCTTCCAAGATGTTAGGATTTTTGCTTCTGATTTCTAAGACCCAAAATATCTTTATGCTATATCTTTAAAACCATTTCCACACCACACATCTAATATCCACCCTATATGGTTGCAAAAAGTAAGGAAAAAACCAATACCAGAGTACGTATTTATAACAACCTTGTATGTACAACATTCATCTTAATATTTTTGAAAAGCCAATTTTTTGTGTTTATAACACCAGCACTGAAAAACACACCCTCTTAGGGAAGAAAAACAGCAACCAAAACAAACAAACAAAAAACAAAACCAAAAAATCTTCAACAAACACCTGGAGGGATGCCCTCAAAAAGGAACAAGAGAAAACCCAGAAGGGGAGCCTACACCCACTCTTCTTGAGCTCTGTGCTGAAAGCCATGAGCCAAGAGGCAAGCCAAGAGGCCAGCTAGCTCTTCTTGGGCAAATACAGCTTTTAAAATAAACTCAGGCACCCCCCTACTCTGCCCCATGGTTCTGTTTCCCAGATGCAGGGTCTTAAAGAGAAAGAAACAATTTTGGGCACAGATAATAACATTTATGTTACCCAGGAATAGGAATCTTCTTCTATCTCCCCATCTTACACTTCTGTTATAGAGATCTTAACAATTTTTTTTCCTTTCAAGTAGAAAGGTAATCTCTTGTATGACAATCATACTCATCACCAACTTTTCTAGTTGCTCCTTTTGCATTCTATAAGACTTTTAAAAATTAGTGTAAAGTCAGCGTTGATTTTGTCTTTGTAAGTCACTGTTGGATTGTGTTTAAATGTGAAAGACATTTGGGCTCATTACTGCATCATTAAAATATTGTGTTTCAGAACAATTTGACTGGATGGTCCTTACTGCTTCTCTCCAACTTGCAATATTCTGTGATTCTGAGATTGCAAGCTCTTTGTTTAGTTGTATTAGGTACTCTTAAGACAAATAAATAGTTATTCAGAAGCTGAATACATTTATGAAGATTTTACATACTGCCATGGGTTTGATGTGGGGAATTACTGAATTATAGTGTAAGAGAAAAAACCCACACAGAAAGTACAGTCGATACAACAAAACAGAAAAGCCAATCAATACTTCTGACTGCATTTTGCAGACAATACATGGAACAAACTCAACAGTGGAGGATAAACAATTTTGGGTTTAAGCTGCAGAGTTTTTTGTAGCTCCTATATGAGTATGAACAGTAACACCACCTCATGTTGGTTTGCTTTCATATTATAAATGTTGTTGTTTGTGACAATTTATAAGTAACTTGGAGTCTTTATTTCATAATATTTTTGATGTTAAACAACTGTAGGATTATTAGTACTCCCTAATCCATGCAATGCACATCAATGAATTTGCAATATGTCAGAGTCTGCAGAAGAAACTCCGTATTTTTATTAAAAGGTAGAAAAATATATGCCAGTGCTTTTTATGGGGGATCGTGATGGCGGATAATGGGCAAGAGGCTGAAGTAACTGCCTGGAATGGATTGCCAAACATTCTGCAGATATAATTTCACATAGAAATGAACAAAATACAGGACTAAAGAATCCAGTACATTATCTGGTTCCCCCTGTTCCTACTACTTTTATGCAGTATAATGCTATAATTTAATATAAGTACGTGGTTTATTATTTTCTGGAAAACTGTGCTTATTCACTTCTGCCAGCCTGGACAAACACAGTAACTCTAGTTTTTCCCAGTCACATCAAACCTGGTTCATAGTGTGAAAGATGCAGTCTCCACCTAAGTGAAAGGAGGGCTACACGGCCATAACCATTGCATAGATGTCCCTTGCACAAGTAAGCTCTCTTCTACAAATATAAATCCATTTTTTGTGGTGTTTTTTCACCCCAGTACATGTTCAGTGCAGTAGGTCATCTCATATGCAATAAAACCACAACTTGTTGAACCGATGTACAAATAGACATTGACTACAAAGTGTCTATAAAATCCATGCACAGCAGGCCATTCCTATGATACAGAAACACCAGTGCCATATACTGCAGCTGTACTGATTACCTAATCAGAGAAGTTCTTGCTTAGTTGAGAATGGTCGAATTAGGTGTCTGATGACAAATCACTGATGTCCCACACAGCTGAGAGTCTGAAAGTGCTCTTCCACATAAACTCACTGCAATGGATATAAGCTATATATAATGCAAATCCTTGAATAGCTAGAGAATGGTTTAGAAAGGCAGAAAATAAATACCAGACAATGTATTATCTTACATTTTTCTTCAACAAATAGATTTTCAGAGGTGTATGAATTCTGACTAAACTTTCTGAAGCAACTACACTTTCTGGAGAATAGGATGTAATTAGTAAAAGACTGCAGCATGACAACACCTATAATATAATTCTTGAATTTAAAATTAAATCTGAATCAAAGTGTTTTCTTTTTTGTGAACAACTTATTCTCTCAATTCTGACAATACTCATTTAGGCAATACTCATTTAATGACTGTGTTGTGGTTTGTATTTTGCCCATTATCAAGAAATGGAAGAATATTTATTACAGCAAAGTACCATAAAACAAGCTGACCACTTGCATTTTTGATTTTAATTACCACTAACTTGACATAGTCCTTCTTGCAACCCTACCATAGGAAAGATTTGAAAAATAAATAGCAGTAATTATTACTGTCCTGTATTATTCCATTCTAGAGAGACAGAAGTAAAGTAAAATAAACTACAATTCATCAAAGGTAAGTGTTTTAATTGAAAACTTCAGGGTGTTATTTACTGTATTTAGGAAAGATATCATGAATCCTTGCAATGTTGGAGAATCCCAGCTTTGACAAGAACACTCTTTCTTGTACCATGAAAAGAAGAAGCAATGTGAACTATATACTCAAACACTATCTTACCAGTCAATAAGCAGCATAATACTGGTCAGAACTTCGAAACATTTGAGCTTACTAAAACTTTGGTTTTTCTGCACTGAAGTGAACATCTACTACAATACTTTAAGAACTTTGTCACACAGTCTGTGATAGGTAAAACCAGAAGTTTGAAACACTTATGGCTCCTACTCACCCACCCTGCCCCTCTGAGAGGGATGCTGCCCCGCAGCCATGGATATCTGATCCTTTTGTCAATCATCTCCTGCACTTTTCAGCTTGATGTATTATGGTTCATGATGGGATGAGACATACCTAGTTCAGAAATAGCAATGTCCAGAAGTGACTAAGGCAGATAGCTGGGGAAAGTAGTAGTTTCAGGTGTTTTCAGCATTCAGGAGTGTCAGAGACCTAACAATACACACACATCCTGTGCCCTTATCATACTACCACAAAAGTAGTTCAAGCCATTAACACCATCTCTAAAGTAGCAATGCCAGGGTTTGATTCTGTATCCCACCACTGAGGCAGTAACTTGTAAGGAGGGAGCAATGCATGGCTTGAGGTGGGGAACGTGCTGTGTGATGACAAGCACTACCTGACCGTCAGTACTTTGCCAATTCATTAAGTTCAGCAATCAATTTTCTGAAAATATCCGCGGTTTTCTTACAATGTGCATGTAGCTGAAGCTTTTTGGGTTTTCCTTCCCCAGATAAATATAGAGATATGAAAAAAAATTTGGGGAGACTTTTGTGATTTTCATAGTTGAAACTCACAACATTAGAAGGTTAAGAACAAGTTCGAAGTCTAGATGTTGATCTGAAGAAAATGAATGTTTCCTTTGAGACTTTGAAAGGAGTTCTGGGATTTACCCACTTAATTCTTATGAGTGAATGAGAGCTAAACTAGTTTATGGGACCCAAGGGGTAAAGAGTCACAGAAGGGATCAGTATGACATTATCTTCTATTTCCTATCAAGTCAAAAATACCTCAAGAGCAGAGGCAGACCTTTTAGGATATTTTGAGAGTTTTCCTTGAAGGCCCTCATTCCCAGCCACAAGCTGTCAGCAATCAATGGGAATTAGCACATGTCCTGAGACACTGAAAAACGTTTGTTTCCACCTTCTTCCAGAGCAAAGCTGACCATACTACTCCAGCTTGAACACAGTTTTAAAGCATTTCAGCTGTACTTCATTCATTTCATGATTGGTGAAAATATATGAGACAAGTTTAATTTGGATTGTTCCTCAACTTTCAGCATAAAACCTAATTACATTTCACTTACAAACTTTAATGTTGAACCCCAGTTGCTCAACACAACAGGAAATTTAAAAGCATGGAAGATGAAAATAATTATGATGAAACATTACTGAGATGTAGAAGAAGTAAAATAACTTTTGATTTGTACTTCATGCAATAAATAGGTCAATTAATAATAAAAATTACTTCAATTTTAGATGAAACAAGTGATTAAATCTAATAAAATCTGTGTTTTAAAATTAGACATTAAATTAAGCTACAGGCTACAAGACTTCAAGAACCCAAATCATAAAACACACACTGAAAAAAATCAACCCTTTTCATCCTTGTATCAGTGATAGTATTTCATATTGCACTAAGGAAAAGGGTTGAATTAGATAACCAGCAGTAATGCCTTTTCAGCCCTAAAATCAGAAGCCAAACAAGATTAAAATGATAAAAAGCAGTTACTATTTATTGAAGGTCATCCAGGTGCACGTATGGTGGAACATACATGAGATATAGGGCTTCAGCACTTTTGTAAGTTTAGCAAATTAACATAATTGACAAAAATACCCAATTAGATGTATAACTAATAAAGTAATTCCCCTCTTGTTTCAGCACCCTACTGAAGCCTTCTCCTTGCGTTTAGCCTCACAATGAATATGTGATATATGGGCAAGTTACATGGCCTTGGTTCACTGAAGCAGCAAGATTAGAATATAATTCCAGGAACTTGTTTGTCTAACCTAATAGGGTAGTTAACTAAGAAACTATATAACTATACCACAATAGTCTATAGAGCTATGAGTACATGAAAAATACATAAAAAGCAAATCTTTTGGCATCAGGAGATGCAAAGCAATGGTTAGAAACAATGTTTAGGAATTTCTAAATGATTCAACTTCTATTCCTAGTACTAAATACCATTTTGAATTTGAATAAATGTCTTAGTTTCAGTGGTTGTCCCATAATATTGCAATAAACCCACTCAGCTACCTAATGAATTTTTATGGCATCTCTTCATCTCTTTTCTATGCTGTGTCTAAGTAACTATAATCTGGAGAGCAAAGTATAAACTCCAATCTGCAAAATATTAAGTTTCTTTAATTTAGTCCACTAAGTTAACCACTAGTCCACCTATGAAAGAAATGTCAAGCTCTTTCAAGCCTTATGAATTGTTTAACCATCTCAGGGGACAGTGTGTTACTGTTATAGATCCTTATTTTGTTCCTTTTTATGAGTCATTGTATTTTTCAGTGAGGGAGTGTGTTGCTGCAGCATGAGAATAGTTATCACATTTGATACGAACAGCATGTACTTAGTATCAGTTTTCCCTTTGTCCTCAGTTGCTCTGAGCATAGCAGATATTGTAAATGGAGATTGTCTGAAAAGAAACGCTCCCCCTCTCAGCAGGACAATAAACAACACAGCATGAACAGGTAGTATTTGTTGTTGTGATACTCTCTTGTGACAGGGAACATGTGAAGCTACATAGCCAATAAGCCACTGTATCTATTTGCACAGATACAAAAGCTGTCCTTAGGATCTTCATGGAAATTCAATATTGTTTATTATGCACATCTAAAATTATAGACAGTGATTTTTTGTTTGCATGAAAAATCCATGAATGTGCAAAGAGAAACAGAAAACTGCAAAATGAAAAATTATCTGAACAGATCTCTATAAAAACTCAGTTTTTTCAGCTCAGTAATCCTGCTTGATTTAAGCTGAATGAAATATTTGAATAAAAAGAGGACCTTTCAATATCAACAGTTTTAGCTAACCAGAAATAAAGTTATTCCTAAGGAACACAGAAATACCAGCATTAGCTGCAAGAGAAAGAACACTTCTTCAGATAACTGTTCCAACTGTTCCTGCTTTGGGAACTAATAACTGATTGGTATTAATTTGCACGGTCTCCAGTCCAGTTCCCACTGGACACATGTTCAAGCCAGAAAAAGAATATCTTGTCATAACTAGTATTATTGTTCAAAGTTTCAGGAAAGTGTCCAAGATTGAATAGATCCAGGAAATTCTCAATTCAAACTTAACTCTCACAAACTGTTTCTGTACTAGGGCAATATTGGGTGAATTACAGTGTTGCTGATGAGGTGTACCTATTCTGCCTCAAAAACTGCCTCTTTAGAAAAATCTAAAATTTAAATTTAAATTTTATCATTTTAAATTTAAAATTTAAATCATTTAAATCATTTTAAATGGCTGGTACATAATCCTGAAGAATCAGTATTCCTCTGATTTTTTCAGAAACAACATAACAGCAACAGCAAAAGACTTTCTGCCTTAGGTCTATTTTAGGTACAGCATCAGAATATCATAAGTTTTTTCCCTACCCTGTCTTATGATAAAGAAATAAGCTTCAGTTCATCACACCCTTGTAAATGGCAAGAAAAGAGTTACATATTGATGTGAAGGATCTGTAGCAGCTGGAAGGAGATAGAGAACATAAGTTAAAAATAGCATCGTAGTAACAATATGGTGACAGATTTGAGAGTCCTATGCTTTTTTTGCCAGTAGAAAATCTTGTCTGTGACATCTCTGGAAGCAGAAGTTTTAATCTCACAGGAGTTTCGACATCACCTTCTAAAGAACATGATTACTTCTTATGTTTTAATGTAGCTATTCATATTAGCAAAATAAGAAGAGCAGTTAGTTTGTATTTGGGGTTTTAATGCATTTTAGTTGAATACGTACAACATTCAAGATACCTTAAACCTCTCAATTAAGAGGGGCTTTTAAAACTCTTTCTACTTGCAGTAATTTCTGTGAGCCTCAAGTGACCTCTAAGCAGGCCTGACTTACAAACTGAGCCTAAACACAATTCAGGTTAGGAAGGAAAGAAAAAAATAGTGAGGACATCATCCACTTTAAAGCATATTGGCAGCTGTATGTAAAATAAAACATATCTTCCTGTACAGGATGTTTCCTTAGGAATACATCGGGAACAGCTCTACTTCCTAGTCAACAATAAACCAGTCTGAAAAAAGCATACTTGAAAAGAAAGGAAGTATGCAGCACGGTACATGACGCAAGCCTGGGTGCAAATGAGAAACTATGAATCACTAGTACAATATGCCATTACTCCTGCTGTAGTGATGTGAATTGCAGTGGAATTTCCCAACTCATTCTAAACCTGCAGTGTTTCAAGTTTCATTATAAATTCAAAATGCAGAGGAAGGTTATGGCTAAGCATCTCAGGTCTTCTACATGCATGTTTTCTGAAATAATATTTCAGAAAAACATGTTTACAAAACTCCCTATTTGCTAAGGCTGAAGGCTTCCATTTATGTCTGAATTTGCTATTCTGAACTAGCCCTGCTATAACAGGACAAAATAATTTCAGTGATGGATAGTCTTCAGGTGGTCATTTCAATCCAGCAAATTTCTCTCCCTTCTAACACATTTTATTACTCTTTTAAAAATTAAAATAAACACACATTTTAATGGCAAAAATGACACTTATTCAAATTTCTCACAGTAAACATTTTCTGCTACATAGTACAAGATTGATATAGGGAGGCAACTCTATGATTCCTGATATGATTCTTTTCTGAAGGTAACTTCACAATAGTAGAACTCAAGAAATTTATCACTGACTTGTGTACTGCCTTTTTCTGCAATGATCAAATGCCTGGAAGGCAAGTAACTTGGGACACCAGAATGTTGGATAAATATAATTTTATCACTGAAATCACACTAAATTAAAATTATACTAAATTTTATCTATCTATCTATCTATCTATCTATCTATCTATCTATCTATCTATCTATCTATCTATCTATCTATCTATCTATCTATCTATCTAAGGGTGTGAATCCCAAAATATTTACAAACTAAAAACATTTCAATATTTTTCACAACAACTCCTTATATTAGAGTTTCTAGGTACATAAACAATTAGGTAACTTGTTGAATACATTATATTTCACACAATGGATAGTATTTTAAAATACATCCAGATACATTAGGGATTATTATATTTTTGTGAAAGCAGACAGCACTGTTAAGAGTTTATTTACATTAAAATAAATTCCTCATTTTCTCTACCCTTGAATAATCTGAATAATTTATCTACTGAAAATTTGCCATCTGTTTCTCATACAAGTACTCTTATAGTCATTTAGTTTAGCCATTATAGTCGATGTTTTCCCTTAAGACAGAGAAATCATGTGTAGCTTTATTAAGCATTTTGAACATTACTTGTGGTCTGAAGTTCTCATTAAGGAAGTGAAGTTTGGAAAACTTTACTTACCTTGGTCATCAATTCTTTTAGAGGAATACTTGGTTAAAGAAATGTTCACACGTGGCTCCATAGATTTCAAACACAATCCTAGTATTATGTGACTAATCATATGGAATCAAGAAAATATCTCAAAAATTCTGCTGAACTCCCATTCATGATGATCATGATTATGATTATGATATTCTGCTAACTCTTTAGTAAATCTTTCATGCAAATTGTTTTTGCTATGAGACTCATAGTTAACAGCTTTTCTGACTTCCCACTATAAGTTTAGCAACTAATGACTGCGAGGTTGTCCTAGGGTGACATTATGATGCTTGTATTACCATTCGTGTGTGCTGTTTATGCTGGATATCACATTCTGTGCCTTTAAGACTGGCTCTGAAAAGCAAATGTTTTGTTTCGGTTTTGGTATCAGCCTCTCCCCCATGGCTGGTGGGACACAGAGACGGGCAGTACATAGTGCTGTTTTGCTTTTTTTGCTCTTGCTTTTTGCTCTGGCTCTTGCTCTTGCTTCTGCTCATTAGCTAGTTTAGCTAAACAAATTTCTTCCTGGACTGTTTCTCCTTTCCTTTTTTGGACCTACTCAAATCTGCTCTGGACTGGGACCTGGAAACACCTGTGGCCTGCAGCAGCTGCCCCAGCGCCGGAGGGATTGATAACAGAGTGACCACCCCCAAGAGAGACTTTCTGCATTTGTCATCTTTTTCAGAGCAGTGAAAGAGTGGTGTCATCCTGTATTGTTAATTTTGTGTGCTGGGGGTGTTGTGCCTGTTAAATAAACAGGTTCTTTCCACTTCTTTCCAAGGAATTCTTCCTGAACCAGTGGGTGGGAGGGGCTGTGTGGGTTTGCTTTCTGGAGGGGCCCCTTTGGAGAGTCTCTCCCAAATTTGCCCTAAACCAGGACAGAGGTGCCTATATGGTGGTATCTATCTCATAAGCAAAACACCAAGCAGACCAAGTCTTTTGTCAGATCTTTAATGACAAGAGAATCATAACATTGTTGATACTTGATTTTGTAACACCATATGCCCAAAAGAACATCACATTGAATGCATAATGAATTATCATAAATTAAGATATATCAGTAAAAAGCTGGGAAGGATTTTTAATTTTGATATTTTTGCTCACTAGAAGGATGCCAACCATGTCAGCAGAGGATTAAAAATGTATAAATTCATGTGAATGGATAGAACTACCACTAATTAATGTCTAGAGGTACGTCACAGAGTCAAATTTTTGAACAGGAATGCATACTTGAAAAAGCTTTATTACTAAATAAAAATGACATAATAGATGTTACAATATTTGGTTACAATGTAAACTCTAATTTTTCTAAAGCATAAAACTCACCAGATAAGTGATGAATACTTCCAGGCTCTCTTTATTACAATACTAAATAACCTGCAGATGCGTTTTTATACACAAGCCTGGAAGATAGTTGTGCACCATTCATACCTACTGCCACAGAAAGACTGAATGGAATATTGAGCATTTATATATTTGATAATTTAAGAGCAGCAGAGTTACTATGTATTCTGGTTTAAATAATATCTAAATGTGGTTGAGGGAATTGTTGATCATTATGGATGCACATATACAACTTCATAAAGAAGTATATTATGGTATGAAAGAAGGGATTTCAAGCAACTTGCCCCTGATAAGTAACAGCTGTACTAATTACCAAAGAATGGCTTGCAGCTGTGATTAATAAAGATAGGTGTGATAAAAGGGTGAGGTCGGCTGACCAGAGGAGCCTTTTGATGAGCAGGAGCTCTGTGAGGAAGAAGACCCCTGTGAGAAAGAAAAGCCTTGAGTAGGTAGAGGAGCCTTGAGGAAGAAGGAAAAATTCAGGGAGCAGAAAGTAGAATGAAACAAGGAAGAGAGTTACTGGTGGCAAAAAGATCCACTGGGAGGTCAGTCTGAGCCGGATGGAGCTAGAACCTGCTGTTGGAGCCTGCAATCATAGTTGAACTAGCTGAGGCCTGTGTTGAGTCTGCAAACTAATATTTGCAGATATAGTCCAGCAGTCAGAGTCTGCAATTGGACCCTACAGTAGGAGCTCACTGTAATCAGTCATGATGGCTAAGCAAATAGGAAGAATAAATTGGGACCCTTTTCAAGTTGTTAAATGTCTGTGTCTTGGCTCATTTCTACCCCTACTGAGAGGTCTACTGCAGCAGTATATAAATTTGATTTCTGCTTGCTTATCTGTTGGGATTCTACTGTCTCATCTGAAAGGTAGCATTACTTGCCTACAAGCAAAATTATTTCTAAACTTACTTCTTCAATTCCTATATAACAACCTTATAACGAAAGGCCTTGCTGAAAAGCTCTTATCACAGCAATAAGACTACATACATAAGCAAGCAAAATGAGACTGCTCCTGAATCAAAATGTTGTGTTATAAACCTCAACCAAAGTAAATAAAATAAGAAAAAACAGGATTCAACTGATGCCAGTATTTATTCCTTAACAGAAATATTTTTCATGGGCATCTGTGTGTTAATTACATCTACCCAAGTGATGCAAACAAAATGCAACAATTTCTGTTGGATTGAAGAAATCAACTTATTAAATAATATACTACAGAACTTTCATCTAAAGATCTCAGTGTAGCCTGGAAGAATTAAACAAGTTTCATATTAGAACCTTGTGGTTGTTATTTCCTCACAGTATGAACTAAGCACTCAGCACTTAAATCATAAGACTCAGTCAAGTCACTAATTGCTTTGGATCTTTGGAAAACTTACTCAGAAAAGTTAAATGATATAAGTTAGATATCATAAGATATAAGTTATATGATATAAGTTATTTATATATTAATAAACTTACATTATACAAGTTTCCATTAGAAACTGAAATCTGACAAGTTCTGTCAGAAATATTTCTTGATTTTCTCTGGCAAGAAGTATATTAAAAAGAAAATACAGACAGATTTTTATGAATCTGAGTCTTTTAGGAACACAAATGAAAGTCTTTACATGTACTCAGTACTCTGCAGATCACAATAAAAATGTGAATCTACTATAGATTCTTTGCTAATTGAGAGCTGAGAAAATTCAGCAAATTTAGGTGATTAAAGGGAAGCAGTTATGTAGCACATTATTCAAAAACTTAATCTGTATTGGCACTTCCTACTTTCCTATAGCCACTAAATACCATCTCTTGGTATAACCATCAGATTTCCCTAAAGTCTGGGTTATTTCAGAAAATTCATTACATGAAATAATGATATCTGTAAAGACTGGAGACTGTAATTCATATCTAAATGAATTCTGTAATGAAACAGAATAGAGGAAGAAGAGAAGCAGGGAAGTCTAGCTTATGTTCTAGCCCAGGAATCCTGTTTTAATGTGGCAGTCTGCAAAGAAAAGAAACAAAAGAAACAACAACAAAAAAAAAAAGAAACAAAGAACATGGACACAATCATATGGGGGTCATTTTACACACAACATATATGCCAGATGTATATCTCATGCAACCATATAGATAAATAAAACATGCATGATGATCTACTTTTCTTCACCAACTTAATATGATCATCTTACAAATCTCAGATGCAAGTCACAGTTTGAGTGGGTGTCAAGGAGGAAACCTTAAAAGAACACAAACAGCATCCTGGGAATGCTACTTATGGTACCACAGAAGGATTAAAACAGAAAAAATATTCCCTTTTACTCTCACTTTTCTTTTTTTTTTTAGATTCCTCTCCTTAGAATTGAAGAAGTTGTGTATCAATTTAATTTAAAAAAAAACAAACAACAAAAAACAGGGAGGGTAAAAAAAAAAATAGTTCTGCTCATTTCCACAGGTACAATCACCTAAATTAACAGAAGATGGTACCACTCCCAAAAAATACTGACTTTATCATATCCTGAGATTATAACAGCCAATTACATAAACATTATTCTAAAAGATAAAATACAGCAGAGGCAGAAACAGTGGAACTCATAACTCAAGTGAAAAGACACAGTCCAGGGAGCTACAGGCTATAAGGCAGTGTGTGACCTGGAAAGAAATAAGAGTCTTCTTTTATCAAAGCAAGTTTTTGTGGAGGTCAATAGGCCAATTGAGGAAGAGTCCATAACCCTCCCCTGGAGGGAGAGCCTTTGGGCATCATCCTTTTTGTTAGGGCGTCTGGATCCCTCCCATGATGCTCTTTGGCCATATGTAAATCCGCTGTACCCCATTGGTCCTTGCCCCTTTCTCCACCCCTGAACCCTCAGCCAATTCACCCTGATGTTCTACCTCATCCCTACTTCTCCCACATAATCTCTGCTCCCTCAGAATTTCCCCAAAGCTTTCAGTCCCTGGATCTCTTTATGGGTAGAAGAATAAAGATTATCTCTGTGGAACCCCATAGGGAGTCCTGTCCCTTCTTCAGCATTTCCCAAAGCTCAATTCACAGGACAGCTGAAATCAGTCAGGTGAAGGCAGGACGTGCCTGTGTGCCTGGGAGTGTCTTCCTAAAGACGCTTCTCCAGGAATGTCGTGGCACTCTACTACCCATGCCCGCCGCAACAGGTTTTGATACTGCAGTTGTCTAGCTCCAAATTCTATTTGATGTAAGTGAAAATGTTAGTAGAAGTTCAAACTTCTATAACAAATGCTACGTTACAGTTATCACTTTATAGAAATTACTGCAGCTTTTTGATGAAATAGGCCTTGCATTTTATCAAGTAGTTAATAAAAATGTGATGCTAATTGAATCATGTGCATTTCACTGGGTATCAAAATAGCAAACTCTGATCATACAAATACCAGCCTATGTCCCCAACTTTTAGTGCCAATAGTTGGCTTACACTGGGTTAAAGTCAGCCATGGCTCTGGCTTTTCCCAGAAGCAAGCAGCTACTCAGATGTCAGGGAACTGTTTTGAGTCCTTCCATTCTCACCAGCAGACTGATTCTGTACCTCTCTAATTTACTCCCCAGCTCCTAATTATCCAGTATTCGGTTCCCTAGAATAATGAAGTTTTTTGGACAAGAAGAATGTTGTGACCTTGAACAGAGAAAAAAAAAATCAAGATGTAGATGTGGCATTTAAGGACAAGTGGTGAATTTGGAAGTATTGGGTTAACAGATGGACTTGGTCTTAAGAGGTCTTTCCCAACCTGAATGATTCTATAATTCTATGATTCTAAGAAAAAAAGAAACAGCATGCAATGTTTTTGTCCCCTTGTTACCAAAAATTCAGTAAAATAAAAAAAAAAAAGTCCTTAACACCAAGAAGAAGCCATTAAGAAGCAGGCATTCTCTTTTCAGCCGGATGCACAGGGGAATAACTCCTCCTAAAACCCTGCATGCTGAGTACAGGGAAATTTCTGTTTACGTACTGTATTCTACATACATATTCATTGATTGTCCCAGATTGAACATACATATGATAATAATTTCCCCTAAAACATTAACCATAATTTCCCTCTCCTTCATGCAGAAGTTCTTCTGTTCTGGGGGTGTCTCTCGTGGTCCATGGTGGTTGGGGACCCCACTGTTCCAGTCAACATCACTGAGATGGGAGGGCACTGCAGCTGGTGAATTTACAGTTCTCTTTCTTACACCATGAGCATTTTGCAGTTCCATAGGCCAGTGGTTTTGGTAGAATAAGCATTGTGTTAGGTATAGAAAAATCTGGTTAACACCATGATAAAATTTTCACTCGTATAGTGATTTATGAGTGAAGATTACATTTAACAGCACCACTTAAAAAGCAGAGCCAGTATGAAAAAACATGCTCTGAATTTTTTACATATAATTGAAAGATATTTTGCACAGGCACAATTGTTTATGGGTGTCTTACAATAAATTAGAATCACCATAACTATAAACACATTCAGTTAATTTGTAAAGAAAACAGATGTGCTCACATAGCAATGGGAAAATTAAGTCTTAAATGGAACTGCACTATTCTGAATGTTCATTGGAAAGACCTCAGTTTAGGTAAAGTTTCTGATTTCTCTGTGATTATTTATTGAAGTGTGAAATTACTGGAGTGGTTAACAAACATATTTAAATTTGATTTATAAAATCATTGGCAAAATCTAGACTTCAACAAGTTTTAAGTAGGCTATGTTTGTCTTTATGTACAACTCAAAGATATATGCTTCTATGGTCTTTTTAGTTATTTTTTTAATTTTTCTGAAAGATAGTAATCAAGTATTTATAAGAAGTGAATCTTGGGGATTTTCATCATCCTTTTCTACACCTTTAAACCTGGTTATTAACAGTTTCTTATATTGATCCATGAGCCTGAAAATAATGATACAGCCTGAGATGGTGGAGTATTTGTGCAAGTTCTTCACATTTCAGTTATCTAAAATCCAGCCATGAGTTGTAAAATAAAACCCAACAGACTTCTGTGTTTGGATTCTCTCTGTGTGAAAAGGTAGGGTCTCAATGCCTTCTCAGACAATAAAGCTGGCAGAAGCTACCCAGTAGCTCAGACCATTTAAAGACTGTTGCTTTTCCTAACACGTGAGATATTTTGGGATGATATTTAGATTTCATATTTTAATTTTTTTTTCTAAATTCCTCACACAACTGCTCATGCAACACATTTAATGTTTTTCATCACAAATAAAAGATATTTTTGTTACAGTTGGTTCCTGCATGCCGTTATGTGAAACTAGATGATGAAACTTCTCATTATATGCCTCCCTGGTACTTTGGAATCACTTCCAAATTTTTAGCTGATTAGAGCCCATAAAATGTTCCTCACAAACTTACCACACATTCATCCTTCATGTACGTTTGAATGAAGCAATCAATTCATCATAATAGATTTGCTTTCTGAGGAGTTTCTACTTTATTTTGTTAAAGTGACTGGCTCCTGTCACATTCCACTGTGTGAAACTGCAAGGAGTTCTTTTAAAGATAGATAGTCTGGAACAAAATTAAATCAACCAAGACAACCTTGTATCTAAGAACCGTTTATTCATAATGAAAACAAAACAAAAGAAGCTGCCTTCTTAAAGACATCTAGAAAAAACAGAAAAGGAGGAAGGAAAATGGAAAAGGAATGGGGGATAGAGAGAGGGGGAGAGAGGAGAAAAAGAGAGAGAGAGAGGAGACAGAGAGGAAAAAGCGGGCGTTACCACCAGAGGATTGAGGAGTGCCGTCAACATGTACACGACGAAGGGTGTGTGCTCTCTACCCACTGGTGAGTGAGGGGGTGCTGGGCAGGAGGTTCAGAACCCTGGACAGGATTGCAGAGGGATCGAGGTGAGGCGCTGGCTCGGAGGCAGGCAGGGCTGGATGCAGGTGGCTCAGGCAGGGACGCAGGAATGAAGCGGCAGGGCAGCGGTGAGAGACACAGGGAGGCAGGATAGATGGGAGAGTGAGCAAGAGCCAGTGAGGGCAGAAGAGCCATAAGGCAGGCTGGACTTAGGGCAAAAAGCGCAAAACAGGCTAGGGCCAGGGCAAGAAGCCAACCTCAGCAGGCAGGAGCTAAAGCAAAAAAAAAGCAAGACCCAAAAGGCCCCCAGACTCAAAAAGCCCAAAGCCAAAAAGCCCAAACCCAAGTGAAAAAGCATGTCTCAAAAAAAACCCATAACAACCAAACCCCAGACTCATCAAGCAGCAAAAAGCACAAGACCCAAAAGCCTCCACAGTTTGTGACACAGTTACTATTTATATCCCCTGGCTCCTCCCAAAGTCTGCCTGCTGACAGGAGACCATTGGCCCAATCCAACCTTCCTCTGCAGTGCATTGTTAGAGACCTTTCACCATCTCATTGGAGAACCTCTTTTGCAGGTACAGTGTCTTTGGTGCTCCCCCCTGACTGTCAGTCCCATGTGAGACATGAAATGGTTGTCAGGCAAAGTCTCCCCAGAGACAAGGCTTTCTCCCATCTTCTCCCAGTTGCCTGCTACAAGTAGCACATGTGCAACCCTTCTCCCCATCTGCAGTGTTGAGACAAATCAAAACTAAATTGTCTCTTCACACCTCCTCTAAAATTATGCAATACATACTCTGTGAGAATGTCATTGCTATGGCCTCTGATGGTTCAGTGTTGAGAGAGGTCTCTTTCCCAGTCACACATTGAGAGTTGTGCAACGTAACATTAAATGAGAGCTACAGGATGATTCTAGTCAGTCACCTCTTTCTTTATAAAGGTCTTTTACATGTTTAAACTCCAAATCCTAGCTGATAAATTGATCCACATCCTTCTAATAAGTTATTAAATGGAACCACAACCCTGGTACTTATATCCCTGCCCTCTATTAAGGATGATGACCTAAAATAAACATAACAGCCACAAAACACTGCATTGATGCCTTCTAGAGGCTGGCCTGGAACAGAGCAAAAGGTTAAAGTAGATATTTATTAAAAGGCCTCAATGGGTACACCTGGGCCACACAGGAGTCCAGCCGGACCACACCCAAAATGAACCCCAAAATGGTCACAAAATGGACAATCAATCACGAGGTGTCAATTTAATAAGCCCTGGTCCATTAGCATATTAGAGTCAATTGTCCAATTATAGCTTCAGGTTATGAAGCCCCATCCTCCTTGTTTTTGCCTTCTCACTTCACCATTGTTTTTGTTCTTGGGCCTGAAAGTTGTATCAGTTGTCCTTGGTCCCAAGCTAGAAAAGGAATTGTTTTGTCTACCTACTCTGAAGAGAGCTTAGTAACCCAGAACTACACATTAAAACATTATAGAATCTAAAATACATAAAAGCCAAAACTTAAGGCATCAGCATGGCTTTTATTGATGGATTGTAAAAACATACATATATCATTATATCAATATAACTATATAAATGCTCTAGCTTTTTTTTTTTTTCTTTTTTTTCCTATATTTCTTTAGGGATCAAATACTTATCTCTGTCTTTCTGCAGGGCTTTGAACTAGATGAAGTGAGTCTTGGCCTCAATTCCTGTTCTACTCTGCAAATGTCACATCTTGGATGAGAAACTAGGCTGTCTCTTCCTCCAAGCATGGTGAGGCTACTGCTCTAGGTTGCGTGCCTCTAACAGGTACAATCTGACTCATCCCAAACTGCTCCATAGGGGCTTTGGGAATTAATATTCTTTCTATACCCCTTTCCACACCCTTCTGCTTTACTTAGGGAATATTTCCCACATTATGGGACAGTATGTGTATATTTATGGCATTCCCAATTAGAAGTCAGAATTGGTTAACTGATTATAGGATAAGAGCTGACAACTAAAAATACATTCATAATGCAGAGGGGAGAGCCCTTCAAAGAGATAAAGAACATACACAAATACAGAAACAGCTAGCACCATATTGGACAGAATTCGTGTATTTCTCATTCATAAACAAAATTCAAAGTAATGAAAAATATAAATGCAGCAAGATAAAAAAGAAGAATCAGAGGAAAAGCTAGAGTAAATGAAACATAAACAACATCTTTATGTTTAAACTTACAAGAAAATCCAAGAGCTAATATTTTCTTAAAATGCATAGGCTATACAATTAAAACATAGGCTAAATAATCTATAACTGCATGTCCATATTACTAAAACACATGCTTAACTACACTGGTAAATCAGCTGCATTTTATAGGCTTGAGTCCTTAACATGTAATAATAAACACAAATACACAACTATTTCAGAGTCTTGTCAGTCATCAATTATGACAATTATCACATTTCTCCCTCAGCCTCTCTGTGTCTCTGTTGGTATACTGGTGCATCAGCTCACTTACATTTTTGGCTTACAAAATCTCTCATTTTTTCATTCAAATATCTCCTAGCACTGTCTTCTTTAACTAATGTGCAAGATGACTCAAGGATAAACACCCTAATGACCTAAAATTAAGTTATTGTGTTTCTAAATATAAAAATCAAGTCATTGCCTATGCATATTGCTACAAGCCTTGTTATTTTCATGTTCAACCTCTCTGAACAGTTTATTATACTCATTCATTGAGTCATATCTAAAATTAAAAGCCAAGTTCTTTGAGATATGGGTAATATCATAGATATGGGTAATATTACCTGTGCTGGAGGGGACCTTAAAGATCATCTAGTTCCAATCCTCCTGCCACAAGCAAAGACACATTTCACTAGAACAGGTCACTCAGAGATCTTGTTCCATAAGAACACTACAACAGTTTGAAGAAGCGTTGATAATTTCATTATTACAAAAATGCCTTAAAACAGTGAAGGATAAACAATTCTAGTAATTACCTTTCCAATTAAGTTTTGAATTAAATTTGATACTCAAGAATTTCCTGATTTTTCAACCTAAATTCTGTGAGACTTTCAAATAAAAAATTCCCACTTTCCAAGTATTAACTGAAGGTTTAAGCTTAGTCTGTTCATGTTATTGTGACCATCCTCTCTGAAATAGTGTTTTCCAGTTGTTTGTCTTATATACATAGATGATATTGCTTCATTTGTAGTTAAAAAAACAAGTATAGGAAGCCATTAGGACTCAAAGATATTGAATATATGTTTCTAATTGCAGCTATTACAGTCCAATAATCTTCACTGTACCAAATAAAACACAATACTGTCAGGCTTTTAGTTCAATGACGCTTTGAAGAGTACAATCAAAACAAACAAATATCAACTTTCAGACTAGTTTTCGAGCCTGAGTAAGATTTCAAATACTCCAGCTTTCCTAATCACTGCTTTAAATTAATACATGCATGAATAAACACATAAATAAGTGAAGATATAGTTTATGGAGGTAACTTTAACATGGAATAATCTAAAATCAAGGCAATTAGTTCTCTGAGAAACATTCTGCCCTGTTAGGAACACACTATCAAACTGCATTACCTATAGCATTTTAATTACTCTAATCCAGTTAAGAGTAGGAGTTACCAGAATGCTGTTAGTACATCAAAGGTAATGCAGTACAGTTGGGTGAACTGGAATTAATCAGCATAACTCACATTACAGGATATCACTAAAACAGGTTTATTTTTGAATACTTTAATATTTTTGCAAAGATTTCCTCATGCAACATTGGTTTTGTACTTGAGCCCAAAAATTTAACATCAAGTTAAGAAATCTTTTTCTGTTTCTGACAGATTTGAGTTCTGCTTGTTAAATGCGTATTTATTTTTATTGCTACAATAGGAATTTACTTATCATCTATTAAAAGAATTGCCCTTAAGAGATGACCTCACAGTTTCTGAATAAGTGAATAAACCCAGTTTATATGGGAACAGTGACTCAGCCTTTAAGTATAGAGGTGTGAACTATCACCTCTGTAATTACCGGTCAACCTCAATCTTTCCTAATTCAATTTTTCCTCCACTGGCATGTACTTAAGGCTAACCCTTACCATTTATTCTACAATATATCATTACAATTAAACCATTATAAGTTGAATGATATAGTTGTGTCTGAATATATTTGACAAGTTCATAGGACTTGGTAAATAATCTAACCTTCCTCTCTTCAAAACCTATGTAGTAACTTCGTATTTCCTCATTTCCAGAACAATATAAAAACGTAAAAATACATTCAACATTCATCAAAGTATGAATTCATAAAAATAACAAGGAAAATATGTAGCTCACTTAAACAAGAGTGTCTTGAATCTTAGGCCAATTCCAAAGTATTCCTCTTTCTGTATAAGAAATTTCAGAAGTCTATTATCTTAAAGAATTTCATCAAAATAAGTTAATAACATAAAAAGCATGAAACAAACACCCCCACATCTTCACATTCAAGGATGAAATTCTTTACTTCTGAGAATTTATTAAATAAAATTCTTAAGACAAGTATTGTCTAATATTTACTGGTAACTAAAGATAACAGTATCTATTATGATTGCTCCCACATTTCTGTCATTAATCACTCAAGTTTGAGTTATTTTTAACTATGCCAAATATTTATCACCTAAATTGAAATTTCCCTGCCTCAGGACAAACATTTCAACTAAATTGACTCAGTCACTTAAGAGAACAAAGACTTACATAGTTTAATTTGTTCTTGGTTCTGCCTATGCAGAAACATTACTTGTATGATCATGTATGATTTACCACTAAAAACTCTTTCAGGGTACAAGGATTGCCAGTACTTCTAGTTTTAAGCCCATCAGGAAGTTGGAGCCCACCCAGCTGCTCTCCTTCCCCACCCCCCTCTGATAAAAGAGAAAAACAAAAGGCAGAGATTACAGGTTGAAACAACAATTTACTGCAAAGAGAAATGAGACAAGAAAATGAACTAACTGCAATGACACTAATAGTAACAGTGTATAAAAGAGGGTGATTACATGTAAAATGCTCACCAAGTCTGACCAGATGTGACTACATCTGGCACCACCCCATTGCTCCCTCCACCAAGCTTTTTTTCCCCAAGCCTGAAACAATGGAAAAACATGGCAGACAAATGCCCCAAATGAGGATCAGCACCACTCCACCACCCTGCCTGTTGTCTACTCTCATGGAAGAGGACAAAATATTTGCAGAACTTCTCCATGGCACCTTTTTTCTTCCACACAAAGCCATTCCCCCTTCTCAGAAGTCAGAAGCCCTTACTTCTGCCCCCCAGCAATAACAAGAGTGGTACAGAAGACGTAGACATGCCCACAGGCTCCAGGCTCCACCCCCTCTCAACTGCTGCAAAAAAGTTTTCCTTGAAACTAGGACAGCATCCACCCCTTATTCTATGTCATTTATGCCATGCCCAGATCCTACACCTTCCAAATATATACATATATCCATCCTAGATGTCTTCCACGGCAGAAGGGTTAGTGTGCTGACAGGTGATTGCAAGCTGCATCAGGAGCTCACACCTGATGTATCTGGAGCCATCCATCTTCATTGTCAATGGCAGTTATGATATACAGTGGCAGTGTCATTCAGCAATCAATATTATATAATATACAATTCAATATTACAGACTGTTCTCATCCAAATAGCAAATCCCCTTGAGGTACACATTGTGCTTCCCTGCCCCTCTGCTTTACCCACCAAGTGCACACAGGTCCTTGAGCAAAAAGTCCCACAGATGGGTTTGCCTTTGCCTGAGGCAGGACTAACCCAAACTGTCTTCCCTAGCACATTCCTTGTACACACTATAGGGACTTTATCCCCTTCTATGATGTGTAGAGATCTTGACTGGATAGGGCCAGCTTGATTGATAGAATCTCTAGAGTTAGAACCTCTAACCTGGTGGTCTTTGCAAAATGTTGAATCCAATGTTTGAAGGTCCCACCACCCATTTCTTTCAATCTTTTTTTTCACAATCCATTGTACCATTCAATTGTCGCAGAGACTGGAGCATGACTATGAGGGAGTATGAGGTACTCACTCAATACTGTGCTCTCTGAGCCCTGTTCTTTGACCCACTTCTTTCTGGGGGTGTCATGTCTCCACAGAACTTGCTTTTCAAAGCCCAAGATGGTGCTCCTGAGCAGTGCTGTGAAGCACAGGGTACATCTCCAGCCATCCAGTGGTTGCTTCCACCATTGTAACAACATAGCACTTGCCTTAGTGGGTTTGCACAGCCAATCTGCTAGACTTTCCCCTGAAAATATAATTTTCAAAATTTATATTTTGACCATTGTCCCCTATACTGCCGAGGCTTCACCCACTTCACCAGCTTGATTGCAGAACATTTCAGTTATGGATAACCTGAGAGATAGAGCCCATAGTTAAATCTACCCCTCGATCATGGACCATCTGTATGTTGCATCTCTTCCCCCATAATCTGAGGTGTCATGGGCCCACCAAGCCAGGAATAATCCAGCCTTTTGTTGCCAGTCCAGATCCACCTGAGGCACTTTATTCTTGGTAGCTTGATCCACCTGTTGTTGCAACATTCTTCGGTAGCCTGAGTCTTCAGTATGTGTGCATCTATGTGAGGTACTTTTGCAGCCAACTTCTCTGTCCAGGTAGAAATGTCGTGGCATAATTCAACAGCCCAGATAGGTTTACCTCTGTGTTATCAAATAATCTTTTTCCATTGGTACAGACGACCCCACAGTGCACTTTCCACCATACATGAGATAGTGTATAGGTAGAGTGCCAACCCTTTCTCTCATTCAGCAATACCTAAAACCAATTGGATACCTTTCAGCTCTGTGACCTGACTTGATCCACCTTGTCCCTCAATAGCTTCTGCAACTTATTACATAGGATTCCATACAGCAGATTTCCATTTTCAATGTATCCTTACAATATGTAAGGAAACATCAAAGAAGAGAGAGTAAAGCTTTTCATTTTCAGGTAGCTGATTATATGGTGGGGCCACCTGCTCCTCTTCCACTTCTGGGAATAATCTGAAGTTCTCACCTTTGGGCCAGGTCATGATGTCTTCCAAGATCCCTGGACAATTGCAGTTTCCTATTCAAGATCACTGTGTGATCAGATGACCTATATATTCCCCGTAGCATCAGTGGCATGTGTGGAAGGGACTTTGAACATTCAACCCATCACTGGCAGTTTGAGTGCCTGAAGAAATTGTGCTTCAGTTCCAATCACTACTGAAGCAGCTCAAACCCCTTCATAAGCTGCCAGTATATCTTTTTCAGTAGAGGTGTAATAGGCTTCAGATCCTTTGTATCTCTGACTCCAATTATTCCTGGCTGCCGTGTAGAGCCCATTTTTACATCTTGTCTCATCTTGATTGGCTCATGGGCTACTACATGAACAATCTCCTGTTTAATTTTTTCAAAAGCTTGTTGTAGCTCAGGAGCACACTTGAAGTCATTCTTCTTCAATGTCACGTGATAGAGACAGTTTACACTCTGACCATAATCTGGAATATGTATATTCCAAAAATTCACAGCATCTAGGAAAGCCTGTATTTCCTTCTTGCATGTTGGTGGGGGTACAGCTCCTATTTTGTTGACCACATCCATTGAAATCTGACATCCATCTTGACATTTTACTCCTTAAATCTGAATTTCCTGGGCAGATCCCTTGACCTCACTTTGTTTTATGACAAAACTGACTTTCAGGATTATCTGGATGATCTTCTCCCCTTTCTCAAAAACATCCTCTGCTGAGTTGAATCATATGATGATGTCACCAGTGTACTTCAAGTGTTCTGGAGCCTCATCCTTCTCCAGATCAGTCTGGATCAGTCCATGGCAAGTAGTGGGGCTGTGTTTCCACCCCTGGGACAGTCAGTTCCAGGTGTACCTTTTCTTCAGGTGAAAGCAAGCTGAGGCCTTGGTTTCTTACTAAAGGAATGGAGAAAAATACATTACTCATGTTGAAGGTGATACCACTTTGCTTCCTTGGACTCCAGTTCATACTGAAGTCCCAGCACATCTGGCACAGCAGCACTCACAGGTGGTGTGACCTTGTTTAGGCCATGATAGTCCACTGTCAGTCTCCACTCTCCAGTGGACTTACACACTGGGCATACAGGACTAATAAAGGGTGAGTGAGTCTTGCTGACCACTCCCTGGCTGTCTGGAGGATGAATCATCTCATGCATGGAGATCATGGTGTCCCGGTTTATTGTGATACTCTCAAGGGTACCTTGTTGTGGTAGTGGTTGGTACCTGCTGCTTCTCAACCCTCAGAAGGCCCATAGCAGAAGAGTCCTCTGAGAGACCAGGCAAGGTGTTCAGCTGTCCAATTTCCTCTGCCTCCACAGCAACTATGCCAAAAGCCCAACGATGCCCTTTTGGGTCCTTGAAATACCCTCTCCTGAGGTAATCTATGCCAAGGATGCACATGGTCTCTGGACCAGTCCCAGTTGGTTGTTTTTGCTATTCATTCCCAGTCAGGCTTACTACAGCTTCCAAGAGCCAGCTGTTGGGACATCCATGTCACCCCTGGATTCTATCCCTACATATCTTCACGGCATCAGGGTACAATGTGCACTGGCGTCAACTAAAGCCTCATACTTTTTGGAGCCTGATGTTCCAGGACACTGGATCCAGACAGTCCAATAGATCCAATTATCCCTTTCTCACACCTAGATGGAGGCAGGGCCCTTCTAGTTCTGGTGATGGTAATCATGGCTCACTTCTTGTAAATATGAACTGAAGGTCCCTTCAAGAGCAAGTAAGCAGTAAGTAAGATCAAGTAATATCAGCCCTCCTATTCTGTCAGAGGACTTACCCTCTGGAAACTGGAGTGGCATTTATCATTCAAGAATTTCCTGCAGTAGCTGTGCTTCCTCTCAACTCACACACGGGTGCTGCTAGGACAGAGGTGGGTTTTCTATCCACCTCTGTGGTAATGCAGGTAAAACCTTAGGTTACCTCACAGTATGTACTTCATCTCTCATGCAGGGAGGCTCTTGCTCCCAATAGCAGAGACTCTGGTCCATACTTGGACATTTCCACATGGTCCACATGGGGACCATGGGACATTTCCTCTCTGGTTTGATCACGTCCTTTAAAAGAGTCTGCAGCCTTGGACAGTCTTTCCTAGTTGAGGTGCAGATCCATAGAGAGGAAAAAAATGGTCTTCATATTGCAGGAGTTGAGTAGTCTAAAGCTACCCAACTGTTCTTTCATTGACATCAGTGTTAATGAATTGGTGTACAGCATTGCACACTTCATAAAAAGTTCCACCACATGGATTGTGTATGGTACACTGGACCCCATTTGGATCTACAGGGGACTGCTTGTTATTTGANTCACTGTGTGATCAGATGACCTATATATTCCCCGTAGCATCAGTGGCATGTGTGGAAGGGACTTTGAACATTCAACCCATCACTGGCAGTTTGAGTGCCTGAAGAAATTGTGCTTCAGTTCCAATCACTACTGAAGCAGCTCAAACCCCTTCATAAGCTGCCAGTATATCTTTTTCAGTAGAGGTGTAATAGGCTTCAGATCCTTTGTATCTCNCCATAGCATTCTACCTGTGTGCACTACTAAATCATCCTTGAAAAAACACCTTTCCTTCATGTTTGATAGAAGTCATCTCCCGAGGCAATATGTGAGAATATACAGTTAGGTATCTACCCCACGTGAATAGACCAAGCAACATTGTGATGTGGGGGAGGGAGCTCCACACCCAATACACAAACACTTAGATCAAAATTGTTTCCAACTCCCCCAGAGCAGATCTGTTGTTA
>VZTB01008603.1:52422-72599 GCA_013397245.1 Thryothorus ludovicianus | reverse complement strand
TTTTCAAAAAGATAAGCCTAAAGAGAGAAAGGAAATACAATTAAAAGATACTTCTAAAAATAAAAGAAAGCATAAGGTCTGCTGGGGACATTTTGAGGAACTCATCTGTGCAACAGAAAAGCATACCAGAAAAAAGACCCCTCTGCTTATTTTGGCTTGGCAGAAGTCATAAACTTGTTCTGGCTTAGCAAAAGTCAGGACTTCACTATATACAACTTAGCTCATTGAGTTATTTTTTTTCTTTTTTTCCTATTGCATAGAAGCATCAGGGCTTCATCTAGCGTTCATAGAGAAAATTACAGTTAAGAAGAATAAAACCTAAGCCAAACCATGATACATAGCAATATTTTTAATCCAGACAATTTCCTTCTAACTGTTGTCTGGAACAATGTCCCATACTTTATACAAAGTTCAGGCTGCTGGTCACATAGATGATTCACAATATTACCCATCCTACAAAATACACTGAGATAGTGCCTTACTCTATAGATCATATGCAGCTAGTTCAAACTGGAAATTTGACAAAGTTTCCTTGATTTTTTAAATCAGTCTATTTATAAACATAAATATCAGTTAATGTATAAACATGTTCAAATACACAGGAAAATTTCATTTGGTTTTAATTCTCCCCTTCAACACAGCTATGGCTCACAATTCGAGTGGCTTGAGCTGTCAGTTGGTCAATGATTTCAGAGTACATTATATCCCCTACATAAAAAGTAATAGGAAAGTTGATTGCTATCTAATTGCTTCAAAAGAGCTGAGTCAGTTTAAGTATAGGATGCCAATCTGCACCTGATTTTGCTGACATCTAGCATAAGGAGAACTTTTTCATCAACTATATTGGACTACTCCTAAAATGGTATAAAATGTACACAATACTGTTCAAAAAGGCAAAATCTGAACTTGGTAAAGAGTATAAGATTCTTATACCTTCCTACAAGTTGCTGACCATTAGAGGCCCTCAAGATCTTAGTTCATTTTCAAAGCAGACCCAGAAGGTTATTTTGTAAATGGAGCAGGTCAAGATACAAAGGAAGAAAGATGACTTACTGATGTCATCACATGAATCAGAGGCCTCAGAATACCTAAAGTATAGTATGCAAATAGGAAGTCATGATTAATAGAGACTTTTAAGCAATGACATTTTCAGGTATCCCCAGTTCTAGAATAATTTCTTCTTTGCAAATATGAATATATTAGAGCTCAGTATACCTAGAAACAACTTTTCATTTCATTTCAAGTATTACTACAGTTGTATGCTTCTATTCCACCAGTATGCATTTTTTAAAAAGTTTATTTTCTACCCTTGTTTAACTTTAGAACTAGCAATGACTGTCTATCCCTTCAGCAGCATCCACTGAAAGGCACATATTTTTAAACAAGTTGAATGTAGTTTCCATTAGCCTGGCAATTTGTTTTCAGGAGCAAGCCTATTGCTGATATAGATGATTAGTTTATATTGCACCATCCCTGGAGAATATGGAAGGGACATTGTGTTCAGATATATCTTAGTCTCCAAAATGAGAATAAACTGTAACAAAGCCTGTATCTGCCACATTGTTTTCTCTCAAAGTAACTGTGCTGCAGTAGAAGAAATACTTACCTGCACTCTTTACACCCCTACTACCCAAATGCAAATATGATCATGAACACTGATTTTACACATTGAATGTAATTTTACTCCTTTAAGCAAGTGCACTGTAAGCTAGTACATTCCAGTTTTTCATCATTTTGCATTGAAGACTGGTATGCATCTGCACAAACAAAAACTAATTTAATATTAAAATTCAAAGAGTGATGAATTTACTGCTACTTTTAAAAGGGATGTTTCAGAGTTCTAACCTCATTGTCATATTTCACTTGCCTTCCCTTTCCATAGCCTTCTCAAACAAAAAACCAGACAGCGACACTGCAGTTAGGAACTAAGTGTTGCTTTCCTTGGTTCTAAGACAGTTTACATAAGAAATCATGAACCACACCATTGGAGTTCGGTCCAATATTACCAGGAGGATGTGCCTGTGCTGGCTGGCCCTCGCTGCTTGCCTATGTGGTAGCATTGGTGCTTTCATCCCAGTGGTACCACAGGCTACCAGGATGTTACAGCTGAGGGCTTGGAGACAAGTCCAGGCATGTAGGTTTACCTTCCACTGAGAGGCTTCAAGGCAAGGGTGAAGGAAAGGAGCCGATTCTGATGGAGGGCTTTGATTCAGAATTTTATTCCTGGCCCAAGGGCCTGTGAGTCCAGTAACTGCTCCAACAGAACCCCGACCACATGGCAGGCTAGCTCTTTTAACCCAGGAGAGGGGGAGTGAAGGAACACAGGTAACCACCAACCAGGTATGGGGGGAAGATCCTAAGGGACAGAGGACATTTGGATGGTCCAGTGTCTTTCCAGGGATGGGAAGCATCTTTTGAATCCTGCCAACCACTTTACGCCCTTCTGGTATGCCAGAGTTGACTGACAGCACTCAACATGTGTTGGGCTGTGGAAGGGAGGAATGATTGACAAACCTAGCAGGGAGTCATGTGGGTGAAGCCTGGGGTATCCTGAGACACAGATACACACAACACCACATTTCACTAGCTTATTTTTTTTATCTACTAGCAGATACACAGCCCACCAACTCAGTGTGTATAGGTAAGACTTCTTTATTCTCCCTCTGTTATTCTCAGTGCCTGCACAGAAAATAGGCACTGAGATTGGTAAATATACAAAAGAGATTAGGCTGGATGGTTGTTATCAGTCAATCACATCATTTACTGACAGTTCACTTAATGAGGTTTACCAATCACTCATGTTTAGATGGACAAGGAAAAAGATATTTTCTGGCTACTACGTGCCAGCCTCTCCTAGAAATGAAATTATATGAAAAAAGTATATGAAATTCCAACATTAAAGTAAAATTAACATAAATAATTCCATTAAAATTCCCTGAAGACCAAGATTTCAGATATAAACCTGACGAGGAATCCAGGCTGATTATCAGAATTATAGTTCAGTGAAACTTAATTCAACAGATTGCTCATTAGCAAAGCACCAATAACCATTGACACTATTTGTAAAGCACTGAACTGAGCATACCCCTTTTTCTCTTTAGCAAGCAGTCAGTTCCATGAGTTATCCAACCAGCTATTTTAGAGCATCTATTTATTAGCAGCAGAAATAAGAACACCATTTGACTTATTAGAAGCTATGTCTGTAATTTTCAAAAAGCAGAGCCTAGAGTTGGTTCTAGAGATCTTTAGACTGTCTGCATTTTTTGGGAAAAAAGCCCCAAGCACAGCCAAACTGCAAAACTGCTTAGAATCCAGTATAAGTTCTTTGAACACATTTGCTTGTTATTTACTCTGTCATATTTCTGAAGCAGAAACAGTGTTAATGAAAAACATAGAACATATGCAAATGAAAAGGAATAGGAGAAATGCAATGAAAACTCTCATTATAATTAAATTTACTTAATACTTATATAGTGTTTCACAGCTGGAGATCACAAACAAATTATAGTTGAATCAATTTGAGGTTAATGGTACTTTCTCTTGCACTTCAGAACAAAGGGAAAAACCAAAATCCTCTGTCAGAAAAAGGCAATGAAGATGGCTCCAGTTTAGAACATTTGTCACCCTGCTCAGTGTGTGTGCATATCAGTATGTCATGGCCCAAGTTACAAACAAGAATGGCATCTTTTGCTGTAAATCAGAAGTACAATTCAGACTATATAGGCATAGTCAGGCATACCTGCCAGCAGCACTAGAATCTGTCCAAGGGTCAAAATTTTGCCTTGTATCTGAGTAGGAAGGTCAGTAGTAGTAGCAGTGTCATAATATGTATCAGTTCAGTTAACTATTTTCAAACTTATTCACATCTTACCTGTTCACTTGACTTGCACCTTGTCCTTTACTTGGACTATAGTATATATGTTCTATAAACACCCAAATTTGAAATCTTAATTTCTGTACATTTCAGCATCATTTTGTGTTAACCTACTAATTAAGAAGTATCATGTTTGCTTATGTTATATTCTTCTCTGTGTTAATGTCAGACTTCTCTCCTCAAGCATGAACATGTTGCATCTACTGTCTGCTTGTTGTCTACTACTCAACACATTATTTTTCTGAACTCCAGAAATTCATTAGAGTTTCATAGGAAATTTCTCCTGAATTTTTTAGCATTACTTTTCTTTCTTCTCATTAACACAGAAACTTCTCACTCTGAACCCAGCTTTGAAAGTTCTTCCTCTTGATCCAGCTGCACATGTGAGTCTAGTTTACTGGGAATTAGTTTTTAGAGCTTTATTTTATGCATTTGAAGTGCTGAAGATTATATTTTGTCTTTTTAATTGTCTACTTGTTTGCATTTGATTTACATGGCTTACTAATTTTTTTCCTTATATTATGGGAGGATATGTTTCATTATGATGAAAAAAACCCACAAAAAATCACAAATCCTGGATCATCAAACAAATAATTTAGATCAGGATTGTTAAAGCTGACTAGTAGTGTGTGTTTTCTTAACATCCTTCTGTTCAACTTAGAACATTTATAATGTAGCTTTCATTAGTAGAAGGTCAATTAATTCTTTCTGGACAAATTAGCCTACATAAGAAAGTTGAAGTTACACATCTGTCCTGGTTTGGCATTAATTCATTTTTTTGTATGGAGTAATTCCCTGTTAGGATCTTGGCAGCTTCCCGTAGATGTGACAAAAAAGCCAATCAGTGGCCATTTGTGAATACTGGCACAAGATTAAACCAATTACAGGGGTGGATATGCCTTTGTGAACACGTATTTTAAGAAAAAAAAAAACCCTACGAATTGATCTCTTGGCTTCCAGCCTTTGAAGAGGCAAATGGCTGAGGCTGGCCAGCCCTGCTCAGCCCGGTTGAGATTTTCTGTCCCCTGAGGGGTGGTGAGTGGTTTGCTGAGCCCCCCACCGGGGAGCCCACCAGGCCCTGTCCCGGCAGGCAGCTGGGGCCCCTTGCCAGCAGGACCAGGCTCCTTCCCAGCAAAACCTGCCAGTCCTTGTCTAGCAGAGCTACCTGGCCATGCTGGCCTGAGACTGTATCAGTACCAGGAGCAACTATGCGGCGGACACCAGCACAGGGAGTGACCCCATGGTCAGTGCTGGGGGCAGCCCCGAGGCCAGGAGCAGCCGCCACCATCCCCGACCAGGAGCGGCCATGTGGCCGGGATCAGAGAGGCCAGGGCGGTGCTGGGTGGCCACGGCCACCTAGGCATGGCTCGCAATGAACTTTATTTGCTCAGCTGCTTTGAGCCATTTTTGCTGCAGACAGAAGGACAAAAGCATTGGCAGCAGCTTTTCCTGGGTTTGGCAGCACAGCTTGCACAGTTGTCAGCGGAGACCATGTGGCCAACAGCGAGGCACAGCAAGCCATTTCCCTGATGCAGAGCTTGGACAAGATTAACCTTTCAGCATTGCAGGACTCTATAAAACCTGTTTCAGTTGATAAAGCTTGAGAACAAATGAGCATATGAACACCAATTCTCTCCAGACTCAGAGAAAGGAAAGGGGGAAGGCATGTAGAGAGAATAACATGGGACTCTGAGGTCAGTGAAGGAGTCAAATTCTAGATGGGAGGGGATTGCAGACATGCCTTAGCCTTGGGCTGAAATTCTATTTGCAAGGCTATGGTGAAGATATATTTGATATATCATAGTTTGGGTTTTTTCCCTGTAAATTCATGGATTGCATTGGGGGGATGTAGTGTTCTAACCACAGCCATGAGCAGAGGCACCAGTGTTGAACTAAGCAGATTGTGCAGCAGCAGTGATCCAACAAGAAGTTTGAACAGAGAGAGATGAGAGAGATGAGAAACCTTGCCCCAGGGATAGAAGAAAACTTCTGTTCCCAGAGATAGATGAAAAGAACTTTTGTTTTATGCTAAAAGAGCTAATCCTTAAAATAGCACCCCAATAAGTTGTCTGGGCCCATAAACACCACTGTGGAAAAGCTGGGAGGAACTTCACAAATGCAGATTCCCGGGCAGCTGCTGTTTGTGGAAATTGAAGCCATGAGAGAACAGTTTTCTAGTGGAGAATTCTCCATAGCATAACAAGAGATACTCTTCTCCTTAAGTAAGCTGAAGAAAGACTATTCTAGAGGTGGAAAACTGACTGAGAATTCTGGGTGTTGTTTCTGTATGCTGTCAGTGGGAAGGAAAGAAGGTGTGGGGAGAGGAGGAGTAGTGTTCTTGAGGTTTTATTCTGATTCTTATTATTCTTCTTTTAGTTTTGTTATTAAAATTTTATTTATACATTTCAAAGTTTGAGCCTACTTTGCTTTTCTCCTAATCCTATCTCACAGCAGAAAATAGACCCATGACAATATCCAAAGCGGAGATATTCATAGATCTTTTTTTTTATTCCGACATCCTGTAGCAATCCTAGAAGAGGGTTTTCTCCTTCCTGCTACATCAAACCCTGTTTGGCTGGGGAGAGTGGCTTAAGAAACAGGACGGATATGATGGATGAGGCCCAGAGATGTTTCTTAATCCATTGGTGACCATGTGCTCTCAGCAGCATTCACATCGCCTGGAGCTGTTTCCAGAGGGCATCTGGTTTGGAGGCCTGGATGCAAAGATCTGGTCAACTTTGCTAGATGTAGAGTTTACCTGGGGGACAGATATCCAATTGTAGCTATTGGGCAGGGGCTTGACCTTATAAGTGTAAGGTTTCAGCCTCCTGCACCCCAGGGTCCTAGGCTCACTCCTTGGTACAAAGATCTTGGGCTAAATTTTGATTTATCTCAGATAATTGGACTACTACAACATCTGGTGATAAATTAAAACAGGCAGATTATGTAGTTTGTTTTTTTTTTAGAAATGGCAAATTAAACCATTCACGGTATAAATTGTGCAAACAGTGGTGCTAATTTTATATGTTACAATAGGAAGTCCCCACTGACTGGAGATTACTTAGGGTGATGCCCATTTACAAGAAGACTTGGAAGGAAGATCCAGGGCCTGCATGCCTGCGAGCCTGACCTTGGTGCCAGGGAAGGTTATGGATCAGTTCATCTAGAATGCCATCACACGACACGTACAAGATAACCAAGATATCAGGCCTGGACAACAGGGCTTGTGAGAAGCAGGTAGTGTTTGACCAACCTGATTTTCTTCTATGACAAGCTAACCTTCTTATGGATGAGGGAAGAGTCTGTGGATGTTACCTATCCAGACTTCAGCAATGCCTTTCACAGTGTTTTCCCACAGCATTCTCCTGAAGAAACTGGCTGCTCATGACTTTCATAGGTACACTATGGTTCACTGGGTAAAAACTGGACGGATGACATGGCCCAGAGGATGGTGGTGAATGGAGTTACATCCAGCTGGCAGCCAGTCACAAGGGGTGTTCCCCAGAGCTTAGTATTTGGTTTAGGCCTGTTTAGTAGTTTTATTGATTATCTGGATGAGGGAATCAAGTACAATCTCACTTACTTTGCAGAGAATACCAAGTTGAGCAGAAGTGTAAATATGTTTGATGGTAGGAAGGCTCTACAGAGGAATCCAGAGAGACTGGATCCATGCACCAAGGCCATTTATATGAGGGTCAGCAGGAGAGATGCCAGGCGTTTTACTTGGGTCCCAACAACCCCATGCAGTGCAACAGGCTGGGGGCAGAGTGTCTGGAAAGCTGCCCAGCAGAAAAGGATCTGGGGGTGCTGGTTGGCAACTGGCTGAACATGAGCCAGCAGTGCCCATGTATCTAAGAAAACCAATGGCATCCTGGCCTATATCAGAAATAGTGTGGCCAGCAGGACTAGGCAAGTAGCCCCCTGTACTCAGCACTGGTTTCACTAGGTTGCACCACAAATCCTGTGGTCATTTTTTGGCCCTTCCGTTCAAAAAAGACACAGGTGAGGGAGTATGTCAACAAAGATGGTGAAGTGTCTTGAGCACAAGTGTTTAAAGGAGCAACTGACGGAGCTGGGGGTGTATATCCTGAAGAAAAGGAGCCTCAGGGGGACCCTTTCAATCTCTACAACTACTTGAAAGGAAGTTGTAGTGGGAAGGATGTCAGTCTCTTCTCCCAATAACATGCATAAAACAAGAGAAAATTGCCTCCAGTTGCATCAGTGAAGCTTTGGGCTGGATATTAGTAAAAATTTCTTCACAAAACTGTTATCAAGCATTTTAACAGGCTGCCCAGGGAACTAATTGAGTCATCATCCCTTGCGGTATCTAAAAGGCATATAGATGAGGTGCTTAGGGACATGGGTTCATGGTGAGATTGACAGTGTTAGATCAGTGGGTAGGATTGATGATATGAAAGTCCCCTAACAATGATACTTTTAAAAGGGCTTACATCTGTGCATGTACTCTGAGTTAGACACAAGGAGAAATACTGACAAGATATTCTCGAGAGGTCAGAACAACAAACAGAATTTTACTGGCCATTTTAGAAAATCAAAGCACTTTTGCAAAAGATTTAGTGCAACATTCAATCAACATAAAACACTTTGCTTAGGATTAACCTGGGCCATTCAACTTAGCAAACCCTAGGTCTATTTGATTTTAAGTTACTCAAAAATTCCAAGAAGAGGGAATTAGAAGAAGGAGAAAGAGACAGAAAAGATTTAGGAAAGCACACATATAGCTGCCAACTCTTGGATTCCGGTGGTGTTCAGATAGAAATTTCAAGGAAAAGTAGGGTCAAGACACATGCTTGTTTCATGTTGAGCTTTACATACCCATTGGCCTTCCTGTGGTGTTCCCCCAGGTTGGGAACTTCCAGTCATGTGGCTTCTCAGGAGCTAGGCTGGGGCTCCAGAGGTGGGCATTAAGCAGTTCCTCTGGTGTGTCAGGGATTGGCAGCCACTGCCAGGATGGGAAACAGGCTCTAGGGGTGGGGGAGTGCAGGGCAGTACACTGCTTCGTCAGAATAAGGCCCAACCTGCCCCCTCCTCCCCCACAAATGTATCCCAGAATGTCTTAAGACATCAAGCTTTCCAATTTTTCACATTATATTTGAGGTCTTTTTCAATATACAGGATTCTATGATGCTATAACCACTGTGATTGTTATGTAGTTCAGTAGTTCAACAGTCAGAATTTCTCTCAACTTGCTACAAAAACTATAAAAAAGTAATAAAAACAAAACCCTCTTGTATAATGTACAAGTGAAATGTTCATATTTTTGCTTTCTTAACACACTTTTTTTGCAAGGGCACTGAAAATATTACAAATGTGAATAATTTTGGCTGTCAAAAAATAACTTTGTTTAATGTTCATGGAAATTTTGGCCCGTCTACTCTTATTTGAAACAAGACCTATCTCTTTGGTCACATTAAAAGCATTACATTCATGTCTTAACAGCAATTGGATATCTTTGTCATCTAGAGTCTTATTTTAAAGAGAACTAAACACTACTTTTTGTTCTGAAGCCAATAGAATACTTCTGAAATAAATATTTATTTGTTCTGATAATACCATTGATACAAAAAGTACAGCCATAGCTTGAGGGTAAATTTGTAAAAGCATCTATTTATTCTCAAAGTACTGTCAAAAGAAAGTTTATTTAATGTAAACAATTGTCTTTAGCTATGCAAATATTAAGCTATCAACTTTTCTTTGAAGCCTTATCATCATAGTCAATAAAGTCAAAGGCTGCAGAGCTTTTGACTGCAGAGTGTTTAGAGATGGATGTAACAGTATTAATATCCTAATTTGAACTCTCTCAGCAGCTTGTTATCCATCAGCTCAATGGCTGCTTCCTCCCATATTATGAAGAAGTCTGAAACTAAGTGAAAAGGCATTAGGGTTACTATAGGAAGAAAACGTTTTTTTCATGTTGGCTTCTTGATAAGCAAGTAAGATTAGAAATTGTTTTCATGTGTTGAAAGTTTTTTAAGGTATAACTTGCAACATATTGTGGGTAGTTTGATGGCATTTCCACCTTTTTAACAACATTCCAAAATATTTTGCTTTTTAACAAAAGAGATTTGAGCAGTTTAGAATATCTACTAGCTGAGATTTCCTCCAGTCCCTTCACACCTGTACTTGTATGGTTTGCCAAAAGTCAGACAAGTTCTGTAAAATTTTTTTTCGCTTTTACAAGGCTAGAGAGAATGTCTAACATTTTCTTTTGCAGAGTCTGAAAGATACTTGTAATAGTTGTATATGGTACAATATAGCCTTGATTACAATTAGGTACATAATGGATATAAGTAGAAAAATATTATTAGTGAAAATACTTTTGTTTACCTATAAAAGCTTTCACATGGAAAAACCAGATACTGTTGCAAGGTAATATTTTTCAAAATTGAAAGAAATTTCACCTGAAATGTGAGCTACCGTTTGAGAATGTTTGTAATCAGATTTAAAAATTAATTCAGTAACTAAAATAAGTTATCCATTAATTAGAAAAGCAAAGCATTATTATCCCTAAGAATAGGGATAGCAGGAAAAAAAGAGGGATAATAAGAAATTTACTTTTTCATTTTATTGGCAAAATTAGCTGTATTTGAGGATAAGAAATGTTTATTTAGTAAAGTTTGGCAGGTTTTAAAAAGTAACAGAATAATGAAAATATTTAATGTGGTGGAAAGAGGTACTTAAGATGTTGAACAAAGTCTATATTCTGTAAACTGAGTGACCTAATTTGGCTATTAAGACATTTGTGGTCTACAGAAAGTAGGAATTCATGTTCTTAGAGGGTGTAAATATACAGCATTTCATTGCTGACTTCTATAACTTAAGGATCTGACTCCCATGGTGAATAAAGAGATATATTTCCTTGGAGATGCTCACTGCTACTTTTCATTTAAAAATCAGTTAAATCATTCTCGTATATTCCTTTCCAAAGGTTATGGAAAAGAGTTAAATAATCTTTAAACATACACCTACTTTAAACACTGCAGCTCAAACCTCTAAAAAAAAAAATCACAGTACAAATTTCAGAATAAAGCATGATTATTTTTGGTAAACAAAATGGTAGACAAACATATTTTTGTGGGCTTGCCCAGGAACTACTCAAGACAGCTAATAATCTTACATAAAAGCTTGAATAAATATCCACAAACTAGGGTAATTCGTATGGGTATAGTGTTTTTCCTTTTCCCATTAACAATTGCTTTGAGTTGATGAGCCCACCCACAGTGAGATCATTCTGGGAAGTCAGCAGAGAAAAGCAGAAAAATGCAAACTAGAAACATATCTGGGAATATGTAGTTTTAAGGATAGGATAAGTGGAAGACAGCCACTATTACAGACAGCAGCTTTTCTTAATAGACCAAAATACGCTTAATATTGGAGGAAATGAGCCTGCTTTAGCATGGGGGCTAGTCTAGATGATCTCCAGAGACCTCCTCTAACACCAACTATTTTGTGATTCTGTGACTAATTCACTGTCTGGCAAATTTTCATCAACTTTTCTTTTCCCTTTTTAACATGTATTTTAACATTAATCAAGTAAGCTTAGCCTCAAATAGTAGAAGGATCATATCATGAACTGTTTTAACCTTAGTATTGGCAATGCCGCATGTTGTGACTTGCAAGGCTAAGCAATCTTTTTCTTATTTTTGTAATTTATTTATAACATAGATGCACCCATTAATCTGTAGAATAAGACTGTATTATGAATCATTACTAGATGAATAATTTTTTCTAGACAATTCATCTATTCCTGTTCTTACAGTAAATACTATTTATGATCAAATTACTACTTCAATCAAAATATGAGTCATACCTGTAGAGACATTCTTACCCAAAAAGAAAAAGTCTCTAACTGATGAGCAATATAATTTTACGTCTCCCTATCCATCCCAGTCTTGCAAAGGACACTGCACAGAAGCTTCAAAGATATTTAAGCATGCAATGTCCTGTTACAAAACAGGGGCAATAATCTGTCAGACATTTATTCTACTTCTGTTAATTTCAAACAAAGCCAAACTACTTTGCTGCAACCCAAACCCTGGCAAAGAACTTCTTCATAGAGTTTCATGTCTTCAGCAAAAACATTACATTGATTAGTATTAAATTCTATAATCAGCATGTACAGCTCTCTTACCCCAATTTATAGGTTACTAAATTCTGATTCCATTAATTTATTTTGTTGCATTTGCAAATGTGCAAGTTTGGATCAGAACTGCTTTTCTGAAGCTAATCTTATCAGTCCCCTCTTGCTGCAGTTTCTTTCTATCATGAAGAAGTTTCACAACATGTAAATGGAATTCCTTTGGATGAAACTAAAAATCAGTAGGAATAATCCAAGAACCTAAACACATGGTCCAGTTACCTGGGGAAATGCAGTTTCTGGGACTAAACCAAAGCTGGTCTGAATTAGGAAAAATTCTCAAAACTCTTATAAAAAATTCTTACTTGAGTCTCTATACCAAGAGTTTCACATTGTGTACCGGCTCCTCCTTCCTCTTGCTATTTGATAACAAGGGCATAACTTCAATTATTTTGATCAGCAGACAGTTACAGCTGTCTATCACATTTAAGTCTGCACGTTTTAAATGTGACCATCTTTGTAAGAGATTCACCTAAATTTCTTAGAGAGAGGGAGGAGGTGAGACAATATGGGGGAGAGGTTGCAGAGAACAAGTAGGCTGGGAGAGATTAAAAGGAAGAGGGGAGGGAACAGGGAGAGAAAGAGGGGGACTAGGAGAAAGGAAGAGGCAAAAGAGATGAAGGAAAGAGGAGGAAGTAAAAGATGAGAAAGAAGAGGAAAAGTAAGGGAGAAAGAATTAGAGTGAGAGAGAAGGAGGTGGGGGTGAGAGAAAGAGAGATGAAGGAAGATATCTCCTGAAAGGATTAATTAAAACATGCAGGTAAAATGCTGTATAGAGTTAACTTTTTCACTATAACCTGAAAAAAAAAACTAGATAACAAACTTGGCCAAGATACCTAACTTTGAGGAAGACAAATCACCTAAATAATAGTCTTTGTGGAACTTAGAATAAATCAGTTTAGTTGGAAGTAACTTACAACAATCATCTAGTTCATCAACAATCATCTAAATAAGATAGATATCCATTTACATTGGGATGGCAGAATGTAATAATAAACTTTATAATTATTATAACTGCAACTTCTGTGATGACTAATATTGTTTCCTCTTAAATCTTTAATTTGCATTAATAAGCCTATGGTTTAATTTTTTTGTCTTAAATTATGTTATTTCAGATTTATAGTTTCACCTACAATAATACCAAACAGAGCTGCTTAAAGAAACCATTAATTTTATTAGAAAAATATCTCAGACCTTATAAATTTATGTAAGTATTAATTTCCCAGACCATTCTTTCCTTCTGTCCCACTCCTCATCTGGTAAGCAGGCAAGCAATTGACTCATTTCAGCAAGAAGATAGGTTTCTTGCCTTCCTCAAAACTCTGACAGTACAGAAATTAACAATGGAAGAATATATTTTTATGAAACAGTCACATCTGGATTTTTAAATGAAAGAAACCCAAAATAACAAAATCAAACCAAAATAAGACCCCAGCAATTTAAACCCATACATTTTTCTGTCAGCATTTCATCATTTTTCAGCATAAAACAGTTGTGTATATGCCCAGTGAGCCCTTTTCATCTCTATATATGCTGTTACTACAGGCTGGAATATACCCATAAGGTATCAAAAATGCCCTTTTTGCAGTCCAGAAAGATAATGGGGTTGCTTTTCTCTTTTTTCTCACGGAGAGATGTAATATGAAGTCTCAGTGGAGGCATTGAATTGAGGAGTACAATTCCTAAACTATGACAATAGAGAAAACATATTTTCTTAATGGAAAACCATCCAGAATAATAATTTTCCATCAGTCTTGCAGTCAACTAAATTTGTCCTCAAAATTACCTGTCATCTTTTAAATAGTGTGCATTTTATAACATTATATATTAAAACACATGCAATCAGATTTCCCCATATTCAGAGCAAACAGATAAAATGTCAAACGCAAAAGAACAACTGGAACAATTGTGTAAGGTATGAAATTGCATTAAATCAATGTCTTTAGGTTGTTTTATTTGCAATAAGCACGTGTGACAAAGTACACAACCTCACAGTACTCCAGAGCCGATAGTAGTAACAGACTCCTAGAAGCCTAAGGGCAAAAGCCTTAGTTTCAAAAATAATTGCTCCTCCCTGCCAAAGTCTGTCTCACTTTGACTGCAGAGTCCTGCAATGATATCAAGCATAACTTTAAGAGCCAACACTCACAGTGGTGTGAGTCATGGATCAGATTACAGACAAGACCAACTGTAACCACATTACTGAAAACAGTATATCAAATCTGGTCAAAAGGTCATCTCTAGGCCAACTCTCCTAAACAAAAATCTACTGAATATTACTGGAATATTACTATATGTAGACAAAGCTTCAAGGTATGAAGAAGAAATTAGAATATGAGAAAATTTTTAAAAACAACTCAAATAAAAATTAGGATGAGTTCTCACTTATGAAAACATTAAATGAGAACTCAGCAACCATAGCACTCCAAGTGACAGTCAGGATATAGAGCTAGACAGACCTGTGTTGTAGATACAAGGCTGTCTGAAACAACTTAGGAAAGCAGCTTTGCTGACTTTGTGTGATGTGGGATGTTGATGTTTTTCTCAAGCAAAAACCATTAACAAAAAGCCCACCTAAGCTAGTCTTTTCTAGTGTGTTTAAATCTAGTGTGAGCATCTACACTCTGCAGTGTTAATCTATGCTGTGTAAGAGTGTGCTCTTGAATACTAGTGCACCTATGGTGAAACATAGACTGATCATGCTTTTATGGTGTAGATCTTCACAATAAGATAAAGTTTGGAGCCCATACTGGCAAATGGTTCATGTTAAAGAAACAAGAAACATGGCAGAAAAATTAATAAAACATCTTATTGCATTCCTGTTCTCTCTTAAAAAGAAAACCTCAAAAAGTTTTGCAACACCCACCAGCAGTTTAATTCCATTATGTTTTAATTTTGTTACACCTTTGTGGTGTCCCAGTGCTTCCACATTATGAAGATACACAGATGCAGTTAGATTAACAATATATTAGGAGATAATATTTAATGACAGTTTTCAGGTGGTATTAGGCTGGTAATACTGGGATGATGGATTAGATTCAAACATGGTTAAAACAGTAAGAAGAAATACAGACAACTATTTTCATTGCTTTTACTAGCATTCCTTCTTGCAATTAATTTCAAAGATGCTTAGGAATCTAAATGGACACTGCTTGAATATAAATTTTAAAATCTTACTATTGTTTATGAACAATTTAGAACAACCTAATATTAGCTACCTTTTATCCACACTGAAGAAATGTTAAAGAGCACCCATGATGGAGGATCATTCAAGTTTTTTTAAAAAGAGTCTGAATGAGCAAAGTATTTTATGATGTTTGGGAAAAAGTAGTAGAATTTTCTTTTCTCTGTGCTACTCAATTTATAACAGGAGCTTCAAAAACATTGAGAAAACATTTGTAGACTTTTAATCTTTATATAAATTCACAACTTGATCTAGCAAGTGGTGTCTGGGGAAAAACATTTACTATGTTGCAGTGACTTTCAAAGTCACCAAACAGCCTACAGACAAAACAAAAATAATATCTAGTGTAGTTTCGAAAACAAATAATCAAATATTACAACACAGTAGGCAGATATTAAATTGATCATTATCATGATCCACGGGAAAAGAGCAAAGTGATCAGCTAAATTTGCATTTTGATCGATGAATAAACACTTCAGAGTCTACAACTTCCTACAAAACCCTGTGTTACTTCTATTTAAAAACTAACATAATGCATGCATTTTGAATTAGATGCCAGAGGATTAATAAAAACTGCTGTCAGGCTAAATGATGTCTGTTTCCAAAGCCTTCTAAGAAAAAAAATCTTTGTCCTCAAGTGTAACAAAGTCCATGTGTAGATGGAATGTGAGTACATGCTCAGCATGCTCTGCCTTACATTTTACCATCGTGGTATTCAAACCATTTTAAATTAAACCTTGTGTTAAATTTATGTGCTATCATTATGACTTACTCAGAATGAACACAAATAAGTCCACTATTTTTATCCTGTTTACTGCATCTGTAATACAACTGTATACACCTGTGTGTGCAATGATTACAAGGCCAAGCCATGAGACTGAAAATTTTCACTTCCCTGAAAAAGTGGATGTAATAAATGATATTATACCATCAGTATCTATGATTTTCCGCTTCTATTTAACTTTGCTGTAAGCACAAAGTTTGGGTGGTCATTATCTAAGGGCTAAGGGGACATTCTTCTTACAATAAGTCTACCATCTTTTTCTTTACATTTGTTGTTTATAAAGTCACAGATATTCTAGTACCAAAAAGAAGTTTGCAATCAAGTCAATAAAAATACTTCTTATTGACATATAAAATGCATGGACCAATAAAAATGATGGTGTTGTATTTCTGCAAAATTAGTATAACGGTTATTTTTAAAAAAGTCCACAGCTTGGGTTAGAGCATACTTGTGTTGATTTCTGGTCCAGTTGGCATGAAAGCTCTTCAGCGCTAGAAACTGCTAAATAAGTGTATGAACAAGGTTCAAGGTGATTACAATAGCATGCAAATATGAGGAAAGTAACACGCAAATATTAATGATATACACTAACTTGCTCAACAATTTGAACATATTATTTTTAGTCATCTTAGATTAAATAAAAAAAACAGAAAATAGAAAAATTATGTAGCATATCGGGACACCTAACTTGTAATTGATCTGTTATACTGGAAAATAAAACCCCAAGTCAGGTGTCTAGTCAGGCATACAAAATGTCTAAGATCACATGGGAGTCAGAGAATGGGATTCATAAAGGCCAGTACAAAGTCATCTGAACTAATCAGCAACCTCTGTCAACAACTGCACTTTCATACCTGCAGAATACAATACAATCTTAAACATGTATGAAAATTATATCTACCCTACCTCAGGAAAACAAAACCTGAAGAGGTGTTCTTCCTTCAGTCTCATTTTACACCCAGTGTCACAGTGCTTCGCATATCCAAATGAAATGTGATACATATGATCTAAAATACTTCTTTTGTCTTCTTTAATGTTCATTGGTCACAAATATCTGAGAACTATGGGGCTTTTATAGACTTTCTTGTTACTGAAGAAATACAACTCTATAAAATAATGACATATTTCTTAATTTATAAAATTAATTAAAATAAATGTTTGACTTAGCTGCTGGGGTATTACCCTAGGAGTCTCAAGGTCCAGACTTTCAAAGAATGGGTATAGTACAAGTATGACAAGCCACAGATTTTTATGTCTTTTTATGTGGAGCAATTTGGCACCATCACCAACCAATTTGGAGATTTTAGATTTACTCCAAGTTGAAATCAGGGTACATAGATGATGTTGCAAATTAGGCCTTTGCACTATAAATGGTGGCTGAGCTGAGCAAGTGACAAATTGTACTTAAAAATTATATTTAGGAACCTAGCCCATTTGAAGACAAAGGTCCTTGGCTTTCTCCCATGTAAAATGCATATTCCTTATTACATAAGTTTCTGAAGTCTATTCATTCCAACTTCATTTAAACTTATTAAAACTCTAAAAAAAAAAAAATCAACCAGACAGGCTGCTAACTATGAATTAATATTTTCTTGGTTATGTTAATTGTGAGAACAATCCCTTGTATGATTTCATGTCAACAAACATTCTCCCTAACAAATCCAAGTAATCATTTAATCATTTGGCAGACAGTAAGTACTCCTGGGGGATAGTTTGCATATAGATAGCCTGTTTTGGAAGTTAAGAGTTCTTACAATATAGGCATGGGCCTCCATGTCAGAAAACCATTCAGTCATCTTTAATTTGCTAATATAAAAGTAATCAATGAATGCAAATGGATTACATGGATTAAATTCATGGCATTGTGGCCATGCCTTTAATATATGCAGACCACAAAGCTGCAAGGGATCTTTGTTGTATGACAGCTGTTTTAAGTTCTGGCATTCTTCCCAGATCTTTGGTCCACATTCCCTTCTTGTCTTCACACCATGCCTTGTGCTCTTATTCTTCTTGTAGTATGTTGCAAAGATTTATCCCACAAGGAGTATCTACTAGTCAAATTTTCTAGACTGGACTTAGGTTTACAAGAATTATTATATTTCAGTTTTTCAGGTATACAGTGGAATTGGTGAACAGTTGACATGAGTAAGCTGATTAACTAAACTACTGTAACAAATCAAAAGCCATAACAATGGGCCAAAATATAAACTTCCCAAAACGAAGTAGCTGGGAGCTGATGTACACTCTCAATTCTGCAAGTTAGTCTCTCATATAATTGTGATTCCTTTGTGACATCAATTTTTTATGGCTAGTTGAAAAAAATCTGAAGAATTTCCAAATTTGGCTGATGCTATCAGAATTTCCTTGTAGGCCAATGTGAGACATAAAAACAAATTATTATAACATAAAACTATCCTATCTTGAAAGAGCATTTAGTGTAGGTTTGGGGTTTTTTCTTTCCAGTTTCACTGTTTGGTTTATGATATTACACTGAAATGCACTGATTTGCTTTACATCATAATGTGTATCATTTAGACATTTGTTTTCCAAATGCATTGCAGAAGTTCTCAAAGGAGAGAAATAGTCACAGTCTATGCCTGTATTTATAACAGAATTCTAGACAAAAGGGCTATTTCTTAGCACTACTATAAGTGCTCATGAAAGTAAAGGTGAGAAAATTATTTTCTCTAAAAATTCATTATTGTTAGAGAAACCACATCCATCTTTTTTTGGAACGTGTATTTATAATCTTTCCTCTGCAGTTTTGTAGACTGATGAAATATATTTCTTCTTTGACAAAATATATTTTTACATCAAATTTTTAATGTTATAGTGTTCTAGAATTACATCACAACTTTAAAATACCTTTTCTTCATATGGTGCTAAGAAAAATGAGCACTGAAATGATGTGATTTATCAGTGTTTATGTCAAATACTTATGTGCTTCAAACAGTGGTTGTAAATTACATTTCTATTTCTATTTTATCTAGAAATTTAACTAGGTGCCCAACATTAATATCTAACTGAACAGAGTAGGGAAAAAAGGTCTTTTACCTGAATAAAAACACACAGGGGCAAATTGGCATTTTCATATCCTACCACCATAAGCTAACTAAGATTAACTCACAATATATTTAGTTGGCAATACAAGCAATCCATATATCAAAGCTGTGGCCCTGAGGAATTCTGGATAACATATGGGTGTATGGTCAGGGCCAATCTGCTGGGTTTGCACACAGTGAACAGACAGAAGTTCACTCAAAAACCGGTGGGTCTCAGAGAGTTAGAGAACTTTGTTGTGCAATGTTTTACATGTCCCACCAAAAATTAAATACACAGTTTGACTTGGCTTTTTTCCTTTACCTCTTGTCTTCAACTCTAGATATATAACCACTGACTGACTACAATTAAATTTCAGTTAACATTCCTGGGAGCTTTATAAATAGAGAACAAACAAAGGTATGAGATACATACCAGTTGTATTTTGAACCATCTCAATTTATTATTATAAATTCATCTACTGTCTTTTATTGTACCAGGTGCTGGCAGGGGTCTCAACAGGCCTCTGCAGGCTCTCTGAGAAGAGGATTGGTTTGCACTGAACCGGGCACAGATGGTTCTGGCCGGCTCCAGCAGCCCCAGCGCAGCCCCACAGTCCTGCAGCATCGCCAACCTGGTTAGGGAAGCGCAGCTGGGAAACGGCAGAGCAGCTTCTAGGCAGGGATGTGTGAGGTGATACGGGTGAAATGGCACTGCCAGTCCCAAAGGAAGAGTGGAATGAGGTGCAAGAGTGGTTCCAGGTGTGATTACGGACTGAGTGCAGATCCCCGTCTGTTGGGTTTTATGGTTTTTTTCCTGTTGATTTTCTGGCAATGTAAAAGTTCTTTTTCCCCAGCCAGAGATGAAAGAAAAGAGCAGAGAAACTCTTCAGGTCTCATTCTCAAGGTCGTTTATTCAAGCTTACCTGAAACATTCTTTCTCTGCCTTGCTGAGGTCCTTCTGGCATTCTCCCCCCTCAGAGGCGGCATTTATCTTTTATACTAAAAGTTACGTACAGATTATTTACTAATTGTCTCCAATACCTATTCTCTACATTAGATAGTCCGTTTCTACTCTAAACCAATCAGTTATGTCCCCGTCATCAAGAAGATGGAGAGGAGGAGGAGGAGGAGGAGGA
>VZTB01008603.1:3820-52316 GCA_013397245.1 Thryothorus ludovicianus | reverse complement strand
GATCGTTCCCAAGGGCTAAAATCCAAACCACAGGTGTTTTGGGCTGTGTGCCAGGGTCTCCGAGCCCCCTGCCCGGGTCCCTGAACCTCCAGGGCAGACAGAGACAAGCCCTGGTTCCCACACCTGTCCTGCTTAAGCAAGGGAAAGGCAGAGGGAAAGTACAAAGCTCAGTAATATAATGGAAGTTGGCACTGAGAAAAAGGTGGGGAATGATTAGAAGGAAGGTGGTTGAGGTTACATCTTTGAGAAATCACCATCTAGACTTATTTTAAAAGGAAATTAATGACATTACTATTCCCCAAACTAAGAACAGTTTTCTCATTATGGTAATTGGTAAACAACATTACTTGACCCACAAGATATTTCTTGTTTTCTTCTTCAGTCTCATTGAGGATTGAGAGGGTGGTTGGGCATCGGTTAACCATCACACTTGAAATAAAACTTTGACAGAAATTTTTAGGCAAGAAAAAGGACATCTCAGAAACTAAGGAGCAATTATTTATTAAGTTCCTCCCCCATTCAAACCTCCTTCCCTTAAAACTTTCTGTCATTATGTCTCTTTTCTGTTTTAATTTGCAATATGGAAAGCGGTATTGTTTATTCTTTTAATACATCTATTTTGTTGAAGTTTACATGAAACACAGATGTTCAATAAGATCATTGTGGATGTTTGTTTGGATGGAACCACAAAATCAGTTGGTGGTAATCACGGACTTAGGGTGTAGCATGGACCCCTGACTGCATGCCAGCTTTGACACTTCCTTTACATCTCTAGGAACAAACTCCAAACTGTTGCAAAGTAAAAATATGCTTTTTCTGCTTTCAGATTCATATTATTGAATATATCCATATTAAAATTAAAGCACATTCTTCAGGATGTCATGGCAAGATCAGTGTCATTTAAAGGTCTATTGCAAGTGCTCTTACTAACCAAACAATCTACAACAGAACCAGTTAAAATATGACTTGCATTGACCCATTTATAAGGCCTGGCTGCATCTTATTGCTGTTACACAGTATAAGGAAGGAAAAAAAATTATTATGATCTTGCAGTAATTAATTTAGATCACATAGAAATTCTCTGGGAAGAGCAGAAAAAATTCTTGGTAAATTAATACTGCAGAGATGATGAGAAAAAGTATTTTTCAGTGTCTATGTGATTTACATATTACTCAGTATTACTGAAATATATGCTCTGTCTACTACTGGTTATATTTCCCCCCTCCCCCTGCCATATATTTATAGAATAAAATTTTCTTGCTAGCATAGCAAGTAGATAAAAGTCAGATAAAAGAACAAATTATACAAAATGCAAGTGGAAGTCTAACTATTTAGCTGAAAGAATATAGAAAAGCTGTACAAAAGAACCAAGATGGTTAAGGATTAAGTGTTTAAATTTAACATTGCAGCAAAAAAAATAAGAATTTTAGAGCAGAAAATTATTTGTAAAAAAATTTAAAATCAGCAATGAACATTTTGTAAGAAATATGTTTATCAAACTGTAATTTTTTACATGCTCATATATTGGTGTTTGATCCAATATTACTGGGAGGTTGTGCCTGAGCTGGCTAGCCCTTGCTGTTGGTCTGTCTGGCAGCACTGGTGTTTTCACCCCAGTGGTACCTCAGGCTAGCAGTATGTTACAGCTGAGGGCTTGGAGACAAGTCCAGGCAGTTTTACCTTCCTGAGCAAAGGCTCAGGTTTACCTTCCACTGAGAGGTTCCAAGGCGATGGTGAAGGAAAGGAGCCAGTTCTGATGGAGGGTTTCGATTCAGAGTTGTATTCCTGTGAATCCTGCAACTACTCCACCAGAACACTGACCACATGGCTGTTAGCTCTTTTAACCAGGGGAGAGGGGGAGGAAGGAACACAGGTGAGCACCAACCAGGTACGGGGGGAAGGTCCTAAGGGACAGAGGACACTTGGGTGGCCCATTGTCTTTCCAGGGGTGGGAAGCATCTTTTGAATTCTGCCAACAACTTGACGCCCTTCTGGAATGCCAGGCTTGACAGGCAGCACTCATCAGGATTGAGGATGTGGAAAGGAGGAATGACTGACAAACCTGGCAGGGGAATAATCTGGGAGGGGCCTGTGGTATCTGAGACACACTGCAACACTACACTTAGTATTACTTTTGCCAAGGTTTGCAGCTCACCAAGCTTAGCATATCTATTTCTGTGATGAGTTCAGCTGTGTTTTCAGTTCTGCTTCCTAGCTGTGTCACCACAATAAGTCACACTTCTGAAACCTCTAGATATCAAAAATTTTCTTATAAAAGAGGCAGAAAATATTCAATGTTCAGAAAGATAACAGTAAAAATGTTCTTTTATGTTTTCAATGTGTAGAATAGAAACCTGGTTTTCTTCCCTATTAAGTCTGGAGATTAGCCAATGAAAATTGCTATGGACTTACAGATATTTTATGTTTTATAAAGTCTTTTGTATGCCTGTCATCCAGGCAAGAACTTGTCACCTGCTGTTGGAACATTCTATTTTTGTCTGCTCAATTGCTGTCTGGAGCTGCTGGCTGCATTTCTTTGCTATACCCTCAATAAGTGACTACTGATTGGGTGCTTGAATGTCTGTCCCTCCAAAATACCAAGAAGGCATGTTTAGAGCCCACCACTGGGCTGTAGATCTTCTAATAATCAAAGCAGCCAAATGCAACAGATTTCTTTTTATTTTTTTAACTCAAGTGCAAGAAGAAACTAGTACTGAAACACCGCATGCTAATGCTAGTGAGCTCTATTAACAGACAGAGCATTTTAAACAGTATGTACCTTATCCTATATTAAGAAATTTTTCATCAAGTGCAAACCTCATAAGCACTTCATCTTCTTTGAGAAATGGGTAAGTAAGGCCAATGGAATCTCTATTGATTCAGTATAAGCAATGGAGGCATGGACTCAAACCAGCAGGGAATCTGAGAATTCTATTCAAAAGAACAAACTGGTCTTACACACTTCTTCAAGACATAGTTTTTCCTTACATGGTATTTTTCCCTAAGCAACCTATCACGCATTGCCATGTCAGTGACATGCTTTTTTAATGTCCTTATATGGGGGTGATCACATACTGTTTAGGTGTCTGTCAGCTTCCAGCAGGCTCCTCTCCACAGGGCTCTGCTCTGTGGCACCTCCTCCCTCCAAAGTAGGCAGAGACAATCTTCTTTATGCTGTCATGGCATTCTTCAGACACATCCCAAGCCTGTAACTCAATTCTATCCTATCTCTTCCCACAATTCAAGAAACTGAAGTCAGCAGAAGGCTGGCAAGGTAGAGGTGTCAATTTTTTTCTGATATCAGCTTAAAGAAAAAGAATTCTTCTTTATGCTATGAAAAACTTAGAGGTGTCCTAAAAATTACACTATTAAATGCCTTGATAGGGCACCAAGTTTCTCAGAGAAGGTGAAAGACAGAGGAAAGTGTGTGTATGCTACTCTCCAATAAAGGTAAAAGGAAATAAACTGTAAATGATCAGCATTAAGTGGCAAATGACATGCTAAAGTATTACTGAAGAAAAAAATCATCCTTTTATCAAAAAACACCCAAATTTTGAAATTCAGCATCATTTTGAATGTCATTTTGAGAATAAAGGAAAAAACATTTCATCAAAGGATATCTCTTATTACATCCTTGGGTTATGAGAAATGTGTCTCTCATTCAAATACTGTGTATTTTCAGTCAGAAGCATTCCTTAAAATTTCAAGATATCCTGTTTCATATAAATGTTTCTGTCCTTCAACTTCAATTTTTAAAAATTACGACACCAAAATAAAAGTTGCGACACAATAGAAAAATTTCTTTAGAAAGAAAATAACTTATCTGAAATTTTAGGGAGAAAGTTTTATGATGCTGTTTAAATTTGATTTTTGCCTTCAGTCTAGGTTTTTCTTCAAAGATGATTCCTACACTTGGGCCACTATAAATTTAGAAGTACTGTATCAACATTGCTTACAATGACTATTCTAAATCTCTTGGTTTCAAAGGAAATCTTCTGCAGACTGTTCATGTTTGTTTATACATTAGTTGGTTATCTTGCTTTTCCAGGAATATAATTTCAGAAGTTAGAAGTTTAAAGTCCTTAGTTCAAAGTGGGCTTAGAGTGATTTGAGAAATATAATAGTGGAGAAGAACAAATGGATGTAAAGCTTGTTCTCTCCAAAAGGATTATTTTCCCCTCCAGAGTAGCAATAAAAGAGACTCTTTGTTGCCGGTATTGGAAAAAGGCCTGCGTACAGAACATACAAATGATGCTGCTCCCATAGGGCCAGCTTTCACATAAGGTTGCAGAACACAGGAGCAAGAACTGGCAGAGGAGTTTTACAGTACATCAGCTTCATTCCATATATGGGTAACACGCTGACTAGGCTCAACTTTTGCCTTTGCAGGAGCTTCAGATATTTGAGCTATAAATTAGAATAATGGGCAAAAATACTCAGGGCTCCTTTTCTCCATCCAGCTCATTATAACATAAGGTTAAAAGGGGGTCTTATGTTCTTAAAATCTGCTAGTAATTACAAATTCAGTCTCTGGCTTTATTATAAAGTATGGTCTTTTCTCTTTATTATATATGCCAAAATTCTGAGCTCTTTTAGCATTTTTTTTCTTAACTCCTCTACTTCACAAGGGGAGAAAGGATGCTTGTTCTAGTATCTTACTATAAGGGCTGTTTACCTTTAGGATACTCACTTGGCGAATGAAGACCGTTCTAGATGTTTTTATGGATCTCTATCCCAACCTCAGCATTTGATTATATAAAAAATAAGTACATAAAATATGAGCTTTAAATGTGCTACAATACTCTTTCAAATGTCTCTTATTGTGTAGAGGTCTAAAGAATGGGCATACATCTCATTGGGCTCTGAATTGCTACCTTTTTTGAAATGATGGCAACTTACTGAGTCATCCAGATTGTCTCCCTAATAAGAGAGACAGGTTGGAGAAACAAGTTTTTTCTATCTTTCTTTATTGCAAGTTATTTATTTTGTGTTGTACTCACTAAACTTTGAACATTACTGTTAATAAATAACAGGGAGAGAATGACTTCCTTTTTTTTAGAAAGATCTGTTTTGATTTGAGGCTTCAGGCCTTTCGATATGAAGGTGACAAAAGCAAACAAAAAGTTTTAGTCTGTCTGTTGCATATCCTTAAAAAATAATTGCATTGCAATACTCAAATATCTATTTCATGCGTTAATACTAATATGTGAAGCCAAGCAAAACAGGATCAGTTGGTGTTTACTGATAGCAGTATTTTCACATGATAATAAAAAAAAATCCCAACCCAAACTATTGTCAGCAATAGGATGTTTTCTACTTTTTGTCTTTGGAAATGTATTTGGTTACTTTCTCTGTCATGATGCAACACAGAATGAATGTTTGCTTTTAAGGAGTCAGGAATCATGAAAATTCACTCCCTGGAAAATATCTCTGAAAAAACATTGTACTGCCTCATACTCATGCCTTTTAGTCTGCCTTTGATGTGGAAAATTTACTATGTTTTAAAAAAACAACTTGACCTGTAAGGCAACCCACCATTTTATGTAGAAATGAAAAAGGCTTCAATTTTTCACTCGTTTCAAATCAATAAATGAGACTCAAAAATAAATCAACACTTGAAATAACATTTCTAACTGCAATTAGCAAACAAGTTATGTAGGTGTTTCTGATAGCTCCTTTTTTCAATACAATTGGAAAATTACCAGTAGCAATGAACTGCCTTTCCTTCTGCTTGAAGGCAGAAAAGTTGGACTGTGATATAGAAAAATTATTGCTTTATTTTATTTACCTGTATATTATTTAGGTAATTTTTAAGAATTTCCTAATTCTCTTTTCTGTTTTGCATCCTGCTTCATTTGTAGAACTTTTAATGAATTGTGTTTATGCATTATGCATGACAAATAGCTGACTTTACCTTTCAGCAAGACTTTTTATGTCTGGTTTTATTCCAAGAAGAAGAAACACTTGGAAGCAACGACCCTGTTGGTAATATTTGTTACTTTGTTTGTTAATTTCTTTACATTAGAAACAAAACACAAATTATTTTTCTCTGACTACATTATTTTATAAGGCAACGTAACTAGGAAATAATACAGTACTCACATACTACAGAAATATCATGACACTGCAATATTACTTTCAATATTTTCACAATCTTTCTTGATGTGTCTTAGATGTCTCTTTAATTTGGAAAAACACAGGTGGTTTTCTTTGTATAAAGTATTTTTAACTGCTACATCCAGTTTCAGAATATTTTGTATTTCTGGTGACAAGAGTTTTGCAAGCATTTTCAATATTACTTAGATAAACTTTTGCTTATATCTAATTAGTAAGTAGCAAGGGAAGAGAGAGGTAACATACTTTGCTTACATTTTTAGCTTCATTTTGTAATCAGAGACAAAGAATATCTTTAGTTTTCTGGATATAGACAGGTCTGGGAGTCACATTGCAGGGTTTCTCTTTACTGTCCCTTAAATATATTCTCCAGTGGTTAGGCAACTGTACTGAAGAACTATTGTACAATAAAACAATCACCTATATGGAAATTTTGGGAATGATTAGTAGTGACCTTGTTCTGAATTACAGAGAGGCTAGAGAAAAGCCTTCTGAAAACAGTGAAAAAGCTGCAATTTAGATTAAATTAAAATTAGTGTTAAAAATTATTTCAGGAAGCAAGAAATGGAATGTCAGAGAAATACAAAATAAACTTTCAGTAGCAGATAAACTCCTACAATCAGCCTATAATCTTACTAAGCAGCTTTGAAACTGGGTAAACAGAGAAATACGGAACAAGTAGGCTATAGAGAAAAACACTCCCATGACAAAAGTCTGAATAAAAGGTCTTTGCATTTCATTCAACCTGTACTTAAATGATGAAGGAAAAAGTAAATGCATGAGCTTAGCAGGCCATACATCTAAACAGATGGCCAGCTATAGGGGTCATAGCATTTTTTCTGAGTGTTTGAGGGAAAGGAAACTTTTTATGGAAACTTTCATCTATTTTGTAAATTCAGCTGTGAAAATTAGCTGCTTCTATCACATAATTCATTTCAGGTTAATAAATGTCCTATTCAATTATGTAAGATTAATAATTGATGGTTCTGGACTGATACTGACACTGCAACATTTATTGAGAAATGCTTATTAACTGCAATGTATTTTAAAAACAGAAATTAAAGTATTATTCTATTATGGCAGGGGAACATTATTAGATGCCATTGATAAATATACTTTCAAGAAAGCAAAATAGGCATAAGCTGTTTGAAAGCATTTTTGATTCTCAAGCTGTTGAAAGAGAATTTCAAATGTAGCAGTGAGAAATATCATCATATTTACTAATAAAAAAAATATTCAATGAAAGAGCAAACTTGTAGGAAAACAAACTTTTTGTTATTTCAGGAATTAAGGAAGACTGTCCTCACTGATAAAGAAGATGAACAGAGATGTTTTAGAACTCAAGAACTCTTGATTACTATGTGTAAGGAAGGCAGGAGACCAGCATGGCTGAGTAAGGGCACCATGGTCAAATGGAAGTGTAGAAAGGAAATGCACAGGAAACGGAATCAGAGACATGTGCTGTAAGGTGAATACAGGAAAACTGCCTAGATGTGCAAAAATGTGATCAGGAAAGACAAGGCATAGTAGGAATTCAGTTGGAGCTGTATTTGTGGATATGAAGACTATCAAGAAAGACTTTTCCAGGAATGTAGGCCAGAAAAGAATGATTAAAGAAAAATGTACCCATTCAGGTAAATAAGTCCAGAGAACTGGTTGTCCTAGGGTGACATTATGATGTTTGTATCCCCATTTGTGTGTGCTATTTTTGCTGGATATCATGTTCTTTGCCTTTAAGACTGTGTCTGAAGAACAAATGTTTTGGTTTTTTTGCTATCAACCTCTCCCCCTAGGCCAGCAGGACACAGAGACGGGCAATACCCAGTGCTGTTTTTGCTTTTCTTGCTTTTGCTTTTCGCTCTGGCTCTTGCTTCTGCTTTGCTTCTTCTTGCTAATTAGCTAGTTTACCTAACAGTCCAAATTTCTTCCTGGACTGTATCTCCTTTCCTTTTTGGACCTACTCGAACCTGCTCCGGACTGGGACCTGGGAACATCGAAAGTCTACAGCAGCTGCCCCAGCGCCGGAGGGATTGATAACCAAGCAACCACCCCTGAGAGATTCTTTCTGAATTTGTCATCTTTTTCGGAGCAGTGAAAGACTGGTACCACCTAGTATTGTTCATTTTGTGTATTGGGGGGTGCTGTGTCCATTAAATAAACAGGTTCTTTCCACTTCTCTCTGAGGAATTCTTCCCAGACTGGTGGGGGGGAAGGGGTCGTGTGGGTTTGCTTTCTAGAGGGGCCCCTTTGGAGCGTCTCTCCCAGATTTGCCCTAAACCAGGACACTGGTAAAAACCCATAGGTCACTGAAGACAGAAGTACATTTTTTGCCACAGCATATGATAATAATCTCTCTTACCACATTTTTCAAATTCTCAAACCTCAATATAGGAATTTAAGGAATTAAGTCCTTCCTGTCATCCCAAGAGAAAATTAGGATTGAGACCATCTGAGGGACTTGAACATACAGAAGTTATTGGGATCTCACAACATATATCACATGGTCCCGAGGGAGTTGGCTGACACAGTTGTCAAGATTTTCTCCATGCTATTTGAAAAGTCATGGCAGTTGGGTCAGTCACGTGTAACTGGAAAATGAGAAACATCATATCCATTATTTAAAAAAATTTTAAATTTCACAGACTTACAGAACATACTGAGTTGGAAGGGATCCACAAGGATCATAAGGTCCAACTTCTGGCTCTGCACAACATAATTCCCAGGAGTCACACTATGTGCCCAAGAACAAATACTACTTCAATTCTGTCAGGTTTGGTTTCCTGACCATTCCCCTGGGGATTCTGTTCCAATGCTCAACCCTCATCTAAGTATGAATCTTTTTCTCATACCCAACCTAAACCTCCCCTGACACAACTTCAGGCCATGTCTGATACATCTTTAACGTTCCTGTATACCTAACATCTCCTGTTCCCTTTGCAAACAGATTTTTTTTTCATAGAGAAAATGATAGTGTAACTAGAAAATGTGTGGAGTGAACAGAAAATATTCTGTATGGGTATATACATAAGCATTTTAGGTTAGTGCATCCACTACTGCAAATAATTCAAGTAAAACATATGCAAACATAAAATGGAAAGAAAATACTTGCAATCATTTTGTTTGTCAAAATTCCTGCCCTTCATTCACTGTCAAAATATTTCAGTGCTTACTGAAGAGCTAGAAATTACAATAGAAAAATGCAGAGCTTAGTGAAGGGTAAAATCTGTAAAAATTAATTAACCCTTTAGTCTAATATTTTAGTGTAAAGATGAGCAATTTGCACCTGCTACACATTCAATGTTTTCCAGGGAATAAAGGTATTCAGACAGTCTGAATTTAGTTTATACTTTTCCCTACTGTTGTGCATCTTTCTTTCATCCACTGGAAGACTCTAAACAGTTGACTTAGAATCTAATCCACAGAGCAAAGGATGATACATCTTTATAAACACCTTATTGTGGATTCAGATATTACCTTTACACTCTCACCAATGGTCTTCAGTCTGTGAATAGTGTGGACAATACGTTTGCCTGTTTACATCGTGATGGTCTTGGTGTGGCAATTTACAGTCTAAACATTAACCTAGAAATGAATTCTTTGAAACTGTGAAAGTAAAAAGCATATTAAAAGACATGGGAAAAATATGGAAGTACATACACCAGTGTATAAACTATAAGAGGAATATACCTTCTCATGACATTAGATGAAAGATTGATATAGACAAGGTAGTCTGAAAATCTTCTTAAAAAAAAACATAAAAAGATAAAAATTTCAGGTGGAACTTACTGCGGCATCTTTCTCTTGCCTCTCATCTCACAATTGTGTTTTGATAGGTTTGACTTTATAATGAAGAAACTGCTTAAGTCGAAATTTTATCACCCCTGCTGTGATCCTGAGGCCTAATTCTTAAGGTTTATTGTGATTCAACTAATTTGAAAAAGAAATTGCAATTAAACAATAATGGAAAATTACAATGCTTTACAACAACAAAAAGAAAAAGAAAACTGACCAGTGGAAGCTTCTTAACCCTATGAACATAAAATTTTTCTCCTATTTCTGCTCCCAAGATTATAAATATTCTAATTCTTCAAAGGTCACTGTTCTTAGTTACATAACAAATTTGTATCCATTTTCACAGAGACATCATGTCAAACACATTTCTTATTCTTTTAAAACACATGGAATTATTTTTATACTGACTTCATGCATCTCAAGTCAGGACTTGCCTTGAAACTTCCTCATTAGTTGTTTCCAGCTACTGAACATTTCATAAAAAACATCTTATCAAATTAAAGAAAACAGCCCCTACTAACAGAGAAACAAATAAAATTTCAGCAAAAACCCAAGCCTCATGAAAGTCAGTACAAAACATGATGAAAAGAGACAAAAAAGCCATTTCTGAGTGGTTTACTTGAACTGAAAAGTTGTTCTTTATTTTGTGTTTCAGTTTCAGACCAATGTGTTTCTTCTTGTGTTTTGTGTGAATATGTGTGAAATATGTGGAGTTCTTTTTATTATAAGCATGTGTCCAGGTTTGGGACAAATTTGTTTCCTCTTAAGGGCAGAATTCAGAAGCCCCTCCCTCCAACCAGTTCGGGAGAAAATCTCTTTCAAGAAAAGCAGAAAAAACTATTTAACAAGCAAAGTACTAACAAACATGAGAAAATGAACAATATTAAACAATAAAACCTTTCTTTGTTCTGAAGAGATGGCAAGTTCAGGAGGTCCTTCTGTAGTCCAGAGAGAGTCCTTTTGTAGGGTGTGGCTCGGCTTGCTCAGCCTCTTTCAGTCCCTCTTGCTCTCGGACCAGCATCCAGGCTGCAGAGCAGCTTGGGGCGGGGGTGGGGTGGGCTGTCTGACTGTTCTGGGGTTCTGGACCAGAGAGAAGTCAAACAGTTCCAGAAAAAAAGCAGTTCTGGAAAAACCTTTCTTGCAGTAGCTAACTAGGAAAACCAACAATAAAAGCAAGGAAACTCCCTGCTTCTCTCTCTCTCTCTGCAGCGGAGAACTTGGAGAGCACTGCCTTGAGCTCAGAGAAAGCTGAACTCTTATCTTTGTTTGGAATACAGCCTGAAAACTTCCAAATTCCACTGCTCACCTGCCCCCAGGCCTAGCTTAAAGCTACAAGACCCATTTCTGAGCAAAGAGACAGACGATGGGGATACCAGCATCATAAAGTAAACACAAGACAGTACGGAAGATGTTATTTTTAAATAACACAATGCACAAAATCACTAGAGTATTCATCATGCTATTGCAATGCAATACTTGAAGTAAAACACAAACTATTGCTCTTTTCTTTACAACTGTATCTGAACAACTTTCATAAACACAAAAGGCATGTGTGTGGCTCAAAGAATTTTAGTCTTACATAGAAAAAACTTAACTGTATTAAATTTAGGTGTTAAAATACCCAAAGTACAATAAGACTTGATGTTATAAAAATTATAAAAATATACTCTTATAGGTTTTTCTGTCTAATAAATCCAACAGAGTCTGGACAATTAAGCAATTTATTTTATTGAGCAAGTGATAATAAGCAAAACAGCGCTGGGCAGCCAGGGGTCTCCTGCCCACCAAGGCGTGTACTTCATTCTGGTTAATCTGAGTTTTTTATACTCTTCTTCAGGTATTTCTCATGTACATGGATTTTCGCTGGTATCTTCTGCGTAAGTGGCCTGTTGCTGGGGGTTGTTATTGACTTCCTGGGGTCCTGGAAGACCTTGCATCTTGTTATCCCCTGTTAACTGTTATCTTTAGTTGTTACCTTTCGTTCTTTTGTTTGGCTGTTATGTTAGTTTAAGCAAAATTCCTCTTTTTTTTTTTTTTTTTTTTTTTTTTTTTTGCAGGGCTTTAACTTAAAGTACATAGCTTATTTAACATTTGTTAACAAACTTTATATACTTATTACAATACCATTTTACCAGTAACAATAGTGTTATAAACGAATGCTCAAATTTAATAATAAAAGAAATTTATTAAATAATCAAAGTATAAAATTTGGAAAAAGCCACAAGCAATTTGATTCTGAGCCAGGCGATCAGAACCGGACAAACCTGAGATTTTGGTCTCTATCGTACCAAAGTTCTCCTGGGTTCTCCAAAGATCATTTCCAAGGGGCTAATTTTATACAGGTTTTTTTCGCTCTTGGGGGCTTTTCGTTCGCCTATTATAGTATTTTTCTTTCTTGCTGCTATGTTTCTTGGAACTGCTGAAATCCTGTCAGGTGAAAATATTCTGAGATAAACTTCTGGCGTAGAATATTATCTTGCTGATGTATATCAAGTGCCTCCTGCTGAAATCACATCAGATGAAAAAATCCCTTGTATTATACATCTCTGAGGACAGTGTCCAGTCTTATTAGTCTTATCTTTACCCAGTCTTATCTCTTTGCTTCTTACTGCATGTTGCTTGACAGATGCTGTGATTTTTAATTTCCTATAGCACAAATTATTTTATAACATATATTACAGTAGTAACAGCTGCCTTAATAGCATCATGATTACCAGATAATTCCAATTGAATACTATTGCAAAAGAGTCAAATACACCAATATCGAAAGGGGAGTAATAGAATTTCAGACTGATCCTTATTGTGTGTCAAGGTCTTGCTTCCAACTGTAATTAATGCTATTCTGAATTTAAATTTTATACTTCTTGGTTTTCTCTGGCTAAGAGAATATTGATATAATGAATTGAAGTCTTTATATGCATAAAACATAACACTGATTTTAACTGGCTTTCTTAGAAGTCTGTTTTGGAACAAATTTTTCTAAGACCTGATAAGGAGGTGTTATTTTGGCACCTCAGGCTTAACAATTGACAATGCATGTATCAATAATAGTAATTTTTGGAATTAACTGTATCTTTTTGTCAATATATCCAGTTTGCAGATACTTTCTGGAAGTAATGTGTTTACTATCCAGGATGAAATTCATCACCTTGCATTGGGTTCACAAAGGCTCTCTCTCACCCTGCTAAACCACAAACTAAAGTTTTACATTGTGTATATATCCTTTTGGGGAGCCTGTGTGCTGAAATAAACTTCACCAGTTTATAACTAGGGACGGTATGGTCCAATAGCAATAACTGATGCCTGTGGTGCAAACGAGTACATGGAATAGCCCATGAACAAAACTGATTAACTCCTTCTACCTTAAATGCTCAGAAAATTGACTCTTAAAATATCAGTTTTGAACTTGTCATAAATGTTTTACATAATCAGTTTTTGAATATGTATGTAACTCAAACACCTGCATCCTCCTTGTAAGACTTGAAAGACATACAGGACACAATGGGTGGGTTTGTTCTTTCAATTCCATAGATTCTTGCAGTTATCCAACACAGAAAACAGAAGTTCTGTCAGGAAAAAGAGTTAGAAACTTTCCTTCATTAATCTGACACACTATTTATCCATGGAATCATAATTTCTGAGTACACTTGTTCTTAATTTTGGAGAAGTAAGGTAGTCTTTTACATATTGAAGACCTAGACTATATTGTTTCTGTAAATAGGGACTGAGATTTAGAACTATTGGGAAATCCAGTACATTTTTTTTCTTTTTTTGCTACTGCTGTGGAGCTTTTGATGAGACACTAGAATTTCCTCACTTTCTTTAATCCAGAAAAATTTAGCAAACTACTTTCACTGTTGCCTTTCTCCCATCTCATTGCTGTAAAAATTGACTGGGTTTTCTTGAGACTCTGGTTCCTGAGACAACAAATGCTTTTGGAATTAATTTTTCAGCCTTTATTTTTAATGGTATATTTTTTAAATTCTAAAGGCTTGCATTTGGTTTATGTGTTACAGTGGTAGTACTAGATTGACTGTTGGATTTGATGATCTTAAAGGTCTCTTCCAACCCTGAAGATTCTATGATTCTATGACAATACATTTTTTTTCTGATCTCAATCTTTTGATGAATGTGAAAAAATAAAGTAATATGACTTTCAGAAAGACTTTTTCTTGATTTAGAGTGTGGCTAGTTTCACAGCGCAGTCTGTTGCTTGTTTGCTGCAGTTATTCAGTAAGCCTAAATAAGGTTTTTAGGTCAAATATTTGTGAATGTTTCTCTTTTTCTTTAATCAGACTACAAGCTTCAATTAGTAGCTCATATTACTTAAACAGTGAGTTTTATATGGATAAACCTTATTTGATCTCATTGACCAAGCTGAGATTTTTAAACATTCAGAGACAGGAAGAGAACTAATGAAGTAAACTATAGGAAATCCATGAAATTTAATACACATTTCTTGGAAGACTGAAGAATTATTGATATAGATGTGGTTCTATAATATATATGTATGTTGTTTGATTTTCAGAAGTTATTACTGAATATACAGCATATGAACAATCAATTTTATTCGATTTCATCTTCGGGATCTTTTATTACATTTTATCAGAAGGAATGTTGTGTATTAGATATGCCAATCTAATTAGATATGCCAACCTGTGAAAAGGTTTTTATGGAAGTTGGATTTGGCTCAACACTTTAAAAAATCAAGTCAATAATAAAGCAAAACAAAACCCACATATGCCTTTAAAAGTATGCAAATATGCATTTTGTGCTTTTCCCAGCCTAATGCCTGTGTTTGTGCAGAAAGTACCCATATAGTGCACTGACCCAAAGAACTTCAGGGAGTGTCAGACTTACCTAAATTCTTAAATGACTTGTCTTCATGAAACAGATATTCAAATGTAGAATCCTGCTAAGCCTTCCTTGCTATGGAATTATCTGTGTTTTATATAACATGTATGCATACAGTAAAATCTTAATGAAGTAAAGTCTTTCTCTATTCTTTTCACTTTTATTTGATGCTAAAGTATTTCTAAAATAGTTTATATAATCAATGTTCTTAAGTAGGTGCTAAGTGCTAAGCTCTATCTGCACTAAGAAGTGCATTCAAGGGCCAATTCTAGTATATTTATCTATGAATTCCTAGATTATATATTTTAATGACTAGATGATGACAATCTAATTTTATTAACTGTTTCATCACAAGAAGCATTATTACTGAAAGAATTGTTTTGCCATATTGTACAAAATAATCATCTGCCTGTATTTCTATAAATACATTATAATCTTATTTTATAGATAATAGTTTCAAGGAAAGTTTTAGAAAATCTTGATGTATCAGCTGTTGCTTAGTTGCAACAGTTGCTCAACTGTTGCTTAGTTTTCTACATCTACATTACCCTAACACTTTAAGAATCTTCAGTAAGTGTTTTAAAGGCCTGACAACAATTGCTTGGCTATTTTGGACAAGATACTAATCAGAGCAATCAAAATGCATTTTCCTATGAGTATTGCACTTCTTTCACTAGAAATATACCCTATATTCATTTTTTCATCTTATAAAGGGATTGATTTGATAGTTTATCACTTTTCCTTTAAATTTGATGTTTCTGTTCAGTTTGGTGAGGTTCACAATACTCAAATATTGAGTGCTAGCTCCTCTTGTACAAAAATTTTACCTAACACATAGAACTCTGAGAGTCTGACCAGGAGATAGGACAGACATGAATACTTTCAGGCTGTCCCCAGTCACAGTTTTTTCAGCATTTGGTTTTAGCAAATAATCTGTATTTCATGTAAATACAACCATTAAATGAAGGATACTTTAGTTTTCTTAAAAATTATTCTTACTCAAAGTCTTTCTCTGTGTACCTGCTTTACTTATGAAGAAAAAAAAAACCTTTAGTTATTTATTTTTTATAGTTTTCAAAGAGAAATATGCATCTTCAAGATTTTAAGTTCATACACATAGTGAATGAAGTAGTACACACTTAGGAGATCCATTCAACTTACACCCCTCTGAGTGCTGAGAACAAATTGAAACACATACATAATGCCTTAAATTCTGGTAAGATATTTATTATACTGTGCTGAAACAAAACTAGGGGAGAGGAACTTCATTTATTGCAGCATTCTAGATTTTTTAACTTTCTTCAAAGATTTTTTGATTACTTTCTCTATAATTCTTCTTTCCTATAGCTGGGCTATGTCTTTGTTAATATCTGTCTAAAACCAGCAAAAAGTGTTTGCCTTTGTACAATATATTATTTTAGACACTGTCCTGGGATAATAGACTATAGAATTTTATATCATCTACCAAAGCATTTATGTATCAGATGACAAAAGGGTAACTACCCTTGTTGCTATAGAATGATACAGTCTTTAAAATAAGAATCCATGAACAAAAAAAAAATCAATGATCATCATTACACTGCAAAATTGCATTATCATATTACTTTGTGATTTGCCTAGCACACTTTAAATGTCTACCTTTTATTAGATCAATTGACTTAGGTAAAGTGAATTGTAAGCTGGTGTAACTGCTGATTTGGTTGATGGCAAAGAGGCAAGAAGGACCTTGGTATGGGTTCCACAGAGATGTTTATTCCAGCCACACTCGTAGATTGTCCAGGGTAAAAAGTGAGTCTCATGGGAAGGGGCCAGGTTTAAGTATAGGGGTGGTGGGGGCTGGGAGAGCATCAGGGACCAATTGCCAGGGGCATGGGGGCAGCACAAAGGTGGGGTTAGGGTGTGGGAGCCAATGGGGAAATAGGGAGGGAATGATTGAGGGATGCAGGGACGGGGATAGGGTTAATAGGGCCAACTGAGGGAGTACAACAGGGATACATACATAAGAGAAACAGAGTATCCTGTGGGAGAAGCCTCTTGTGTTTCCCTAACCTAGGGAATGCCTCTCAGGGCTCACCAACATCATCCCACCTTTATTACATTTTTCATCATACATATTTGCACCATCAGCTCCTTTACTGATCAGGGAATCTCTCCCTCCAGCATGTATTTTAGTGCCTCTCAAGGTAGAACAGGATTGTTAGGTAGTTATATGGTCTAATTTATGATATTAAAAAAAAATTATTATTTAAATTCCCAGAGTGACTTTTCACAAAAATCCATGTCTTGTAACTTCTGCTAACAAAAGACACATTTCAGGTATGCTCATTTAAATCTACCTGTCTGTTGGAAAAGTACCTCAGAGATGAATTAACAGCTGGTAGAAAATTTGAGGGATAATATACTCTGGCTGCAGAATTTTTAGACTTTGAGGATTTGGCTGGGTTATTTTGATTGTAATTGGTATATCAAATAGTGACATGCATTTAAGATGCAAAGCAATAAACTGCCATTTCTACATTGAAAATGTTTACTCTTTGTTGTACTAAAAATAAATACGAACTTATCAATCAAACTACATTCTTAAGACTGATATTACTTACTCTGAAAGTCAAATTTCTTTTCTTTAAGATTATTTTTATTGATAATTTTGTTGCATTATTTTAGTCATTTGTAAAAAAGAAATTAAGAAATTAGTTAGCAGATAAAAATTAACCTAGTTTGTGAGTCCAGCTTAATTTCTTTTGTATTTTGACTTTAATTATGTCCATTGTTTTCTCTACAATTCTGGCCTAATTGACAAAATACTTAAATCATAAATTATTCTAACATAAAAAATTAAGATATGTGGATGCTAAAATGCTTTTTATTCCCCAGCCTGTGCCAGCTACAAAACATCCTGCCTCAGTTTCCTCCACTGTAAAGAGGCAGTATTAAACAAGAATATTTGCACAGATGGAATCTTCAAACTCTGGTGAAACATTAAGTTGGGCAAGAAATTTGGTAAGCTAGCATGACTGTCAAGAAAATGTCAACTGTTGAGTACTGAACTATAGATTACTAGAATCAGGTATGGAGAATCTATACAGAGAAAGGAGGTTATTACTAAGGAGTGCAAGTCTTATATGGAAAAGCTATGGAAACTTTTATGTTATTACTGGGAATAGGTGTTCCCTGAGATGTAATTTAGAAAGGATCTAGTGCTTCAAACTCCTTGGAAGTGTTTTATGAGACAAAACTCTGAGTTTCTTTTATAATTTGGGGGTATTTTTTAATGTCTCTCAGTTTCTTCCATTCTCTACAGTTCTTGTTATGATGCTCTCATATTGACAGAAAATATTATTAATTCTCACCTCAATTTGCCTCAAGCCTGTAAAATTATTAGCAAGTCTTGTGAAGTTTTATTACCACCTGATCTTCTCTCAAAAATGGGAGGATGATTTTGTAATACAATTAAGCAATTCTACATATATCCATTTATGTATATATATATATATATATATATAATGATGATTTTCTGCCTAGTGTTGCAAGTCAGAGATTAATTGTAATTATAACCCATTAAATATTACTTGCATATGTCCCAAACTAAGATGCTGGTGGGAAACATTCTGAGTTAGTGCTGAATTTTTTGCTGTTCTAAGACTATAAATCTTGCTAAATGTAGAAGCAGAAATCAGCATGTAACATAGCTTCCTTCAGTAAATATTTGTCTTCATTTGAAAGACAGGTGACTGCCAAGGAAGGTGGAAACCTCCCTTGGAATGGAAAAGAATATGACTTCCCTCCAAATTATTATAATTTTGAAATTAAGGGGCTTTCAAGCAAAGATGTGGGAAAAAGAATAACAGTTCTTTACTTGCTGACAAGCTAGCAAGAGAGCTAGAGAAAGCGAGCCCAGTCCCTCACTTTTGGCCAAATTTTCACGGTATCTGCCCTTCCAATGAGAAAACTCCCCAGGTAAGTGAGTAGCCAGCTGCACCCTTCTCCCCCCTTGGCCATTTCTGCTGTCTTCTAAGTATCAGTAGCTATCATCTCTTAGCAACAAATGGGACAAAATGCTCTGAGAAAGGATAAAAAGGAAAAATTCTAACCTGTAAAACCACTGAGATTTAAATTGATCTAATATGACCACCTATTTCTAATATTAATGTTGATTTTTATTCTCTTTGTATATTTTGTTCTTATGCATCCTATCTCATCTTAAAATGTGCATATGAATTCACTGCCAATAAGAACATATGTTGGCATAATCATGTGATAGAGACACCTTGTCTTATAAGCGTTTCTCCATTTCTTTGGGATTGTTCTTTAATTTGAATTTGAAATTCATTAAATACTGTGCTGCAATAGTGTAAAATAGTGCAAAATACTTGATCAGAACTATCAGCATGCTCTTAATATTGAGCTGATTTACACTAGTCCAAACCAACTTAGCCATGAATTTTGGCAGCATAGAAGACAACTTCCTGCATTTTATCAAGGTCAATGTACTCCATAGATCAAGGGAAGTGATTATTCCTCTTTAACTCAGACAAGGGGCTAAACAAATAAATTCAACAAACCTTGAAGAACATTCAGTTCTTATATTTTGATATGTGAACATGCTGGGTTGACAAAAAGACACACAAAGTCCTTGGTGATGTGCCAGTGTTCTAGAAGGTCATGGACAGGGAAGTTTATTTGCAAATAAAGACAGAAGAGGGAAGTAATATGAGTATGTTTTGGCTTGGTTGCATATTTTGTGTATTAGTCATCACAGAGAGACTGTGCAGATTATTCTTGATTCTGATTTGCTTGTTTGAGGGTTTTTTTGCATCCTTTTTATCTGCTTACTTGGTAATTAAAAAAGTATTACATTAGTATTCTAAAAATAAATAAATGCAATTTTTCTCAGTAAATATCCTTCAAGCTGTATGAAATGGTTAAGAATGGAGGTGATACAGTATATCAACATGCAATGTTGAGTAACAACTATCTAAATTTGGGCATTGTGTGTCAACTACACATTACATTGTGACTATTAAGTCTTCACAATTCTAGTTGCTCTTCTCCAGCCAAAACACATTTTTTTTAAATATGGAAATGAATTAGCAATCAAAATGAAATACTTGAGTTTTGCTGTTGTTCTTTATTTGTTTGGGTTTTCTTGCAGAAAAGTAGTGTTTTGTTTTCTTTTATTCTAAGATTTTTTTTCAGGTATTTGGAATTTTACCTATTCTGTAGGAGTATGTTCAATATCATATTGGATTTAAAAATTATTATTAAGTCTACAAAGGAAGTCTGTCATATATTCAAAGCAATTTTTTATCCCTTTGCAAAAGTGACAAGAGAGGACTGTAAAACCAGACTCTTACGTGTGGGGTGCATCAAAAGTGTAAGCATGTAATTGATTATTCATGAAATTACATTGCAGATTTTGCACTCTCTTTGGAGGATGAGATCTGTGAAACTGAATTCCCATCTGCTGGCATGGAGAGGTGGGAAGCACAAGAAAAAATACACAGAAAATTTAATAGGGTAGAAGTAGTAGAAGTAGATAGAAGAAATAGTGTTAGAGTTTAGATGATGGATGACATCACCAGCATTCTGACCACATTCCTCAAGATAGTGAAATGATGATTCTCAACATTGTTTTGTGAGAATCATTAAGGCAGTTTAAATGTAAACATTATTAAGAGATTATTTAAATCTCTTATCTGGAGCCAACACAAAAAAAACAAACAGAATTTTCTGTCCAAGAATTTATGTTTTCCTGTCACATTGGGGTTTTTTAAAGAAGTTTCATTAGGTCATTATTGAGGCTTTTTCTTTTCTAGAAAATCTGAATTAACTTCAAGATACTCGGATGCAGCACTTTATGAAAATATGTACAAACTACAAAGCAGTGACCTTACAGAACAAATAAATACAAAATGTAATGCTATTTGGATAGTACTTAACTCACCTTAGAAAGCAATACTAACCCTTAGCCCCCAAAAGCTTTCAAGGAATTGCATGATTACTATTGTCCCTGTGAATGGGTCTGGAGAATTGTTTTATGTTTCTTTTTTCTTTAAACGGAGGGGGAGGGTAGTGGGAGAGGAGAGAGGGAGGAGTGTGAGGCAGGAAGAAAAGCAGGAAGGCACAGAGGGAGGCAGGGAGGGAGGGAGGAAAGAAAGAAGCCGTGTCCTTCTAGGTAAGAAATAACCTAAATGGTTCATGTTTTTGTAGAGTTTTAATTCAGATGCATTATCTCTTCTAGCCTGATCTTTTGTATATCACTAAGGTTGAATTTTTCCCCAAATACCCAACAAAAATTAGAATCTAGAACTAGAACAAAAAACTTATTGTGCTAAGGCAGATGTTTCAAGTGTGGTCTTTCAAGATCATTCAAAGCATGAAGAATGCTCAGAAGCACCATAAACCTAACAAACTATAACTCACAGAAGGAATAAACAGAACAGATCCCAGTGATGCAGTTGTCTTTCAGGCTTCTGTAGTCCATAACCCACAAATATTGGTCTGCTAGACCAACAGGAGCAGCCTACTAGAGCCTAGATTCCTGGGTTTTGTATCAAAGCAAGACTGTTCTTATTATCTGCAGTGAGACTGTAGAAAAAAATGCCAGACCATCAGGATGAGAGATGTGGTACGATCTACCCATTCAGCTTCTTAGTGTAGACAGTACTATAGGTTCCAAAGAAAAAATGAGGTTGCATCTACTTCCCCAAGCTACCATAATTCATAAATTTAACAATATAAATACAATAAATTAACCATCCTAGAAATAGTGCCTATTTTTATTCTAAGGTCTTGTGGGGATACTTAGTATGTATCTTCTGGAGTATTTCTTTATCAAAGCTAGGAAGATGTGTGCTATTTCATGTTTGTAAACATTTGGGTTTTGACCAGTCTTTGAAACAAGACTAGTCAACTCTATACAACACCTTCAAAACAAAAAACCAATAAGCTGTTTCTCATTTTTGACACTTCTATAATATTTAAACCTTGTAGAGTGAGATAGGAATACTGAAACTACTATGAGACTGACCATGCCATTCAGATATCCGGTCCAGTTTTGTTGATTGGGGGGAAAATGGATAAATAACAGAATTGTGGGTATTTTGTCTAACTGGACCTCCACATTTTTCCTGTTGATATTTATGAGTAAAATTGTAGCAAAATATAACTGCTGACTTCAAAAAACTATTTCCTGATTTGTTTAATGACTGCATGTTTGTCAAGATATGCACTCACTGTGCATTTGTATTTTCCATTTGAGTTATTCTCAAAATATAATCAAGAAGAAGTAATCTTAAATATAGCATGTTTGGAAAAGAAGGTGTGTTGCTTCATATGAAATACACTAACAGTGGGATAGTAGCTTTTTTAAATATTTAGTAGTAATTAATAAAGGTAACATAAGCTAACATAGGGAGCTCATAAATTCAAGAACCTTCAGTGTCATTGATGGCTGCTAAGGAAATTGTTGTTATTACAGAGCAGATTAACATCTGAGTTAATTTGAGTTGCAAATTTGTCTTCTTTCTTTACCAACTTGAACTCAAAAATATGCAATGGTGTCTAGTGGATGGATAAAATGACACTATATAATATTAGTTGATCAAATAGGAGCACTGAATATAAAAGATAAGTGAGCAATTTCTGTTTGCACTACAGCAAACCAAGAATTAAAATGAGGGATTGCAATCATATATCCATGTAAACTTCATTGGTATACTGAAATCTTTTAGTAAAACAAAATATATACCTGAATATTAACAGAATAAAATAGTAGTGCACATGAAGATTCTATCGAAACTAGAGTCTGCATGCCCATGAGTACAGCTCTGTCAGATAGAGCAGGCCTGACAGTCAGTTTTGCAGCTGCTATTTGAGTACCCAGTTTTCAGGGTGCTGTTGTATGCTTTCCAATATAAATAAAATTAATAGTTTTTTGGATGTTTAGAAAGCCAGAAAGTCTTGCCTGTCCTTCACATATAGCTATTCCTAACTGACAATGAATTATGATAGAGAGAATTGTCTTGTTTTTCTCTCCTGTCCGCTCTCTCTTTCATATATAATAAAAGTTTATTTTAAAGGAAACTAAGGGGGAGATGGAGACAGAGTCTGCTTTTCATAGGTGGTAACTTCCAAATCTTCAGCCTCAGTGGAAGACATGATTTCAAGATAATGTTACGTTCCTTCAGACTGTTGGTGAATACTGTGAATTTCTAATGCTCCAGTCTGCTTAATAGTTAGAGATCAAAAGAAGTTGTGATTTCAGTGATGTCTTAACTGCACAAATTATTGTAACACACAGCTTTTATGTAAAAGAGAAGAAAATTGGCTGGCTGACTCCTTGGCACACTTTAAATATTTTTTTTTGTGAAGATCCCACAGAACAGAATTAATCTCACATATTTGGAAAAAACATTGTAAAGTCAATTATTTTCTGATTCAGTTCATCCACATTTTGTCTTTCATGGCAGAGTCAGATTTCCTTTTTTAAAAACATTCGAGACATGATCAGGCTCTAATACAAGAGACAGAGGAAGAAAGGCATAGTAAACATGTATACATAAAATTGTTGACAAGTATTCTCTTGCCAAGTACACTACCAAATCTTGTCTTCAAAAAAACTAGTGTGGAAGAGTTGCATTGTCTATTTTTTTTTTTAATTTTTCAACTTAAAAAATACCGTGAATTTGAAGATTTATGGAAAGTTCCACTGACATTGATTCTAAATTTGTCTTTCCTGCAAATATGTCTGGATTAAGAAGTACTAAGTTATATAAGATGAAATAGGCTTATTTTGATTTGAATTACTGATGACATTCAATGAGTTTTAGATGCTATAGTGAGTTAAGTTGGAGAAAGAACCAGAATTTTTATGGGAATTGTTTGGATGAATTCTGCATACTGAGATAAAATTAAAATCAAAAATGACAGCAACATTTTCTAAGTGTGTGAAACTTAGTAAATTAATTGTTAAATTGATTCAGACTAAAACTTTATGAATTCATAGTTGCTTCTCACTTATTGATAAAGAAGGCATGATGTCCCTTAAGGAATTGTGATTTAATTTTGTCTTAGCTTGGAAGACAGATGTCCATTAGGAAAAATACCCAGTGAATTAAAGAAATATGAACATTGATCTAATATCAATGTCCATCTATTAACATACAACGACTCTGTAACAGTTTGGAGTTAGAAAGTGTGTGTTTATTGAGGCCGGGCAGTGTATGGGATATCTCCCTAATGCACACTGCGAAGTTTCATAGGGGATTACAAAGCTTTTATATACAAAAATGTTGAATATACAAAATACAAATGCATATTCATACCCTTGTCATTTCTCCTTCTCCACTTCGTATGCTAATTGCCAAGGAGGTTATTAAGCATGCATGGTTTATTTCCTGGAATGAGCCGGGGGTCTTTTTTATGAGGAATCAATTAAAATGATGAACTAAACCTAAGTCTTCCTTACTCTGACCTTTTTACCTTTTCAGGGTATTCATGACAAACAAATTCTTGGTAGAATTTGCAATTTCCTGCGTTCAATCTATTTCCTATCATGGGAAAGCTGGCTATTGTCCATAAAATTGACAAGCAATGAGTTGCTAGATCCAGGATATCTTATATGAGATCCAGCTTCTGTTGGGTAAAGCTTATCTGTCTTTTTTTAGCTAACACAGCAACATCTATTCTAACTATAATCTTAACTTTTCTAAAATCCTTAATTCCTTAGAATTAACATCTCACCAAGAGTTTCCTTTGGAATGGTGAATGCAAAACCTCCTTCTTCTGAATTGTTATAATTTTGAAACTAAAGAGCTCTCAAACAAAGGTGTGAGGATAGGAATAATAGTTTTTTACTAGTGTGTATAACAAGATAAACAAAATAACAATAACTATGTCATTAATAAACAGAACTAGGGACCCAGTCAGTCTTCTTGGCTGCTGGCATTCCCCGTTCGGTGCAGTTTACCATCTACAGCTGGCCAAAGTGAGCAAAACGTCTCCGGGGCGTTGTATTGGATGAGATGCATTTGAAGCTCGGCATCGCTTGCTGGAGCTGCAGAAACACCCTGGTAGGCAGGGCTGCAGGCTACGGCATGGAGAAACTGAGAGCAAAAGTGAAGGAACAGCAGGCACGGGGACCAGCAGCTCCCAGCAGGGCAGGGAGAGGCGAGGTTCTGGTTTCCTGGGACGTACACGAGCAGACAGTGGTAGGTCACTACGAGCTGAGCTCCAGGTGAGAATATCTCTGTGGTAAAAACCCGACAAAGCTGTCTGTTCCCTCTGAGAGCAAAACTCTCCCAGAGCAAAGTGTAGTCCGGGTGCCATGCTCTCCTCCAACTTCAACCACATATTTTGTCTTCATTACGTACCCATAAGTATCTAGTACTTAGTTCCCTAGCAACTTATGGGAAAAAACTCTATAAGAGACAAACCCAACTCCCAACAATTTTATATATGGCTAGTCATTTTTCCACTATCACATGTAGGTTATACTATGCCTTCTGTGTTTCAATCAGCTTGGATCCTTTTGTCCTTCCTCTAAGACACCAGGACTACAAGTGTACAACATATAAAATCAGTATTACAGAAATTGTATTTAAATGAAAGTATAATTAATCTGCCTAAAGTTAAGCTTGTTTTAATTCTTTTTTTTTGTTATTTTATGCCATGCTTTATGTAATGTAAATAGAACATAGACTTTAAATGAGGATTATTATTAATCACTTATTATTTTAAAAGTATAAAATTCTCTGCAATGAACACAATGTATAGAAATAATATTTTTTTACTGCAAAATACCAGAACAAATTTAAGTCTGCACAGCACCCTCTTGCCTCTGAATTTATCTCTTATTTTAAGGTATCCTTTCTAAGCACCGTGAGTTTGCTGTATTGGCTAACTTTAGACAAATCAAATACATTGACCAGAAGAGTTAATATTTCACCTATGTAAAAATGGAAATCTGATTTTTCTTAAGCCAGTAGAGGAATTCAGAAGACAACAGGGGAATCAAATACTTCTGAATTGCTTGCCTGTAAAGACAAATCGACTACTGATGTCTTTCCTAAAGAATCATACAGAGCTTGAGCAAGTAGCTATAGGGTGCAGTGGATTTAATTCCAATAACGTATGTGCATTTCATGCATTTAAATTTTAGGTAAATATTGTCACTACTGTGTTTGCAGGTCTAAGAAGCAAGAAGCTGTTTTAAATATGGGTTCATTGAATGAGCTGGTTGATGCAAGGGAGTCACATCTGGAAATAGTATAGGGCTGTAGGTTAATGAGAGACTTCTATCAATGTCTATAAATGGAAAATGTACATATCTCTCTCTTGTTTGCCACTCAAACTGAAGAAACTAAAGAATTAATTTTCTGCATCTGCTGTATTTTGAGTTTCTTGGTGTAGACTGAATTCTGCTAAATCTTCATTTTCTAAAAATTGATGTTTGCTTTGACAGTTAAATTACCTTCAGTGAGAAATATAGATGGTTCTCATTGTCACAAATCCAATGCTAGTCTAGTCTGGTCTTACAAAAAATATTGTATAGTTCTTGTTTCTGTTTTAATTAACAAAACACATATTAATGGGAATATTTTTAGTTGGAGTGAAGATGGATTTTTACACGAGCTCATTCTAATTGTTATGAATAAAATCTCAAAACTTTCTCATGTTGATGTTAATTGTTTTAATGGTGGAAGTTAAAGTTCACAATTTCTGTAAAGTGTTATATCATCACAGAATGTTCAAACCCCAATTACCCCAAAGGTTGTAAAACCCCATGTTTCCATCATTTAACATCCCCAGTTTATCAGCTCTGTTATCCCCCACCCCCAGTGTTTGAAACCCCAAGCTGTAATTCCTCTTTTACCTTCCTATTCTGTCCGGTGAAACTGCCACTGCTCCCCAAAATGGTGCCCAGAGGCAGGGAAAAAGGTGGAATATGCAAATTAGTGGCACAAAGCCTCCATTTAACAAGAAATACTCCTAGAACAACGAGCCCGAACCAAAGTGAACAAAACCGATTGCAGGACTGTGTAAGGAAAAGGCAGAGCTGTCTCTCTCCATCCAACTTTTGGAATTCGCCCTGACCACAGTAAGCCTTGACCAGCATGACACCCCTGGACTACGAGCTACCCTGCGTCTTCCTGAGGACTCTCGTGAGGACGGAAGCCCCAGCTCTGCCTCTGGGCAAAGCTGCCTGCACTCCTCCTCCTCCTCTGCGTCATCCAAGGGAGCAGTGGCGGTGTGCGCAACCCCTCGGGCCCCCACCCCAGACCTGATTTCCTAATAAAGGCCGTACAAAAGGAGCTCGTCTCCTGGCCTATTCTTCTCACGAATGACAAGCAAAAACTATATATACTGTTGAGACTTTGTCTCATTCAAAAGACAAAATCATATGACTTCTCTTACGTTTTATGTTATGTCAAAAAATCCGTAGGAATTTCTGAAGTTTTTATAGCCTACTAGTATTTTCCTAGTGTTATAAATGCATTTATGAAGTTGGCTTTTAGCAAATATTGAGGGGAATGTTGTGTGCGTGGTGTGGAGAAACTTCTTTCTATTAGTGTGATTTCTTTTATTTCTGCTATTGGCAAAAACTTGAAAATAGTGGTCTGATATGAGGAGCTTTTGTGGCTGTCTCAGAAAGAGGTGAAGGGATGGTCAGGAAATTCTTCACATTCTTAGATTATCCTATTTAGGTGAAGAAGACACCAGACCCCCAGGGAAAGAATTTATTGATCATCTGTGATCAGAAGATCTGCAACAGGCTAAAACTAAAAGAAATTAAGAGAGATGGGTTGGGGAATTCAAAGAAATGTTTTGAAATAAAGCATAAGGGTCTATGAATATGCAACATGTTGGTGCATATAAAAGAAGAGCATTCTAAGTTAGGGTGTGCTCTTGGCTTGTGGTGACACAGCTAGGAAGCAGAAACGAAAGCATGGCTGAATTCATCACAAAAATAGATATGCTAAGCTTAGTGGGCCACAAAACTTGGGATAAGTAATGCTAAGTGTTGGTAGGCTCAAGCCTTGGTAGAAGCAAGGGAGATTTTGAAAAGAATACTTAGTTTGTAATACCTTATGTATTTGTACGAGGCAATGCATAGGTAGAATGAAGTAATGTTATTAAAAACTGTAGATATGGTTGTTATGGTAATTATTACTTAGCTGTGGATCTATATTTAGCTCATACCTAAAATGTATAAAAGATGAGACTGTGTGATCAGTAAGTCAGCTTCCATGCTAGCACCTAGCTGGAGCCCTTGTCTCTGTCACTTGCCATCGTCAACTTATAACAAAAATAACCCCAATATTTTTTTTAAAAAGAAAGCAAAAGTACAAGAGTTTTGTAGACAAATTGGAAAATATGAGTAAAATTGTCAGGAACTATCATTCTTTAATGTCTTAAATCCCAGTAAATCTTCATTTACTTTATGGAAGGTAAAAATGAAATTTTGAAAATCTGTAATTTTATATTGATTTTTTTTCCAGACGGTTTTCTTTTTAGGGTCAAAACTCAGGTTTTTGGTTTGAAAAGCAAAATCAATGAGACACTCTAAGTCAGAAATATAATTTATTAGCAAAAGGGAAAATAAAATAAAAAGGAAACAAAATACAAGCAATTAGGAAAAAGAAAATCACTGGCAGAGTCAGAATAAAACTTGACACCCTGTTGGTCAGGGTGTTGGTAACAGTCCAGTTGCGATGGTGGTTGCAGTCCTCTTGGAGGAGCACTTGTGGCTCTGTTGAAGTAGTAATCTTGGAGGAAAGGTGCAACGCTCAGCTGAAGGTCCAGTGGTGATGGATGGGCCTGTTCTTCCTCTGGGAGTCCAGTGAAAAAGGCTGACTAGGTGTTCCAAGTCTCAGGTTTTTATCCAGGTAGAGGGGCTTGGTTTCCCCCCCCAGATGGAGCATTTCCCAATGGGATGATGGAAGTTTATCAGTGGGACTCAATGGCCCATTAGCAGAAGACCTATCCCTGGAGGGAGGATGGGTCATGGAAGAGATAAGGAAACTGCTCTTGCTGGTTTCTTATCAGCTGGCTTATCAACAGAAGATCACATCACTACCCCCCATCCCAGTTCTAATGGATGGTAATAAAATAACACACCCCTGATTATATTTTACACTGCAACCCATGACACTCAGACACTTAATATCGGTGCTAAATCTGTGTACTTTAAATACCTGGCATCCTTAAGATTATTCTCTACGTGAATCATAGCTAGTGCACACTAATAAATAGTATTTTTTTAAAATACAGTATTCATTCAAGTTTCCAATCTCACAGATGGAATATAGGACTCAGAAAGCTCATCAGTTAAAAATTACTGGATGAAAGACTGTCCACAATGCACAAGTCACCTAGACAATGCAGTAGTTCTGGTTCTGAGAAGTTCAAAATGCCCAAGAGTCTTATCAACCAGTTCCACATTTCTTAAGTTCAACTCTCGAAGTTGTAACACTTAAAGGAAAGTTATATTTTCATTTCAGTAAGAGGGTTTGTATCTTTAAATTAGCCTGATGTCAACATTAATCAACTTCTTCTGTGGTAAAAATCTGTATTTACTATTAAATAGATATTAGTCACTAATTTCAAATTGGGTACTTGCTTAATTGTAGAAACAGGTTGGAAGTTAAACATGGACATGTATTTTTTCCACTTCTAGTTTCATGTTGTTTGATTTTACTCTTCTACAGTTCTGATTAACTGTTGTTTTAAAATCTGAATACTAGTGATAGTTGAAATGAACCCTTGATTTTATGCCAAGGGAGTGTTTTTGTAACACCTAGTAATTAGCTCTTCCAGCCTTCCATAAACAGCCTAGGACACTGGTTGAGTATTTAATTTGTACATATAAATGCATGCAAACCCACCTTTCATTCTTTTAACAGCAACTTACCCTCTAGTAGTCAAGGAGATACTCAGGAGGACTAGTAATTGTAGTCATCAAAACTTCCAAAGTTGTCCCAAATAATGTAAGATAAATTTTCCCAGATATTTTCAAGGCTTAATAGTTGTCCCTATATAATTTTATATGATATTAGCTTGTTGGAATAACAGGTTATTGGAGTAAGAGTTAAACAAAGACCAGCAGCAGCAGCAGCAGTAGCAGCAACAGCAGCATCTCTCTGGACAGCATGTACCTGAGACAGAACTGGATGAACGAGTGTCAACTTCTACTGCCACATAAGAAGTGTACACTCTTCACACTCCTTTACCGTGGTTTTGGAAAGATCAATAGAAGATGTCAAGAGGACAGATTTATTGTAGAACTGTGATTAAGCCTATAAACTGTAAAAAAAAAATCTCTTAGGAGTAGAGATACATACACTGATGCTTCCAAATAAAACCTTTGATTCACTCGCATCTCTGTTGGTGTGCCTCATCCCTTCATGTGTATCATTAGCTCACTATCAGTCAGTGTAGAGTGATGTAGGACAAACCTTATTATATTGGCTATTCTCTAACTAATGGCAAGAAATTGAATAAATATCAAACCTTTACATTTAAATAAAAAATTGCAATATTAAAAAAAGAAATAAGAGAGGAGATTTTTTAGTGTTGGGTGGTTCTGTAAGAAATTTAGACTTTCTCTAAATCACAGTCTCTGACCTGGAAAATCATCAAACCTACAGTCCATTAAAGCTGAGAGAATATACACCTCTCATTGCCTTGCTCCTTTTCTTTAATTCAAAATCTTTTGTTAGCCATTAGGGAGAGCACTGAGCTAGAGGACTCCTCATCCTACCATGACTTTGTTTGATCTGATGTCTTACTTGAGAAGAAATGTTGCAACATATGATTTGAAGTTACAAGTTTTGGATATATTTTAGTTTGGGGAAATAGAAAGTAGAGGTTTCTGTATTTTTTGTTCTTTGTTTTAGTCAACCTGCTTTTACTCTCATTTCACAGTAGAATTTAAGGATGGAAGTTTCTACAACTAAGAAACATTTTAGAGAAAGAGCTTACTGAATTTGTAGTGAAAGTCATGAGGTGAGCCTGAGTCATAATCATGTAAACCCACAGTACAAAAGTAGGTACAAGTGTTGTGACAGTATCAGATTTTGCTACATTGACTGATGACACACATGATGATAATGCTGATTTTGGTAAATAAATGTTTAGGTTGAATGATTGCACAGAAAATCTGCATTGTATTGAAAAATACTGGCTTACCAAAAGAGGATTGACCTGCAGAGATTATTGACATTCTTGAGATATTCTGATCTGATCTTAGGAAGAGCATTAGGAGCTTCAGAAGAAACAGCAAGGGATGAGGATATGCACTGTTTTAGAATTTGTAGTAAAAAAGTTTTGATAATATCTTGATTCTTGGGCAAAGATGCATTCTGTTAGGGGTTTTGTGGGTCAGAATTTTTTTAGTTCCTTGTAATAGATGGGATCAGCCAATTAACCTCTTAGCCATATACACTAGACTGTGCAAGATTACTTACAGTAGTTGATTAGATATTAGACATATTAGATATCAGACAGCAGACAGATTTTTTGCAAGACAAAACAGTTCAGTGATTCTTCTTATAGTTCTATCAATTCTTATCCTAAAAATTATTAGATGTGTTGTAAGTTGTCTAGTCTGACATTTCTTTACTGTTTTTTGACATTACCATGGGGGACAGGATCACTCTGAGCAATTGTTGAATAGAACCAATAAAAAAAATCTTCTAACTTTATGCATTAATACACGAAAATATAGTGCATAGTTCCTTTGGGCAGAAGCTTGACTTTAGGGGAAGAAAAATAGTATGCACTGGGCATGCTGTAGTTTAGATAATCATCCCATTGAAACACTGAGCTTAGAAGAAACCACATGCAAAAACATGCTTGCATTATTCACTTAATTGTTTTTTTTTTCCTGAACTGTTCAGTTTGGTTTTGGTCTGAGATCAGAGAGAACAATCAACGGGAGACAAATCATCTGGGGACCGGCAGGGAGCCAAGGGGCTACTCATTCCCATTCCAGACCTCGGAAAGGCTGAATCAACAAGAAAAAGAACACCAAAGTCCACCAGCTTCATCTACTGTGAAGAGAAGACCAGCATGATTCACCAGGTTCCCATCTGGTTTTACCCAAGCTGCTGCATGTACCTTTTGAGGTTTTTTTCTTCCCTGAGACAGAAGCCTGCATTGTTTTGTTTCTCCCTTCCAAATGGCTGGCCGTTGTTCTATTTTCCCTGGCACTTTGGGGATTTTATTGTTCTGGTGTGGGGGTGTGTGTGTAGGGTGGAGTTAAGGTTTAATATCATTAGCATTAGGAATTTTTCTTTAGTGCAGTGTGGGCATTCTGTTTATCCATAAATTGTTGGTTTTATTCACTTTCATTCACTAATATTCATTTCTTTTCCACGGGAAGGGATTGCTGAAACCCTTTACTTAAGAGGAAACACACCTTCTAGGGTGATTTTCTCCTAAACTTGTCTCTAAACTGAGACAAGCAGCACCACCCACTATGAGGGCATTGTCTCTGCTAACGGGCCATCAAGGATTCTCAGGAATGACTTGTAGAATTACATCATCCCATTGCAAAAGTCCCTGCCCTCAGGGAGGTACCAGGCATTCCTATATGTTTGTGTGTATAATCTGGGGCTTGGGACACCACAACCACCATTGGACACCATGAGGATAAGAGCTCTTGACCACCACCACTGGATCTCCCGAGAAGGACAAGATCTTTCCACAAGACCACCATTTTCGACAATATGACATCCATCACTCCAACTTGACTGCAACCACCATTTAATCAGACTGCTACCACCACCCTGACCAATAAGGTGCCAAGTTGTACCCCGACTTTGTCGGTGTAAGCCTATGTTCCTGTACTATTGACTTTATTGTAATTTTCCTATTAAACTGCTTCTCTGACTTGAAATCTCTCACAAGATATTTGTGTGGAGTTCATTTCTCCCACTAGTTTACCTTCAAACCAGAACAACAGGGAAGAACTGATAAAGATTTACTCCTGTGCACAAACTATAGATATGATTGTCTGACACAGAGACATACTTAATTTGACTTTAGTTTCACTATCTTGGGTAGCATAAACAATGAAGTCATGAATATGAGAGGCTAATGATAACAGCAAAATCCTTCTTGTAGAGTCAAAATGCTTTCAGTTCAGTTCAATGAAAATCAGTTTTCAGTTTCATTTCAGTTACAATGAAATCCTTGGTAGAACATCTCTGCCTGTGTTTCTAGAGTTACCCAGATTAACACTTCTAAAGATATGTTTACCTGTAACTCCATTGTCTTGAATGATGCTGATTTACAAAATATTCTATATGTCTGAAATAAAAATAAATAAGGTATCTTGTTTTTCCCCTTCTCCTATAATAATACGCCTTTACAAATATTGAAGAAAAAGCTGAAAGAAACAAGGTTTTGTTTCACTTTGATCTTCGCTCACCAAGAGATCCTTAACTGCCAAGAAAGATTTAACCATCAACTAGAGTTGTAGAATCATAGAATGGTTTGGGTTGGATGGGGCCTTTAGATAATCTGATCCAAACTCTCACCATGGACATGGAAATTCTTCAATAGATCAGTTTGCTCAAAGCACCATCCAACCTGATCTCAAATATTTCCAGTAATGGAGTGGAGTTTCACAGGAACAAAGTACAGGTAAAGAATCACCTTCCTTGATCTATGGGGTACACTTTTTATCTGAATGCAATTTTCTTTCTAGGCTGCCAGCACATATTGCTGGCTCATGTCAAATTTCTCATCCATCACTCCTCTTAAGCTCTTTTCTGCAGAGGTACTATGAATTCATTCATCACCCTATCTGTGTTGATGTTGGGGGCTGTCCCAAGCTGCAAGAGTCTATTTGGACTTGTTGAAGTTCACGAGATTCACATGTTCCTCAAGTCTAAAAGGTCCCTCTTGCTGGCATCCCTTCTCACAAGCCCACCAACCACATCACTGAGTGTGATGTGGTCCAAAACTTGCTGAGTGTGCACTCAATCCCATTGCCTTTGTCATTGATGAAGATATTAAGTAGTACTAATCCAAGGACAGGCTCTTGACTACTGGTTTTTACTCAGACATTGAGTCATTAAAAGTAACTCTTTGGCTGCAATCATTCATCCAATTCCTTATCTATCCAACAGTTCATCACTCAAATCTATACCTCTCCAATTTAGAGGTAAGAATAAATAAATTCCATCTTCCTCTTCTAATATATGTATTACACAATAGAAAGTCAGTAAGAAGAAATTCCTTGAATTCGTTGCCTTGATTCTTCAAATCACTGAACATAATTTAATAATTTCCATGAGACTGTATTTGAATATCTATATAAATAGAATATCTTTATAAATTAGAACCCATGTGCATAAACTGATTTGTGCAACACAGTTCATAAATCATATATTAGTTCTATATGGCAGTCTATAACCAAAATGAAAATTGGGTTGTTTTTACTACAGAAAGAGGAAAAAATACAAATCTTCTTTTGCCATCCTATGGTTCATAACCATATTTTGCAGTAAAATAGGGCATAGCGTTAATTCAGATGCAAAATCAGGCTAAATCATTGTCTTGGTTTAGGGTAAAATTTGGGAGAGGGGAAGAAAGGAAAACAAGTAAACTTTTAAATGAACTATTNCAATCATACTATTTTAGGAAAGAAGACTTGGTCAATCCAGGAAGTCCTGGTTATGACTATTTGAATGTATCACCACATTATCAAGCACTGAGTGGCACCTGTAAGCTAACAAGTAATCCCTTATGACTACATTCACAGAGTGACCTGCCTAGATGAAGGAAAAAAACAAGTCGTTCTTCCATCAGTCACTGGTATCTCCTTTCCTTTGTAAACTAGTTGAGTCTCCCTATTTACTTTTCTCCCCTTTTTACAAGGAAAGGGAGAAAGGGGAGAGCTTAGGCAAAAGGCCAACGCAGAAGATCAAATTATTGCTTGCTGCCATATTCTTAAGTGCCTCACTGATGTACTCAGCAAAATGGAGTTAAGTGGTGTTCTGGTATGACAGGCTAATTCTTTGTTCCCCTCTTTATATTTCCTCAAGCTGCTACAATCACATCCATATCCCATTTCTCTGGACCTACAGATTTCTCTTTTGTGTAACACTAACACCTGCTAACATTCTCACATTTCTCCTCAGTTTGATATTCTGTTAGGTGTTCTATCTCTGTGTTTGGGAGATGCTTGAATCAGTCTCATCCTGCACTTAATATTTCGTTAGATCAATACCAAATATTACTTAGGTAGGTGAATGCCTCATACGAAGATATGCCATTAAGCTACAGTGAAACAAACAGAGCCACTAACAAAACATCTTTTTCACACAGACTTTAAATTGCTTTAAGGACAATTTTGTACCAGTGATTTTCTTTGCAAAAAGGTCAGAAACAAAAATATATACTCCCTGGGATTTGTCTTCCTTGAAATAAAAATTATAGGGCAGGGGAAGGTCACCATAACCCTTCCTAAGCCTGGCTTCTTGTACAGATTCTTCCAAAAGACTTCGATAATCACACTCTTATAATCCACTCCTTCTGGTCAGTTTGCAGGATCAACCACATAGTTTATACCTCTTTTCCATCAGATTAATATCTGATGTTTGAAGTACATCGTTACATTTTAAAGATAGCCTAAGGCAAAAAGATCGTGTTTTTACAAGAGGGTAAAAGCATTAATTTGCTGTTGCTGAGGAGAGAGGTATGAATATGTTTTAAAGTATGCCTATTCATTATGAAATCTTCTTCCCTTCATTGCTTCCAGCTTCTATCAGCTTCCTCGCAGCTGTCTGTGCTTTCATCTCCATGAAAATAATGGTCTAGTATAAAACTAGATAAATAATAAAACCAGAAAGGGGTATACAATACATTGTGAAAATGTAGATAAAAGTTTGGTCTTCAAGCAGAGACAGAACAAGATGAAAAATATTTACCGAATTGCTTCTTCAGATAAAATTGAATGAGGAGACGCCTAGAGAAGAAATGCAGGCTAAAACTAAGGCAGCACATTGAGGTGTGTTTTTCATATATTCCCGACAATCTTTTGGTCTTACTGCTTTCTTCAGCCTTGAAAATACACACAATGACTACTGTCTCAATTGTCCTTTGATTAACTTGTATACAACTCTTATTCTCAGTACCTGTATGTCCAACTTCAGTAGAGGCAAATACAGATTTGGCTCCCAGGCACCAGCAAGATATATATTAGTGATATAGGTATCAATTTTGCAATATGGTACTTACTGGAGAAAGCACTTAGCTAAATATACAAGAAACAGATGTTCAAAATTTGCCATCAGATTATTCAATTATTCTTATTAAATTAATCAGTCCATATTGAATAATCAATATAATGAAACTAAAAAATAAAAAGTAACTTGATAGTTATTTGCATCATATTCAGTTAAGACATGCAGATCGAAGGAACAATGAGCAATGGGAATTCTTCGCTTAATATTTATTGACTAAAGAGATCTAGCATTGATTTTGGAATACAAATTTGCTGACACTGCTAACATGCACAAACGTCTAACCAAAGTCTTTCTCAAACCAAGTGGTAATTTATCCCACCAGAAAACAATTTTAGTGTCATCATTAGGTTTATTTCTTTTTCTTGTAGCCACAAATGTTAATAATAAAATTTCAATTTGCCTATATGTACTAATGGAGGCTCATGAAGTACAGTGTTTGTTTCCCTTTGAATAATAGGAAGACAGAAAAACATCTTTAAATCTGCTCACTAACAGTCTCTTGTCCTGGGACTAGTGTGAGTAAACACAATGAAGTATCACATTAAAAACTAGTTTCTTATGTAAATAATTATACTATAGTGTGATTACTATTATGATTAATGAAATTTGGAATTTCACTGTAAAAGTCCAAAGTTTTTGTTTTCTCTATCCCATCCACAACATCATTTGTTTCACAATGTACATAAGCCAAATAAACAAAATAAATTGGTTCATTCAGTCACAAGGGAAAAAATGCAAAGCATTTAATGAGACAGGAACTTTTAAAAATATGAAAATTTCTTTGTGTATACAAACTCCAAAACAAACCCACATTGTCAATATGCGCATTTAAGAAATGTTGGAAATTTCAAAGTAAAAGAACATGGAGACGTCAAACAAGTCGTCTGGGTACAAAATACCAATTTTAATACTTCACGTATCATAATGCTCTCTCCAGTTCTACTAGGAAGGTAGCATTCCAGACCAAGATAATTTGAAGCTTCTCTTTTTGCAGAATGCTTCCTGATTCGCATGAAGAATGTGAATTGAGAACCACAATAGAAATTTTATTAGACTGGGGTAAATTATAACCCTACATAGTAGATGGAAGTACAATAACTTCAGTCCCTTTCTGTCCCTTCACTGGACTCCCCTCAATATGTCCACGTCTCTCTTGTACTGGTGACCCCAGAACAGGACAAAATACTTCAGGCTGTGGTCTCACCAGTGCTGAGTAGAGAGGAAGGAACATCTCCCTCAAACTGCTGGCAATACCAGAGCACAGGATACCATTAGCCTTCTTTGTGTTAGTTTTTTTTGCCAAGTTGCTTTCCAGCTGGGCAGCCCTGAGCACATAGTTGTGCTCAGGGTTGTTCTTCCCCAGGATGAAGGACTCTGCTCTTCCTCTTGTTGAAGTTCTGGCATATCTTATCTTTTTCATTGTGGTATTCCAAGATCCTTAATTTTTTATATATTTTTTTATTTCAAAATTGTTTTATTATGTGAAAACTGAGTAGAAGCTGAACTAAAGTCTAAAACTTTTGAACTTACTAGGCAGTAGACTAGCCTCCTTCAAAGAAACTTGAGATGTTTCTCTGTTTAATGTAGGATACTTTACTAAGGATACATAGTTTTCTCTTTGAAGGGAAGTTTGTCATGCTTACCCTCACTGGAAATTTTATCCCTAAAACTGGTATGTATACAGCTGTCAAGATACTGACCCATTGTTAAATGTATGGACAGCCAATAAACTTCTTTGATAAATTGATATTTGGGGACTTTTCCCCATTTCTATTTTTTAACAAGCAAGATACCTTTTTCTATTGATAAAAATAATGTTTTCCATTTTTACTGAAAGACTTCAAGACAATAACAATGAAAAGTAATGCTTTTCTCACTTTATTCATATATTTATATAAAATAAAGTCATGATCTTTATTTGAAATAAGCTTGCAATGGAGGTTGAGGTTAAAAGTATGAAATCCACAACTTTGTAGCAGTGTACCTGAACCAGGTTTCCAGCTGGAATAAACGATAGCTGTTCACTACTATCGAATTAAACAAAGATTTGAAGTTTTATCTTAGAGTGTTTTGGTAGATTTTGTCTTGCCATTTAACTGTAATATGAGTGTTTTAAAAGTTCATTTTACAAGTGGATTTAATTGCTAACAATGGTAGCTGTTAAAAGGTTGATTCTTGTAGACTCATGTATCCTGTAGACATTATTGAAAATAGCACTTACCAGGAAGCCCTGATCCTTACAATAACATTTAGTAACACTCAGGGTTTCTTATTATTCTAAGAATTCTGAATAGATACAGTGAATGTCAAAGCACTCTTTTCCTGCAGTCAGTATTTCCATAGAAAAAAATATTCAGGCCTTGTAAACCCTTCTTTAGATGAGATATCATGAGCTGGCCAGCTACATTCTGTTTATTTGCTACAAAAAAATAAAAGCATACAGAGAGTGAGGATGTTCTTGGACTTTCCCTGTGATGATTTTTCTTTTCTTTGTAAGCTGAGATGCATAAAGCTATTGGTTCAGGCTAGCTTTCTATAACTTTCCAAAGAACTGTAATTCATATATTTGGGCAGTAGTTTATTGCTGTTTAACTTCAGTGCTTGCAATTGTCTTCAGTGATCTGCATCCTGTTACTTCAATTCCAGACAAATATTCCTGATTAACAGCTCCTGAAATCAACAGCAAAAATTGCAGCGGTCTGTGAAAATTATCTTTTATTTGTTTGTTTGTTTAATGCTTGAAACAAATACATTACTTTTTTCCTTTCTCTAGATGCATTTCTTTCTCTTTCCAGAAGCATAATGAAGGGATATATTAACAATACTTTTTTATTATAAAAAATAAAATTCAAGCTGTCAATTTTTTTTCCAAAATTTAGGTTTATCTGGGATCCTATCCTGTAAATTTTCTATCCTTCTAAAGGGAAAGATTCCGTTGTTTTCATCTTCTTAGTCTACATAACAAGCTCTCTGCTTTTCACTGACTTCTGTTTGATCTCTTTCTGGTTCATCTTCCCAGCAGGGATAGCATTTCCTCTTATTTTCTTTTCACAATAACTGTTTTGAGGCTTGCCTTGTAGCATACAAAAGAAGCACAAATAAACTGTTATACAGCACAGTCATATGAAAACATGATGCAGCTAACCCTATGGACAGCCAATGGAAGGGAGTTCTCCTGTGCACAGAGTCTGCACATTGTTTAGTTCTTATAATTGTTAAATGTATTGCTTGAGCAAAAAATCTTAAATATTAGTGCATGTCTCAAACTATTAACCTCAAAAATTACTGTACTGGGAAGAAAACTATCAAGTTTACGAGTAAAAGAAATGTATCTGTTTGGCTTCTAAGATAAGCTGCACTGGAATAATTTTTACTGGAAGTAATCTCATGTGATCATGGAGTTCAACCTCCTGCTCACAGTAGGTTAATTAAATCAGAATGTTCCAGTATCTAGTCCAGACCTGAACTTTGCCAGGGCTGGAAATCCCATGTGCTCTCTAGGCAATCTGTATTTGAACCACTCTCAATTGCTTCCTCATATCTAGTCAGAATTCCCTATGTTCCAACTTGTGTCCATTACTTCTTGTCATAATGTAACACGCTGAATATACCTATAAATATTTTTTCCAATTAGATTTTAAGATGATTGCTGTGGCTTCTGCTCACTTACCGTAGTGGAATCAATATAGCTCCTATGGCCACAAATTCTTAAATTAAATTAATATTTCTTGATTGCCTTTCAATTTCCTACAGATGCAGAACAAGTAACAAAAAACATAAAACAGAAAGATATAAATTCCTAGTATGCTCTAATGCAATTGTATGTGCATGGCAACTGCTGTCAAAGGCAGTCTTAAAATTTCTCTCCTTCTCACTAAAAATCACATAAGAATGTTATTTAATAATTTGCAGAAAATATTCCAAAGGAATGGTCCTGATGAGACACAATTTATGCAGGATACAATAAGTTTATATTAAAAAAAATCTTGTAAGAAGTAAGTCTTGTAAGAAGTTCCTTTATAACTCTTACACTGGAAAACTTTCTTTGCTATCACAGAATGTAGTGAAAGAGATTGGATTGAATTTTGTCCTTAAATCAAATGAAGTGTCATCTCAAAATCAAAAATGCTGTGTTTCTTCTACACAAACCTAAACACCTGTTTGCAATAGGTTAACAAGAATAAAATTGCCTTTTCTTTTCCTCTTAGACAGCTGAAAACGTCTCAGAAATGGACTTTATCCAAAGCAGAGAAACAGTTGGCCATCTTAATGAAGGGCATTTGAAAAGTAGAAAGTTAATATTGTCGATACAGTAAAGCAGAGTTAAAAGCTAGCTTTCCTTTCTAAAATCAGGATTTTAATAGGGGAATAATTTCCAGGCCCACATTTCTACCTATTTGAACTATATTACTCACTGAAAACACAAAATATAAAATAGAAACCATCTTATCAAAATATAAACCCCTTTATCTCTTAATTTTAAGGATAAAGGATATTAAAAATAATGTGGAAAACTAAAGACAGCACGTCTGAATTTAGCTGAAAAAACTTCATATATTCACATCAGTATTCAGTTAAAGAAAACCACAAACTCACCATCAAAGTTCAATAAACCACACATAATGTGGAGATTTCCCGTGTTGAGTCTGAGTGCCTTCACATTGATATTAGAAAATGGAATAAAAACAAATATTCAGAGTGACTAGTCAAGGCAAAATCTAGTGTCATAGAAAAGCCACCATGCAGATGTGTTTCATAAGTAGAAGAAGGCTGCAATCTGAGATGTGATCCTGGAATTAATGCAGTAAAGAAACACTTCCATGGGAGCCCTAAAAGGGAGTTTAAAAAATTGTTTCATTTTATAAATGAAAATAACTATTGACAATAGTTTGTATGTGAAAAATACATGGGAAATAAATTTTGAAAAACGTGATTTGGTGAAAGTGAAACGCAAGATATTAACCATCAATATAAATTCACCTATGGAACTATGTGACACAAAGTAGACTATAAGCAGCAGATGAAAGACACGAAAAGTACAGACCACTGTATGAACAGTGTTCCAGTAGATGTTCCCAAAGGCAGTCACAAACACAAGATTATATACTTGCAGTTGTAATCTTTCTCTACCTCATCTATGTAGTTTCTGATTTATTTTTCTAAACTTTTATAATCTTGATCTTCTTTCAAGTTTTTCCCACTTATTCTAGTAATTCCAGGTTTATGAAAACAAAAGAAGAGTGGTAATGCATATGCAAAATGCTTCTAATAGTAATTCTTTTATATATTAATTGAATATTTATTCTGATTCTGAAAATAAACTGTCAGAGAACTGAAATTGATAAAACATTCTTTCCCTAAGAACTTTAGCCTGTGATTCATCTCCTGATGCAATAATCAGTTTTCATTTGATTACTATATGATTCCTACAAAAACAACACAGTAAATATGGCATCAGGGTATCATTAATTGCCTAGGGAAGACATAGGAATCTAAGTTGTTTAGCTTACAAACAAAGCAACGTTTTCTCAAAAGATGGTGTGCATACTCAAGCACTGAGTTTAAGGGCAAATTACAGTGAGAGGTTGGGTTTGCTTGGGTTTTAGCTTGTACAATATCATCAAGAACACAAATACTGTCAAAAAACATGTAGACCAGAGGCTTCTACTTCATATAATAGGGCTATGAGACCTGCTGACAAGGCAAAGCAAAATTTGAGGTGTTTTCTTATGATACCATAGAATCAAAGAGTAGTATGTGTTAGAAAGCATCTTTAGAGTCCAAGGCCCTGAAATAGTAGGGACACTTACCCCTCTACCAGCTTGTCCTGTCCAGTCTGACCTCAAATGTCCAGGGACAGAACATCTACCACCTCTCTGGGGCATTTGTTCAAGTGTTTCAGCACTCTCATAAAAAAAACTGCTTGCTCTTATCTTCTTTGAAACTACCATTTTTAGTTTAAAAGCATCACCATTTTCCTATCCCAAATATTATCTTTGCCTCTTCCAACAAAAACCTCTTTCCTGATATCTTTTATAACCTGCTTTATGAATTAATTTATTTAGTTTGTTAAACAGGTTTATCAGGACAGAGGAAGTTGAGACTTCTCTTTCCAAAATACCCTAACATGAAATCTTCCCTTTTTGTTTCACTGCTCCATCTATTTAAAATTTAAAAAAAAAAAAAGGGAGAGAGAAAGAATTAATTACAAGAGATAGATCCTGAGATCTGTTCAGAGAGACATCAACAATAATATTTTTCTTGATTCACAATTAAATTGCTCTATGAACTGTTTGAAATTACCTTACTTTTGTGGAAGCTTGTTGGCTTCTTTAATAGAATATGCCAGTGCTTGAAAAATATTGTTTGCAGAATTTGTTTTTCATATTGCTGTGACAATCAAAATTACACTTAAAGGTATAAGAATCTCAATTCACACTGACAAGAAACACTCAGAATGTCCCACTGTGCTATTTCGCACCCTAAACAAACAGGAAAGTACAGAGTGCACACAGAACCTTATTATGGACTTATAATTACTTGGAGATTTACAGAAACACCATCATAGTGATAATGAACATAAACATAAAACGTTTTAAACCCTTCTCTGTCCAGTGTTTCATATGTAAAAAAAAAGAAGGAAGATAGATATACGCCACAGATTTTTGTTGATAATTTTATGGCAATACGGCAGAACAAAGATCATTGGTTAAGAAAATAAGAATAAAAAAAGAAGATATCTAGATTTATAAAACAAGTAGGAATAACTTTCAGAATGCTAGCCTTGTAATAATACACCATATTTAGAGCACACTTTGGATTAGTACTAAGTAATTGATAACTTTTACTCATTTATATGTAAGCTGTTGGATAATCAACATTTTACTATTAAAAATCCCCAAACAAAATTAAGTCCAACAAACAAACAGGGCTTTTAAAAGCTAATAATGATTTTGGACACAGTTATTTAAGCACAACTACCTGATTTTCAGAGAGCAAGGATCTTCTGCAGGAAAAAGGAGAAAAGGGAAGGAAAAATAACCAATCTTAATACACCTATGTGAATTCCCAAATGTTGAAATGCTTAATTCTTTTTCCTTTTCTACGCTAAGTAGGGTTTCTGGAGTTTTCATTTTTCTGAAAGGTTGCTGAAGGAAACTTCATCAAATTTAGTTTTGGATGGTACATTTACACAGAACTGTAAGTTCTCAGGAGAAAAATTATCAGATTCTCTGTGTCCGTACTTATCTTTTTACAAGACTACATCTAAATGGTAACGAACAAAAAAATAACTAATTTAATAGTATAGCTTTCCACCTACAAAGTTAGGGACTTTGCTCTACACCAGGAAAATATCAATCTCTTACTAATAGGACAACCTTAGACTAGGAATCAAGTGGTTGTGAGTGGTGAACTTAAGGATGACTTTGACCAAGTTTGCTAAGTTTTACTCTGCTGTATTGTAATCCAAATGAATAGGAATGTTATTCATTCCAGATACCAGTGTAACTACCAATACTCTCAATTAACAAAGCTTAGAGAATGTGGAAAACATATGAAGTAGTGCATGCACATACATAAGTACTACTTAATCGCAGTTTACCAAGCTGTGCCCTACAAAGACGAGGATACTCTGCTTTCATGATATTTTTGTCTCACTTAGATCAGCATCAAACAGCTGATGTCAGAGAAAAGGTTTGTTTGAAACGTATGTCAGTAGAAAGGATTGTCATCTCAATACACTTAATTTTAACAGCTAAGCATGTTGAAAAAATATTTTTGAAACACAGCAATTCTACAGTTGGTATCATATTATTAATTGCTACTGTTTAATTGAAATAGTGATTTTCTGTCTAGTGATACAATTTTATCTTACATGGTATCAAACTAGAAATGCTGGAAGAGTTCATTTTGTTAATGACATTTTTAATAAATAAATAAAACAAATTCACTTCAATCAGCCAATGATTGCAGATGAGAATAGTTTTCAGAATCATATATAGGATCAAGATCCTCATTTTAGTACATGGCTATAGTGAAATCTTTGGATGTGGAGTAACTGTGACTGACTCTTATGGCAGCAAAAGTTACTAGAAAAATTATGGGAAACCAGCTTAGACATCAGCAAGAAGCCATCATTTTTCTTATAAATGTAATTCTGTATCCTCAAAAAGTTTCAAAGAGTTATAGGCCCAAATACGTATTGAATAAAAATGAGTATCTAACTGCCATATGCTGTGAATCCTTTAAAAAAAAAACAAAAGGGGAAAAATTTTGAAAATGTCATTAATTTAGCCCTTGTGCTCAAGACTGACTCAGGAATAAGTCTTCTGAATCCCAGACACTTGAATGTACATATGCCTCCTCACTTCCTCCTTCTTGTGAAAAACAAAGTTCACCTTTTTGGTAGGATTTACAAGGTTTAATAAAAGACAATCAAGATAAGGCAATAAAGCCAAATACATGGCCAGGGTGTCTCTGGCTGAGAGCCAAGAGCACACCTCCTGTTTTAGAGACCCCCCCCCACTTAAATATGTATATTTATACTTTTCTAAGAACTTATTTCTGTGTTTTTAGGAACTGTTTTGCATGGTCATTCCTTGGCCCTGCATTTTTAGAGCATGTGTGTTTCTTAGCTGTGGTTTTAATTAATTCTTCTTATCAGTCTTAATTTGGGCCTTAGTCTATAATTTCTACAGACAGTTGGTGCTGGCAGCTGGTCTATCAGTAGCAGATGTCTTCATATCAGTAGCAGGGGGTCTTCAGTGTAGCAGGAGCGCTATTCTGATCAGGCAGTCAGTTCACTCACTACAAAGACACTTTATCAACTTACTTTACTCTTCAAGAAAATGATATCTTTAAAGCCATTTCCATACCACACATATAGTACTCACCCTATATGGGTGCGAAAAGAAAGAAAGAAAAAAACTTATACCATGATACATATTTATAACCACCTTATATGTACAACACTCATCTCAATATTTGTGAAAAGCCAACTTTATAATATGCGTTTATAACGCTCCTCCTCCCTGTAAGGGACCACAAGTGAAGTTGGCCTAGATTAAAGAAGGCCAAGCAAAGTTGGCCCTGAGTGTCTGAACAGTGTTTCTCCTTGAAAGGCAGTCATTATTATTATTATATTTAGTACCACAGATTGACATACGTAACTCAGGAAATTCTTGGTCATGCACTCAGCTCCTTCAGACTCCAGAAGGAAGAACTAAAACTCAGTGCCATATTACCGCATTTCATATTGGTTCTGCACTGCTAAACTTTGTAAGTGGTCCAAATAAACACTTCTTCCCATCTCACTAAAATCCCAATAGTGCGTATCTGGGGTGCCCCATGTTTTCAGTAACTTGTCATAAATGAAAAACAGAGATAATTTGTGTGACATTTAATGTGTGACAGTTAATCTCTGCCTACCCTTCTTCAGGTAAAGTGTGAAACTTGGTTGTGATCACAAGAATACGCACTGAATGGATAAATCAGTGTTTATCTGTCCAATGCTAGAAAGTGAAGGCACACATTTAGAGGCAGAATTCTAAACCTAGTGTCTTAATTTGAAAAACAGATGTCTGCTAAGGAAGGCGGGAGCCTCCTTTAGAATGAAAGATGTAAACCCCCACCCTTGGAATTGTTATTTTGAAATTAAGGGGCTCTCAGGCAAAGATTTGAGGATTGGAATGACAGTTCTTTGCTAGTGTGTATAATAAGGAAAAGAAATAACAATTATGGCAGAAACTACAAACATAACCAGGGACCCAGTCACAGTCTTCTTGGTTGCAGAAGCTTTCCCCTTCGGTGCACTTATCATCACAGCTGGCAGAAATGAGCAAAAATCCCGGGGTGGTGGACAAGATGTATCAAAAGTTCCATGGTGATTGNAAGGTGAGAAGACACAGAGTCCAGGCCACCCCGGCTGGCTGCTTTGCTGTATTCTGACAAGAGGAAGGTGAAGTCCCTCCACGAGTTCTTGCCCTTGGCGAGGGTATGCCAGCTGCATTTGCTGACGGAGCTGCTGCTGCAGTAGGAGAGGCTGGGGGATGGGCAGAGGACTGCTGCCATTTTCCATTTGTCTCCCAACACACACCTGCCAAGCAAACCATCTTTGGGGAGTCTGCCAACATTTTGAGCTTCTCTTTGTTCCTGGGGAGTCTGGGAGAGTTTGACAACCTTGTAACTAGTGACTATTGCCATTAATTTTTTGCCTGTTGCTATTTCCCTTTTATTTAGTAAACTATTATGTTTTCACTTTTATCTACTCACATTCATTCTCCCTATTCATGGAAAGGAATTGGTTAACACTATAAGGGAAGGTAACATATTTTAGAGTGTCTCCCCTAAATTGTTCTAAAACAAGACAAACTGCAACGCAGGACAGACCAGAACATATAACAGCTACAACCTATCAAATAAAAAATTACTGAACTCCTAGGAAACATTAATTTGAAAAACAAGGTTCACTTTCTTGGTAGAATTTAAAAGGTTTAATAAAAGACAAACAGGACAAGGCAATAAAGCAAAATACATGGCTGGGGTGTCTCTGGCTGAAACCTCCTGTTTTAGAGACCACTCCCCACTTAAATATGTATATTTATACTTTTCTAAGAACTTATTTCCGTGTTTTTAGGAACTGTTTTGCATGGTCACTCCTTGGCCCTGCATTTTTAGAGCATGTGTGTTTCTTAGCTGTGGTTTTAATTAATTCTTCTTATCAGTCTTAATTTGGGCCTTAGTCTATAATTTCTACAGACAGTTGGTGCTGGCAGCTGGTCTATCAGTAGCAGATGTCTTCATATCAGTAGCAGGGGGTCTTCAGTGTAGCAGGAGCGCTATTCTGATCAGGCAGTCAGTTCACTCACTACAAAGACACTTTATCAACTTACTTTACTCTTCAAGAAAATGGTATCTTTAAAGCCATTTCCATACCACACATATAGTACTCACCCTATATGGGTGCGAAAAGAAAGAAAGAAAGAAAAAAACTTATACCATAATACATATTTATAACCACCTTATATGTACAACACTCATCTCAATATTTGTGAAAAGCCAACTTTATAATATGCGTTTATAACGCTCCTCCTCCCTGTAAGGGACCACAAGTGAAGTTGGCCTAGATTAAAGAAGGCCAAGCAAAGTTGGCCCTGAGTGTCTGAACAGTGTTTCTCCTTGAAAGGCAGTCATTATTATTGTTATATTTAGTACCACAGATTGACATATGTAACTCAGGAAATTCTTGGTCATGCACTCAGCTCCTTCAGACTCCAAAAGGAAGAACTAAAACTCAGTGCCATATTACCGCATTTCATATTGGTTCTGCACTGCTAAACTTTGTAAGTGGTCCAAATAAACACTTCTTCCCATCTCACTAAAATCCCAATAGTGTGTATCTGGGGTGCCCCATGTTTTCAGTAACTTGTCATAAATGAAAAACAGAGATAATTTGTGTGACATTTAATGTGTGACAGTTAATCTCTGCCTACCCTTCTTCAGGTAAAGTGTGAAACTTGGTTGTGATCACAAGAATACGCACTGAATGGATAAATCAGTGTTTATCTGTCCAATGCTAGAAAGTGAAGGCACACATTTAGAGGCAGAATTCTAAACCTAGTGTCTTAATTTGAAAAACAGATGTCTGCTAAGGAAGGCGGGAGCCTCCTTTAGAATGAAAGATGTAAACCCCCACCCTTGGAATTGTTATTTTGAAATTAAGGGGCTCTCAGGCAAAGATTTGAGGATTGGAATGACAGTTCTTTGCTAGTGTGTATAATAAGGAAAAGAAATAACAATTATGGCAGAAACTACAAACATAACCAGGGACCCAGTCACAGTCTTCTTGGTTGCAGAAGCTTTCCCCTTCGGTGCACTTATCATCACAGCTGGCAGAAATGAGCAAAAATCCCGGGGTGGTGGACAAGATGTATCAAAAGTTCCATGGTGATTGCTGGAGCGATGAAACCTTTTGACCAGGCAAGAGAATGTGGGCTACGGTGTGGAGAAACCCAGAGCAAAACTGAAGAAACAGAGAGCAAGGGGCAACAGTGGCCTGGCTTCCAGCAGAACAGGGAGAGGTAAAGTTCAGGATTTCTGGGGTACATGAGCAGATGGTGATAGGTCCCTCAGGGCTGAGCTCTAGTCATGCTGTTTTGCATCTGCTAATAAGTTTTTCTACTTACATGCACAAATGAGACAGGACAGCTGGTGTGGCTGTCTTGAAGATTTTTTATTCTATTATGGGTATCAGTCTCATTAAACAAAATCTAGGAGCTTTGGCCACCACAATATAGCCAACAAGCATTTCCTGGTTACAGTGTGTCGTGGGGTGGTGTTGTTCAATTCAACCAATGAGGTTTCTGCATATTTTTGTAAAGACACATTCTTGAAACAAAGAAAAAAATCAGAGGAGGGGGCATTTCACTTCCAGCCTCGGAAGGGGGCGGTGGGGCCTGGGCCCAGCGGGGTCCGGG
>VZTB01008601.1:20974-42550 GCA_013397245.1 Thryothorus ludovicianus | reverse complement strand
AGCCTCAGTGCTGTGCAATCACTGCCTATAGGGTCAGAAATTTCATGTTAGTGGATTCATCAGAGCAGATAGGTGTCATAAAGACATCCTTTCCTGAAATAAACATACCTTTTTCTTCATGAACTATCATCTCTTAGTTTGGATAATGTGTGCAGAGTAATATTTTAGGAGACCTATTAGAGGCATACCTGGAATTTGGAGCACTTCTGCCATGATTTTACTAGTTTGTTTATTAATAGAAAAAGGAAATTACATAATATATATCTAAAGGCATGGGTAAAGCTCATACATATAATTCCACTTAGACTAGAAAAGTCTGTGCTTGTGTTGTTAATGATGGATGGCTTTTTTTCAGGAGATTGGAACATCTGACTTTTCCAGATCTGTCTTGTCTGCCTTGCCTAGACTACCTTTAAGCAGGTGTTTATTAGTTTGTTTGTTTTATTTCTGCTTGTTTCTATTTAGCTCTTTAGTTGAAGAAAAACAAGTGCTCAATTTTTTCTTTAGTTCCATTTTCGGGAAGTACACAAATTAAATAAATTTGAGTGTAATTTGTTCTTGCTGGTGTAGGAAGTATCTAGGAAGAACTTAGAGAAAATTTTTTTCTCTGCTGGATTGAATGTACTCTCTGCAGAATTCTCTGTCTCATTTGTTCTTCACCTAGAATCCTCTTGCCAATATTTTATGTTCTCATTTGTTTACATTTTAGTTACAGAAATCCATAACACAAACTTATCAGGGATATCAAAATGAAAGAAAAGGTAGAGGCAAGATAAAAAAAACCCAAAAACCTGTCATCTGAGTGTTCTGGAAGTGAAACAGTTTGATTAAAACTTTGTTTTTACCCTCATCCCTGGAAGAGTCATAATTATTTACTTGAAAATGAATGCTGTAGCAAGTGGCTAGAATTGCTTTTCCTTGGCTAGAGAAATAAAGACTGCTTCTTTGCAAATGAACTCCATTAGGTGCTTTCAAACAACTTATGGCGCAGTGTCTGTCCCAACCTTACTGTCAAAATGAATTGGAAAACCTATTATTAACTCTTTCCTGATTGCAACAAGTTCCTCTTGAGATATTTTGGCTTGGGGAATTTTCCATTTTATTTTTTCCTTAGTGGAAGACAAAGGAGAGATGGGAAAGCAGAAGACAAGGCCCATGTCTGTTCCTTTTTGGCAAATCTGCCTCTAATGAATTGAAGTGGTTGGACAAATTCCGTCAACTTGTGGTAGAAAGCAAATTTGTTAAAATAGTGAAATCAAATATGTGGGGTGTGTATTTCCTGGGTAGTTCTCTTCAGAAATGTGAGCTTAAAATGTGTTCTAAGCAAGGTAAAAGGACACTCAGACATAGAATGTTAGAAAAAAAAATATTGAAACACATCATGATTTATAGCAAAAGTTTGGCTTTCTCCTTGAAGAAGTGTTTTAAAAGGATAATGTCATTCTGTTGAGGAACCTTATAATTAGAATGACCCAGTTCCTGTTACTTGTTATCTTGCAATATGAAATGTGTTCTTCCCAACCTTAGAGTAATAATTGGGCAGATAGTTTCTGGTTCAGCCTCGATTTTACTAAAACCCTATCTTGAAACAAGAGCACAGGTTACTTGCCTAAAATGAAGTTTTGGTATGTTTCACAGATAAAGGTTTAATCTCTACTGGGATTCTTTGAAAATCTCCCCATTGAACCTGTAGTGTTCTACAACAACTGTAGGATTATCATAATGAAGAAAAAACCCCACCAGAACCAATAAAAAAAGCAAAAAAAAACCCAGAGTGCAAGAGCTTTTCTTCCAAATTCTTCTCTGTAAAAGAGAAAACATGCATGAAATATAAAGNAAAGAGAATTTACAGTAGGGACCTAGGCTAAAGCATTAAAGCACATGTTTTCCAGGGGCAGTAGGGGCCTATGCCACACAGTTGTGGAAAAATTAATTAAAAAGCAGCTTACAGTGAAGGACTGGATATGAATAAACCTATCTATAGAAACAGGGCAAAAAGTGGCATCTACACAGGAGGCCTGTTTCAGTTGAGTAGATCTTACCTTTAATATGTCTGAGACAGGCTTGTTGATAAGCGTGATCTGACGCATGTATATCTATTGTGCCTAGCAATATTGCCTTATAAGTGGACTTAGCTTTGATTGAAGGCAGCAATGTTTCCTTTCTGCTTTCTCCACGTAAAATGGCACGGCCTAAAATCCCCAGTTCTGATGGGAAGGCCTGAATTATTCATCAGCCAGCTAATGGCAGGTGATGAGATCTTTTCACGATACAGCCCTGTCACTAGGTGTTTATTGCTCTGTTTCACCAGCAGCCCTGCTATTACTGTGAAGCCAGAAGAACCCCACATAGAGGCATGACATGTATCAGTAAGGATAGCTCTTTAAAGACTCTGTTTTGCCTGGGAGGTCATCTGAAGGTTGTTACGAACAAATTATTTCTTCATTTCCGCTGACTGAGTAGATAGCCTTAATGATCTGTCACCTAGCAATAGGCTGCCTGTTCAAACATAAAGAATGGCATACTGATGGCTTATAACTAGAATCAGTTCATTTTAGCTATTCTCTTGTCAAGCATGTTTCCAAGATACATATATTATTTACATATTCATGAACCTTTACAGACATTGACACCATGAGGGGGCCTGTCTGATAATGTGATACAAGTTTATGCTGTGTCCTGAGGCACTTAAAGTCTATTAAGTGAATCAAATCTGTTCACTTCTGTTCTTCCTAGGTGGTATTCTTGGCCTAAAGGAGTGGAGATGCAATCAACATTTGTGTACAGTACCTTACTTTTTTTTCCTGTCCACCTACCTCTTTTCCATGATGAAGTTAATTCCATTTTATAGGGAGGCATGAAGCTGAGGGAAATTGCCTTTTAGAAAGTCAGAGCATCATTTTCCTGTGTTACTGCTGTTCAGAAATGTAGTCGTGACTGTCTGTCTGAAGGCAGAGAAGATGACAGACCAAAGAAAAAGTGCCTTTTTAACTTATTTAATTTTTTTAACTTTATTGAGATATTGATCTTTGATCCTGCTTCTGGTGTGTAAAGGTGGGTAAAAATAACAGTATAAGCGGGGGGGAGAATGTGGGGTCAGGAAACAGAGAAGAAGAGCATCTTCCACAGTAAAAGATACAAGGGCTATAGATTTCTCTTGTCAGTCTGAAACCCCACAATCTTGATCATGTCTCTACTAATATTTAATTAATTTTAACAGAGATAAATTTAAAACATGCCAGCTAATAGAAATGAAAGCATGAGCAACGGTAAAAATTGGTATGTGTCTTAGGCTACTTCCTAAGTTTAAAAGAACAATAAAAGACCCTGATTTATCTGCTGAAGGTGATGTTATCCTTTAGTTTAGAAGTTAGTAAAATATTTTTTTCAGATACTCCAGAATTTAGGAAAGTAAAGAAATGAAAAAAGAGACAAATTGCTATTTCCCTCCATTATTCAAAGGATGGAAGTCCTAAGAAGCAACAAGTATTCTCACTTTTCTCTATCAATTATTGGTGTGTTGCATTACATTTTGAAGAGATAGAAAGCTAAATACAAACTGATGTTGTAGCACATTTTTTTAAATATATTTCAGTGTTAATTCTTTTTAAAACTGCTTAGCCACACAAGGCAATAATTCTGTAAGTGTTAAACTGCAGCCTTATATGTAGTGTTAACTGCAACAAAAATAGCAAGCTGTTTATTGGAGCTTCTTTATGAGAAGTCTATACAAGGCTAATAAAGAAAGAAGGAACTGTATTTAGGAGGCACATGGGTAGATGAAAACAGTGCTAATGCTACATGTGCCCCAAACATAAAGGAACTCTTTAACAAATGCAATCGGAGTCATTAAGGTAATTTCACTTTTGCACATGAATGAGGATTTTACATGGACAGGTTGATGGGTATGCCCTCTGTGAAATTATAAGTTCTAATTCTAAAGAGAAAGACATAATTTTCGAACTTTCATGCTGTAACCTATCAAGATTTGGCAAAATCCAAGAGAAAAAAGGTCATTGAAATATTTGTATTGTTTGGTGTAGAGTCTTGTTTTTATTATTTTTTTTTTATTAAAGACTTGAACTTGTTAAAGACTTTTTCCTTTGCTAAGTCATTTTAACTATTGTTAACTTGCATCAGATGCTTTCTTTCAGAACACCAATTCTCTAAAATTCTTAGATAAAGTTATATGCTTTCATTATGTGCTTTCACCCCAATTGCTTGTGAATAACAAAAAAAGTCCTTATACATGTGAAGACATTTGTATTAATTTTCCTGTGAAGTGCATCACCTTTAATGAAAAATGATGACAGAGAAAGTTAGTGAGTAGCAGGGGGCTGTATTGACGTTTTAGGGAGTATTTTATGTTGGATGCAAAGGAGATAGAAATTTCTTTTTAATGTCATCTTTGTTTTTATCTGAATATGGTATAGGCTAGAATTCATTATGAACCTTATTTCATACACTTCAGATTGTGCTGAAGATGTGATATACTTTCACCCCCCACTGAAGTGAAGATTTGTGCAAGTGCAAGTACAAGTGAGGATGTATTGAGCTCAAACAGCTTTGGCAGAATGTGGTCTTAGTCACATCCTCTGTAGCCAGAAGATGATGATGTTGGACACACTGCTATAACAGTGCATACTGACAACAAGGTGTTGTAAAAGAACTTGTATTTGTTTCTAATCTGAAGTGTAGAGGCCAAAGAAACAAGTGACTGTCTCCAATGATACAAATTGTTTAACATTGAAGGTGGTTGGAAAAATATCTCTGGTTTCTCTTGAAAACATCTTTCTTTTTTGATTTTTAAATTATCTATTTTTAATCTTATAAAATACTATGTGTCTTTTATGTTACTGGATTAAACAGAGATTAAATACAGATTTTATGTAGCTGTCCTGAATAAATCAGGCCTTTTCAATGAGGCTTTGATCTCTTTTGCAGCCTTTGAAACCTAATTTGGATGAAATGCCAATGTATTCATGGTGTAATGCAGTGAGGAACATGGAAGCTTCTATTACTATCTCTGAGAGTTTATTAGAGAAATGATGCCTGACAAGAGCTACACATTATAGAAGAATTGTTAATTTTGAAATTAGCTCTGGTAGATCTGCTTAAGAAAGTTTATAGAGGGAAAAAGTGCACTCAGAATCATCTGAAATGAAGCCTGCAGTAAAGATACAACAGAAAGGCTGATGGAAGAATATGTTAGTTCTACCTGCTTTAATCCATTTGTTACCAGGAGGGACAAAAACTGCACACAGATTAATGAAGCGTTTTAGTCAGATATATACTGATGAACTTGTGCCTGCTTCTCTACCCTTTGTTGCTATGGAACTAGAGAGATGTGAAATTACCAAAGAACCTACATCCAGCAAGGAATTCCTCTGATACTCAATTAAAAAAATAAAACAAGGCATTTAAGGAATGAGGTTCCAGCATTCTGATCACATGTAGTGCATGAAAGGCTGCTTTGTCTAGTGTGTACTTTGCTAATGTGTATGGTATTGGTACATTAGGTAAACTGTTGAGTATGACAGAACATATGAAGTGAAAGTGACTCTCCCCCATGAAGCCTGACTAATCAAATGTTAAGTGCGAAAGTTTTCAGATATTTGTCTCCTCCTAGCTTGCCATCAGGACATGCAACAGAGCTGTCTCAGATTATAAAACAGGAATTGTATGTGCATCAAAAGTATTTCGCAGTAGTGTATGGGGTCCTGTTTTGGGTATGTGTGGCCAGTTTTTGGTAGCTGGGGGGCAACAGAGATTACTTCTGTGAGTAGCTTCCCCCATGTCCAGTGGAGCTAATTCCAGCTGGCTCCAGGATGAACCCACAATTGCTTAAGACTCAGTCAATCAGGAATGATAGTAACATTCTATCTATGAAAACATATTTAAGAAGTAAAAGAAAAGCAAGTTATTTAGCAGATGTAATTGCAGCCAGGGAAAATGGAAGGGGGTACATGTAGGGGAACAACACCGCAGCCACCAAGGTCAGTGCAGAAAGAGAGGGAGGAGGTGCAGTGGAGTTGAGATTCCCCTGCAGCCTGTGGTGCAAACCATGATGAGGCAGCTGTGGCCCTGCAGACCACGGAGGTCCATGGGGATGGAGGGGAGATCCACCTGCAGCTGATGGAGAAGCCCCAGACTGGAGCAGGTGGATGCCTGAGAAGAGGTTGTGAATGCATGAGAGACCTGTTCTGGAACAGGGTCCTGGCAGGACCCTGCAGACTAGCAGAGCACATGCTGGAGCAGGTTTCCTTGAAGGACTTGAAGTCTCTCTAGGGGACTCACAATGGAATAACCTGTCCTTGAAAGGCTGTGGAAGAATGACCTGTATTGGAGCAGTTAATGGAAGCAATTTCCACGTCATAAACTCATGTTGGGGAAGTTTATGGAGAACTGTCTCCTGTGGGAGGGATGACCCCCTGCTGGAGAAGGGGAAGGACTCTTCACGCTGAGCAGCAGCAGGAACAACTTGTGATGAACTGACTGCAATCCCCATTCCCTGTCTGCCTGTGCAACTGCATGAAGGAGATAGATATGGGAAGGAGGCAGGGGTGGGGGGAATGCTTATTCACTTCCCATTATCCTGCCCTGATTTTGTTAGTCATAAATTCAATTAATTTTCCTAAGTTGAGCCTGTTTTGCTCATGGATAATGAGTGATCTCTTCTGGCCCTCATCTCAACTTATGAACCCTTCATCATATTTTCTCTCCTTTGTCCAGAAGATGGGTGTGATGGAGAGGCTTCAGTGGGTGCCTGGCATCCAGCCAGGATCAACTCAGGTCCTAAGATCATAACCTGACTGAAAATTTAGAGTCAGTGTCCTTAAAAAATCACCTCTGTAATGTTTTCTCTATGACCATCTTTTCTCCACTACCTGTTCCTTGACAGCATGCATGAGATAGAGAACACCCTTAGAGCTGTGTCACCCGTGAGAGGCACAGTTTGAAGCTGTTGTTTTACCACAGCAGAAAGTGACTATGGGAGAACTAAATAACATAGAATGATAAAACTAGGAATAATGCTTGAAAAGAAATGGGAGAGCTTGCCAAATGGGGCTCAAATTCAGTATAAGATAAGAAGATGATGTATGTTTTGCTACATATGTATTTTCTAAAGCATATGTAAGGAATTCTTTAATTTCCAAGATCAAAGGTATGGTCATATAGAGAAATAATATCTCTCTTAGTTATTGATTCCGTAAGGTGCAATGCATTTTCACTTTCCTGATGAACAGTGAGAAAATGTAATGGGTGCTGAGATATTAGGATATTTCCCAGTCTTTCTGATTGAGTGATCCAATAAGTCTACTCTTGTCTGCTTTTCCTGTACTATGATCTTACACATTGCTGCCTCATTTCTAGAAATCTGAGAAAACTTTAAAATGTAGACTTTATGTTTGGAATGTGTAAGAAGGTTTTCCCATCTTCTTTTGCATTCTATGATTGCAATTTATAGTATTTTACCATGATTGACGTTTTATCGTTGTAGGAATGTTAAACCATTTCTATTTTTATTTTTTACAGTTCAGTTTTTAAATGTTATTTGACACCTTTTTAATGCTTTCTGTTTCAGTGGAAAAAACCCATAAAATACAAAATATTCAAGAAAAAAATTTAGGCAGTGTTTTCTTTCTAGGGTTGACTATAAACTGGAGATAACAGCTTGTAAATGGTACTTTGGAAGGCAGTTTCTGCTATAATGAGAGTTTCAAGCAGCAGATGGAATTCCTAGAAAAACCTTGTGTGTCTTCTGGGAGAATTTTTGTTTTGAAAATTACAGGTATTTTTCAGTTCAGCTGTGTCCACAAGACCCTACACTAGGATCTAGTCAATGTATGGAGAGCAGAAAAACCTGTATGCCATTGCCATCCATCAATTAAAAGATAGCATCTTTAAAACATAAAATAAGATTTTGGGGGCAGAGGAAAACTTGAATTTTCTTTTCCCTGGATGTCTTTTATTTATTCTGTGCACTAGGTAGACAGCAGAGTTGAATTTCATACCACAGATGTACCAAAAATGAGGGACACTAGGACAGACAAAGGAGCTTGATGGAAAAAGGATTCTCAGAGGATCTCATATCTGTGATGAACACTGTCCTGAGGTGGAAGTTTTGTGTGGTAGGAATGTGAAGAAAGGTTGAAAAGAGGTAGTGGTAAAAAAATCCAGTTTCAGGAAAATATATTTTTTATGGCTCTTGGTCAGTCTGCCTCCTCTGTCTGCCTTCTTTCTCCTGGTTGAAGACACAAACTAGGAGGCGAGACAAAACCTAGATTAGCTGTATATAAGAACAGTGTGTTTGGATAATGAGACTGGCTTTTCTTAGCAGTAGGTGAAAATTCTAAATGTCATTTGCTAGGTCACAAGTATTTACATTATTGCAAATTCTCAGCTCTGCCAAATTCAAAGTTAGAACATTGTAAGTGATAGTCATTGGGCTTGTGAATTTGTGAATGGCAGATTGGTGTTAATGAGACTGAGAAATCAGTGCTTTCTATAGGAAATGTGCTTGGCAGGGAAACAGAAAAAACCTCAGACTGGGTCCTTAACCTAAGAATGCAGGTGTAAGAAAAAGGATTAGTCATCAACACAGCTGCATTTAATGAATTTTGTGCTAGTTGGAAAGCTCTTTTCTGTCTCACATTCCTCAACAGTCTACCAACAGTCTACTGTAACCCATATCCCTGCACTGGACAGGGTCAAGAATTGTATGGCTATATGGCAACCATCTAGGAAAATCATTTGTCCAAAAAAACACCCACTTTTTGTCTTTTTCACCTTTTATCCTGAAAATGGCATGGGGTACAGAATTTTGGTACATCACAAAAGATGATTTTTAGAGTCAGCAACATGTAGACAGTGGTATCGTCTTTGGCAAGCCCATTTTGGCTGTACAAAGATGTGACCATAGCCTTTTCTGCTGTGCTTATACACTGTTGTCTCTATGGAAGGAAAAGCTGGTGAACTCCAAGATGAGAAAAGCCTAGGCATGGAAATTCAATGATTTTAAAGTAAGCTGTAGGGAGAGTAGGCTCTTTTCAAGCTATAAAAATAAATGTAGCAATATCTTGTCATTATAACAGGTATACATCTACCTTTATAGCTTGATAACAAAAATACTTTTGATGTGCATTATCCACTGTTTTGTTTTTGCTCTGTTTAGAAAAAGAATCCTAGAAGCTTTTTTTTTAAGAAGTATTTTTTAATAGTCAAATAAAGATACACAGACTTTTTGTTTGTTTGTTTGTTTGTTTTTGTTTGTTTTTGTTTTGTTTTTTGTCACAGGGACAGTTTTCAATTTTATCAAAGTCTTTATTTGATTTTATTTCCATTTTTTCTCACACACAAAACCTTGAAATTCTTCAGTGTTACTGTTTCAGCTCAGTCCACAATGCACTTTGCTTACATTCTTGCTTTTTAATCCCTAAATTAAAAATAATTTTAGAATGTCTTTTCTATAACACTTCCTGCTACCATCCTGATGCTTCTTAATGATCTATTCAGAGCTGAAAAATCACCACTTCAGTGACTCTGTCCCTCCAGATCTTTAACTACTCTGGCATTTTCAGCCTTGCTTTCACCAAGGCAGGATATCTTTGATCAAGATGACAGGTAGGTTTCTAAGTTTGAATTAGATTTCAGGATCCAGACTGTGCTCATCATTTGTCTTTTGAGAATTTCATTAGACTACCTACATATAAGAGTCGAGTAACACTGCCCTTCCCTACGAAATTTTATTTAGGTAATAATTTTCTAACATCAGTCAGTCATAGAAAAATAACATCTCCTCTGCTTGACTAAATTGGATGAATCAGCAGAACATAGCAGCTTTTGACCACAGCAAAAATTCTGAGACTACCCTTCCTGAAGAGGTTCACAGAAAACCTATTTCTGTGCTTACTGTTAACTACTTACATGTACATGAGGGCACTTAATTTCAACATACAGCAGTGCATCTACCCCTTTATGCTCCTTTATGCAGTCTTCATGTATTGTCTTAGTTTAATGCTACCTGCTTTTCATTGGAGGGGCTTTGGACTTCAGGGCACCACACACCTTTATGTTTTGGGAACTGCTAGGCAGGAAAAAATTTCAGTCATGTTGACCATATCCTACAGGGTCCACATGTCTCTCATGTGAACTGAGGAGTCCCTGATATTTGTATGGCATTATTTTTAAGACTACCTGTTACATTCCTGATTTTTTTCTTCCAGAGGATTTACAATTTTATTCTTCTTTTTTTTTGTCTCAGAATAGAGGATGAAGTTTTAAATTTATAACCCTCTATAAAGTATTGTCATTTCCCTTCTCTGAGAGTCTGTATTTCTCTTGGTTTGGTTTTTAAAGAAGAATATACCTAGGTAGTCACCTTATCATCATGTTATTCAAAGAACATATTCCTAAAGTTTCTGTAATGGAGTTTTGTGGTTAAAATCTGACTGACTAATGGTCAACACCCTCTTTGAAAACAGACAGTTATCTGGTAGATTTTCTTTAAGGGGGTATTTATTGTTCAAGATAGAGATGAAAATAATATTTAATTTTTCTTTTTTTTTTTTGTTTCCAGAAGGCTTTGGCTTTATAGAACTTTAATCTCCTTAATATCTTTTGGCATATATTGAAGTTAGTTTTGTTTATTGCTGATGGCATGTATTTATCCCTCTAGATCCCAAAACCTTAATGAAATAGATCCTTCTTTTTTGATCTCTTCATGCTGGACCTACTCACAATATCTTTTGTTCTATATTATGTTTGCTGGAACATAAGATTTGATTGTTTTTGATGATCAGAGTGTTGAAGCACCTCTCCTATGAAGACAAGCTCAGAGAGTTGGGGGTGTTCAGCCTGCAGAAAGCTCTGTGGATACCTTACAGTGCTTACAGAGGGCCTACAAGGGAGCTGGGGTGGTTCATGGAGTGATAGGAAAGGCAGTTATGGCTTTAGACTGAGAGAGGATAGGTCTGGGATAAATATTAGGAAGAAATTTTTTAATATGAGGATAATGAAACACTGGAACAGGTTGCCCAGAGAAACTCTGGATTCCTCATTCCTGGAAGAGTTGAGAGCTGAACAAACTAGTCTAGGTGAAAGGTGTTCCTCCCAAGGACAGTAGGTTTTAACTAGATAATCATTAAGGTCCCTTCCAAACAAAACTATCCTATAATTCTAGGATTCTGTAATTAAATGATTTTATGTCTGTACTCTATTAGCTAGGAACTGGCTCTAGATTTGATTTGAGGCAGTATTCAAGGCAGTTTAAAGCCATTAATTTCATATAAGATAACATTCTTGCATTACTAGAAATGAGTGGAAGAATACTAAGGACCTGATCTTCTAAAAAGGACTGGAGTTTGCTCAGCTGGACTGAAAAGTTGTCACTTCTTTTTGCCAGTTTAACTTCTCTTATTCCATGAAAAATGCTTCAGAATGTAAGCAGTGCATGTTTCTGCTGTTATTGAATTAGTTTTCACTCAGCAATCCTTTTCTGAGATTCTCGTGACTATACTATTCCAAGACAGAGTTTAAATTATTTTGTTTTTCAGTCAAGTGGATGTGTGGATACCTTTGAGTAGTGTGGAAACGCAATTGTCCTCCACAGCAGAAGCAAGAGTGTACTGACCATCTTCTTTACAGGAATAAAATAACCAAGGAGATTTTTCCTTTTTGGTGATAGATCAAAAGCTGTCATCAGAAAAAAACCATTGATTTTAGTTTTACTTCCCTCTCCCAACCCCTCTTCTCCCACCACTTAAATTTGTTAGTTCATCTAAAAAGAATCCATTTACAAGCAGTGCCAAAAGTGTCAAATATTAGAATTTATATACCCTGGCTAATTTTGTATTAGTATGCTTAAACCCTGTATCTATCCTTTAAATTATAACATATCTGAGTCAAGGACTGGGAAGAAAATATCTTTTATTCTTTCGGTGTGCCAAAAGCATCATGTGTACCACTTTGTTTATTGGTGATAACAGACCATTTGGTCTCTCAGAATTTGTTTACAAATGAAAATAGATATTAATCACAAAGTTTTAGTGATTATTTTAATATTCACTTTATTTAAAATAAAGTTATGCAAGTATGGATATTCTTAGATTTTACTAATGAAATGAACAGTTCATTTTCAGTGCCTCACTGAAATAAATTATAATGCTTGCAAGAATGGTAATTGAAAGAATATTTATTATCCTAAAAACTGGGTTTAGATGCCTAAGTAAATCTGGTGAACTGTTCATTCTCAAAATGTCTTTTTCTTATCTTTTTAAAGTGCATTAGTTTTTTCTTGCTTGCTTGATATCACAAAAGAGACAAAAGTGATAAAACATTGAGATAAAAGTGATTAAACTTCAGAGAAAGATGTGGTGAATTAATAAGCATGAACAATATTTTAAGTACGTGGGTATTCCATTGTTCCACCCGCATAAAAATGTGCTTCACAACAATCTGGAAAATGTCACTCAATTAAAATACCATTTATCCTAAATATTAATATTCTTCCTTTCTGAAAACAAATCTATAATGAGAACTCTGAGATAAAATGGCACAGGGAGACAAGAGGTGAATGTGCACTGCTCAGAATGTGTATTTTGATACAGGCTTTTAAAATGGCCTACTGTTCTTTTAAAGAGATCTGTTGCATCTAAACTTCATAGGACTTGCTGCTGGGCTGGGGATATAGATGTGGAAGTTTTTTGAGTTTTACAGACTAATTCTTTAATTTTTATATTCCTAGCACTGAAATGCTTCCTTTAACTTTTACAATTAAACACCTTAAGATGGTATTCTACTAGAAGTTGGACAAAATCTGAATCAACATTGCTATCCTGTCTTTTAAACATAGCTGGGACTAACTCTGTGGAAGGATCTCTGGAGTATTCATGGGCTGAATTTTCCTTTTCTCTATTCAAGTTTCTCTGTGCCAGGTCAATGTCAAGGCTTTGGCTACACTTTCCCAAGCTGCTAATTTTATGCAATTTACCATTTATAAGCACCATGTTTAAATTAGGCTTTTGAATTACAGCTGTAGAAGAATGCAGAATCGCAGGACTGTAGGGTTAGAAATCATTACTTCTTTCTATCAACAGTGCATCTTCCACCATTGCAGGTGGAAGACCACTGCTACTACTTCAAGCCAAACAAATCAATACAGCATGAAGGAAAACAAACACATATTTGTATTTGTGTGGGCTTGCTACCTGGTGTGGTTAAAGTACGGTTAAATCAGAAATGCATGTGTGCTGGAACCAAATGGTGCTAACAGATTCCATCCCACCTTTTCAGTTTCTGCTTCTTGCCATCCACCTTGCTTCTAAGTATAGCCTGTCTAGTTATCTACCTTGACTATTTCAAGATGTTACTCTGTTTCACCTGAGCTTGTTCATAAAAAATCCCCCACTCTCCAGTGTCGGGGTAAAAGTATGATGAGGTTGAAGTAATTAATCTGATTATTTCTTCACTGGAAGCAGTAACTTATAAAGAACTGATTGATTTCTTGGATTCTATTTTGCTCTTCATCACCCTATCTAGATGCCAACAAATCTGAATGTAACTCTGTAATTCTGTGGTGAATTATAAGGTGAATCATATGTTCTCAGAGGCAGAGATTTTAATTCTCATTTTGGAATCAGGTTTGGGAGTATCTCTGCTTTTGGATGTCTAAAAATCCGAAAGATTTGTATACTCCTAACAGAGAATGCTAACAAAACTGGGACACTTTTGGTGACCTAAATCCATGCTGATTACCTGTTTCATTATTGTTTTCGCTCAACCAAAGAAAATAAAATATGTGTCAGCAGTAATAAAAATTTGAATTAGGTCAATCTACAAACCCTCTGCACCAAAACCAGAACAGAATGGATGTTTTCCAGAGAAAAATGAGAAATAAATATGTAAATGAAAGGCAATTAAAAGTTTAATATTTTTAGTCAGAATGATTAGCAGATTCAATTACCTCTTCACTCAGCACTGTGTAAATTGCACCCTTGGAAAAAGGAGGCAATACAGATAAATGACTTACCTTCCTCGAAAGAATTTAAGATACTAGCATTTACTTAGCTGATTCTAAATTCTCCTTTCCTTTCAGTGAGCTTGGCAAGAAAATGTGAGCAATCAGAACAGGAACTTCAAATATTTCAGCAAAGTCTGAAAGAACTTTCATACAAAGGGAGGAAGAATTTTATATTTGGCTAGGCAAATATTTTGTTCTGAGTGTGGAGGCTTTAACCTTGTCTCAAAGAGGGATCAATATATGTCATGATATGTTATAATAATTGGATGTTTTAACTGTAGTTTATTGCAAATAAAATTTTAGATATGTTCCATTGATATTTGCTTTTGAGAGATTTGATTCTGAGATATAAATATGCACTTTCTACATCTAAGTTTCAAGTCTTAACTTGGCAGTACTTTTCTGCTGTTTTGATCGGTGAATTTCTGAAAAATTTGGATTAAAATAAAATGAGTTGATTTTAATGTCAATTTAAAATATAGTATCACTTTACTCTTGCATCTCAATGAAACTATAAATGCAAGTGGGTTCTCAGTGAACAGACTCACGTTTAAATCAACACCTGTTTGAAGATGTGTCCACTACATCATGCTATCTCAAAAGAGGCATTTCAGTATCTTTATACCACTGGATACTAGTCAGCTGAAATCTCACAACCAGAAAAATTTTGCTGGAAACTGTGCAGATGTGATTTTAGAACTCCATTCTCTAAAAAAGGTTTTCTGTATTGGAACTGAAATTTTTGGAACAGAAATACCTTCATAGAAATACTTTCATTTATTTACCCAAAGACTTTATCTAAGTAAATAAATGAATGAAGAAAAAAAACATGAGAAGGTGGCTAATTGCATACAGAACTGGGTTTGTCTGGGGTAAAGTTATGAATTTAACTATCTTCATAGTGGCCTGTTGGGATCTGCACTTTGCATTTTTGGCTACATCAGTGTTGATGATACATTAATCTTTGGGCTATTGCTGAACAGCGCTTTCACAACAACAGAGCTTTTTCCCTCTTTCCCCTTCACCCCCTGAATGTCAGGAGGTTTGGGATGGGCAAGAGTTCAGGAAGGGATACAGCTGGAACAGCTGGTCCAAACTGGCCAATAGGACATCCTGTGACAATATGCATGAAAAGGCATGGCTGAATCATCATCCCTGAGATATTTAAAATCCAGATAGATTTGGCATTTAGGGAGTTGATTTCATGTCAGATTTGGCTTTGTTAGGTTTACAATTGGACCCAGTGGTCTTAAGGATCTTTTCCAAGCTAAATTTTTCTATGGTTATATGATTTCATGCCTGGCAATAAAAGTACAAGCAAAGGATTAGGAAAGAGAGACATTTGTGACACTTGCCTTCTCAAGTAACAGTTAAGTGTGCTGAGTCCCTTTTTTCCAGTGGATACCTGTCTGTCCATGAGAAGTAGTGAAATAATCCCTCTTCTTGTTGTGCACTACTCTTACTTTTCCTATTAAACTGTATTCCTCTTGATCCTTTTCACCTTCCTTCTATTTATCTCCACAGCCTAAAGAGAGGAAAATGTGTAAAAGGCAGGGGAGCACTCACCATGGTTCTTTTTAGCACTTAAAGGGAAGCTTGAGGAATTCAAGGTAAGGGCTACAATTGAGAAGGGTAATGGGCAACACTTAGACTGGATATTGCTGAAAAGTGGAATGACTGTGGGGGAGTATTGTTGTAAAGTGGTGAAGAGAGGAGTGGTCAACCTTCACAGTGTGTGTGAATTTTCTGGTTTTTGCCAGTGCTGAGATGATATTCCTCTGACTTTGATATGAAGAATTTTTGTTGTTGTTGATGTAATTGTAGTTTATGAAGATTGTCTTATGAATGTATATTTTAACAACAGTTCTTAAATATGTGCTCACAGTGGTCAGAGTGGAAATACGGTGTTTATGTGACGAGGTTTTGACAGTAACACATGGTGCTGGCATGGACATTGCTGGTGCAAGCTCTCTCCAGCTAGTCCACTGTAGGACATGGCTGAACCTTCCCAGCTAAGACAGAGGTGTCTCTGGGAAACCTTATTTAAGAAAGGACAAAACACTGCTTGACAGAGAAATGTGAGACAAAATGCGAGAGATGCAGACACCAAGGCCTGACAAGAAGGTATAGGTGACCCAGTCACCAGGGCTCAGATTCCCCAGCAATCGGTGATGGAGACCATGGAGAGGCAATTTGTTCCACACTGTAGACTGTGAAGCACTGCAGCTGCAGCAGGGGAACATGCCCTCAAGGAACATGCAGCCCAGAGAGTGACTGCAGGAGCAGGCACCTGGCAGGAGAGGTGAGCTGTACCACCACAGTGTTTTAAGAAATGGGAAGAAGGGGAATACATGTAACAAGATTTAGACAAATATATAGGTCTTTTAAATCTTAAGATACTATTGACAAAAAAGAGATTAAACCAGATACTCTAAATCTTAAACTGCCATTGTCAGCAAAACAAACAGAGCAGTACAGTTCTAAATAACATAAAATAGAAAAATTAATAGCATTACATTAATCGGTAGATCTTTTTTCTTGGTAGTAAATGCCATAAGTAATTTTTATGTTGCTTTGAGGTGGATATATGCTAGCATAAATAGTTATTGAATGGGACATGGATTCATATATTATAATAGATTATAATTGCTGGCACACACGAAACACATTAATGTTTAACAGTCCCCAGAAATCATGGATTCTGCTGACTGTGTTTCATGAAAGCTTATGAAGAGAGTCATTGCATCATGAAGTGTCCTTTTTCTTCCCCGTGGAAAACCATTTAGGATCTTCATTGTTTCAGCATCATAAGTACTTCTTAGCAATTAATATTTATAATTTCTCAAGCAGAGTAAATAAAGTTTTAGGTTGATTATTATGAGTCATATAAAGAAAGTCTTTCTTGATAAGATTGCTGATGTTAGTTATTATTTTATTTTGTTTCATGTTTTTCTTTTTAGTTATGTTACTACTCTCCAGAAGTTTGTTAATAAAACTTTTTTATTTTTTTTCTATTTTAAACAAGGAAAGAAGATCAAAAGTAGAAGACCAGAATTAATTTCATAAAGTATTTAAACTTATACCCTTTTGGTTAGCAATAAGCTGACCAGCAAAATAGCATCAAATAGAATCTACAATAAGTAAATTGCTTTAGTTGTAGTTTACCAACAGTGATTAAAGATGAAAAGACAAGTTCTTTTATAAGTCTAATAAAAGAGTAGTCTTTCTACTCTAATAAAAGATTTTAGATAAACTCTGCTTTCCAGTTACTAATAAGCATATATTTCTGAACCTCATGCTTTTATAGTACAGACACCATCCATATGCAAATAAATTCCTGAGTTAGAGAAAACAAAGCCAAAACATCCTTTGATGGAATGTAGAAGAGATTGTGAATGGCCTGCCATTTAATCAGGAATGTCACAGTTGTCACTTCTATGACATCATTAACCAAATCCCATCTGCCATTATTAAGATCAGACTGACAGAATATTTGAGCTTTCTGGAGGAAAATATTTCTGTGTTTAGTCTGTGTTTGATTTGGTGAGTCAATGTAAAGAGATACTTAGAAAAGTTTTATTTCTCATAAAAAATCCAGATTAATATTTTATGTGTTTGGAAAGTCAGTCATTGTTGAATAATGTGTTAAATCCACCACATAAACTGTTTATGATGAAGAGCAGGAGAAAGATTGCTCATGCAGCTAATGAAGTTGGGTAAGCTGGAAAGACATTTTAATGCTTGTTAATTTTTTTTTAAATTTAATACATGGATGAGTAGTCAATCCACAAAATTTAGGGAATGTCTATTAAGTACAAGTGGTGGGTAGTGTGGTATTTTGCATTAAGTGAAAGCAATTAAGGATATAATTAAAGATGAAGGCATATGAATAATGTCAAATGAAAACTGTAATGCAAGGAACTAGTAATAGGAGTAAGAACTTTTGTCACGGATTTGAAGTAACAGATAAAGAAAGGTCCCAAGAAGTTGACTAATCTTAATCAAACTGCTTTGCAATGAAGCAGAGCAACTGGATATCATGAAAGGAGTAGTTAATTTGTTGGTGAAATCTGAAAACATATCATCAGTGGAGAAACTGTGAATAATGGTGAGTAATTTAGTCAAACTCATCATAGTATGAAGAAAAGTTGGATAGGACTAGGTTCTTTAGAATAGCATTATCTAAAGTGCTTTAAAAGAGGGCAAACCAACCTCAGCTTAATGTTGTATTCCCTACATGGTCCTCTATAAACATGCAATAAATGTTAGTATTAACAAACTGTATGCAGATCATGGTTATGGGCCCTTCTGAATTGTAAGTTTTCTATACTAGCAATCACATCCATTTTTCAGCCATTGTAAAATAGAAAGTTTGATATGAAAGTCTGAAGCCAATAGCAAACGTCACCTTGATTTCAGCTGAGATTGTTTCCAGTTAGGAGTTTATTAAAGTGTTTTGTAGGAGACTGTTGCTGCCCAGGAATGGGTATGATGGACAGAGACGATAAGTCTCTGAAGCTGGGTCCTGGAACTTAGAGTTTATTGCCAAGGGCATGGGTGCAGGGGCCCTGCTTGGAGCTGCCAGCCGCAGCTCAGAGCAGTCCCGGGAGGGAGAGAGAAAGAGAACAAAAGACTGAAGAGCAAGAGATAAGAGCAGATAAGAGCAGCAAGAGAGCGAGGAAGAAAGCACCAAAAAGAGGTGCAGGAAAAGAGAAGATCAAGAGCAAGAGAGCAAGGTTCCTGTTACAATGCAATAAATCCTCTTCTCTGTTGAATATTCTAATTTCCGCTAACCAATCTGTTACAAGATACAAGTCTTATAGTATTTACATACAACCTATAAGAATCCTTACAATACCGTACTTATCAGCAAGCAGAGGGTCTTGCTTATCTAAACAAGAGGGGATTACTTTCAGCTGGACATACCAGCTTTTCAGTTGTTCAGCAACTAAGGCTTGGTATGTCAAAGGTCACTTTCATTTCAATCTCGCTTACAGTTCCCATATTCTTAAAATCTTTAGTCAGGCAGTCATATTTATAAGCCTTTCCTGTTTCATCTTCCCCAACAGTGTTTGCTTTTAATTTGGCTTCCAACTCTGAATGCCTGACACTAAGTCAGTAAAATGTCTAAATACAAAGGAGACACAAAAAACTATTTTCTTTTGTTTCTGAGGGACTACATTTCTGCAGCTGGCTCCGAACTAATGGACATGAGAAGGAGTTGTAGGTACTCTGTCTGTCTTTATGTTAAACCTATGATTTCTAATATACTTGACAGTCTGGTCATGAAAATGCTTTCTACCTTATGAAAGTTTTAAATTGCTGAATCTGAGAAGAAACATCTGTGTTATTTTTTTTAAATTAAGACTGAAATTTATTTGAGTAGTGGGTTATCATTACCAATTTTTTTGTATTGGATTGTCTGCATCTATGTAAGTATATATTGCTTTCAATCCCCTCCCCCATGACTTCCTGTTACAATATAACATTTTTAAAATTAAGTTGATTAGCCTTTGAGTCTTGTCCTTCATATCCTCACTCCCTTGCTTTTTCTTCCCTTTTTCCTTAAAGAAAACAAAAAGGGAAAAAGGCAGATGAGAAGAACTGCTTTTCCTAAAGCAGTAAAGAATATATATCTCCTCTAGGGAAGCCTCCTTATGCCAAAGATGTATTTTCTTAAAGGATCTTTGATCATCTCTTAAAAAAATTAATTTAGTTAATTATATTTATTGCATTTTAGTAGTTATATTTATTGCATTCCTTCTCATGTGGGTACTTATAACAATATAATATTACGGATGTCAGTAATTACAAAATATGATGGGGACAAGCTAAATCTGAAGATGTCAGGGAAGTAACTGCCTTTCAGGTTCACAAGTCAAACTCTAATTCCAAATTACACTAGGGAGGAAATAATCTAACTTGTTCTTCATCGTAAAGAAGAAACTAAGACCTTGCACAATATTTCATCTTTCATTGAGGTAATGTGAAGAATGTTCTAAGAGTGCCTTTTATTTTTAAATGAGATAATCAGTCCATAAGCACAATGGACAAGCCAACAAAACTGGGCAGCGCTAGTCTCGGCTCACTTCTTACATATTTCCAAATAGTTTTGAACATGTATTTTCCAAATAACTTTTCACTTGTTTGTTTTTTGGTTTCATTTTAGAAACTGCTGCATTTCAGAATGTGTAAGTATTGGAAATCTCATACTTGGGGTATTATAGGTGTTTCTGGTTTAAAACAAATTACATATGATTAAAAAAAAATTTAGAAGGTTTAATTAAAACATTTTATCTACTTAGAAGTCTTTGTAGAAAGACTATGATATTGATGTTTCTTTTCATTTTTAAGTTTCCATGATACACTCCAGTCTATTCTTTTAGATTGTATTTGTGTCTTCATTTTCTCTTCTCTGTTTTATTTTCACATTCTTCCACTAGATTTTTTTTTTTGGAGGGGAAGGGGAGGGAAGTTACTTATTCTCTGTAGACTGCTTGTCAATTTCTTACAAGTTTAATGTAAACCAGTAACATTTTGATAAAACAGAAACTTTCAGACATCTGAGGCTGAAGAACATCAATTTGCCCCAAGACTTGAATGAGGAAATTATTGATTAAATGCTAACACAGGACATATACTAGAAATTTTGAAAACATAACACCTGAAATTTATGCTGGTTGTACTACTTTGTAAAGACAGGATGAGTTAAAATATTTAACATCCTCTTTTGTCTAAAAAGATAAACAAGTTATAGTGGTAGCCATTTGTTGTGTTGAAGGTAAAATCAAGTAGCAACATCAAGAATAAATTGATATTTGTGTTACTAACAGATTAATTGTACATCCCTAATATAACATCTTCATATATGCCTCCTCAATAATTCCCTGAGTCAAGGTAGAATGTAAATTCTGAAGCTACAGTATGGGAATTATCTCTGTTTGAGCCTTTACCAACCAGACTGTCATTTAAGCAATGCCCTTGAAAATAAGTTTTTTTTCTGACTCCATGAAAACATCAAAAGAATCTTAATCTAATGATACACTATGGTGGGTTCACTTTTGCCATGAGTTGCCCACCAAGATACTCTATTACTCCCCTTCTTAGAAGGGCAAGGAGTTTGCTTTGTAATTGCAAATGCTCACTCCACCCTGTCCCTTCTCTATTCCCAGCCTTCCTCTTAGATATTATAGTTGAGTCAAAGCCATACGGGATGGAATATTCCCAATATCCTTGTGGTCAGTTTTAGTCAGCTGTCCTGGTGTCATGGGACTAATTTGGTCTTTCCTGGCCAATGCACCAATTAATGTTGGGCATTAATTTTTGTTGTATGATAGGACTAAAAAAGAAAGAAAGCAAAGCAGATTCAGACTTGAAAACATACAAAGAAAACTTTATTAACAGAACTTAAGGGGAAAATAATAATAAGATAATCAGAATAAAATTTCAGACAACCTTATTTGTTTTTCACTGACAATGCAAAGATAAAACCCACGACTTTCAGTCAGTTTACTACCTTTAAAATAGTCTTTTTCTCAATTCACTTAGGGAGAAGA
>VZTB01008601.1:2708-16055 GCA_013397245.1 Thryothorus ludovicianus | reverse complement strand
TTGGCCAGTTTGGGTCAGCTGTCCTGGCTGAGCTTTCTCTTGGCTTTTTGTGCACCTGTTGGCTGGCAGAGCATGGCAAATTGCAAAGTCCTTATACTACTGAGCAACAATTAAAATATCAATGTGTCATCAACATTATTTTTGTACTTAATCCAAATAAAGCTCTATTCTAGGTAGCAGAAAGAAAATTACCTCCATCCCAGACTAAACCAGGACATTCCATACCCCTCAACTGAAAAACACATAGTAGGGAGGTTGAGGGTTCTACTAAGATATTTTAACTAAACTAATTAATCAAAATAATGTTTGGGTATGGCGCGCTTTGAATTTTGATTTGTGGATTTTTGTTGGTGTTTTATTCATTGTTTTTTTTTACACGACAAGAATCTTCTCCTATCATACCAAATTATAGGCAGCCCTATAATTAGAGAAAAGCATCTTCATTTCCTTTTCCTTTGTGTTTTGAGTTGTATTAGTATCATTATTTGTAGTTGTATAATGTGGTGTAATTTAGCTTCAGTAGGATAATGTGGTGTTATTTAAAGTTTGTACGTCAAAATCCAGACAAAGATTGTACTTAATGCTAATAAATTTCCTTAGCAAATCATATCAATGGGAAGTATCACCTGGTATGGGCTGAAGTCAAATGTTGCTTTCTAGAAGCTCTGGTTCTGCTTGTATTGACTCAGAATATATACCAGTAAAGGATATATGTCAGTATTTGTTCTCATTCGTTGTCGCCCTGAGGAATGAATATAGATTTAAGAAGTCTCAAAGGATCTTCAGGATGATGGGAATGTACTGACCTACCTATTCCCCAGTGAAGAAACAGACAGTGTCTGGAAGCAGACACAAATTTTGGTTAATTCAAAAGATATCCTGAAGTGTGACAACCTTGTGCTTCTTCAAAGGAAAGAAATTAATGGTGTGAAGGTTTGTTGTTCTTTTTGTTTTTTTTAATGTAGATTAGTATGAAGAGAGGTGATACAAAATTTTTACAGATCTGTAAATGGACAGCTAAAACCAGAGCTCCTGAGAACAATATATCCAGTCTAAATTATTTATTGAAGACAGTGTGTAAAGGCAACTATCTGCTTAGAGAGGCAAAATCTGCTTTAATGGAAGAATAACTTACTGTTACCCACAAGTGATATGTAAAGATGTAAGAATATAATGTGGCGTGTGAAACGTAGTTCTGGCCTCCATTTAGTTTCTGCTGCAGTGGTAATAGCCTTAGTCAGGCTGAGGTCTGGATCTTACACTTCAGTCATGTCCCTGTGAAGTAACTGACGAGAGAATTTCCAATTAAAAGAGCTGCTGGGCTGGGATAGTCATGTCTCATCTCCCAGAAGCACAGCTGCTGCTGGCAGGTCACTCAGTATCATCTTGCCTGAGATAGAAAATCTTTCCTTATATTTTCTTCCAAAATGTCATCTTTCTATTTTTGCAAGTAAGAATTGGCACACAGTGAGAAGCATCAGTAGAGAGACTGGAACCCAAATGGTCTAGAAAAGTCCGAAGACTGGCCTTTAGATGGCAGTGTGTACCTGTTGAATAGGAATTATGTCACGGGGTAAATCTGCGAAGCAGAAGCAATTTTCTAAGGTGGAACTGTGACAAGGTTATATTCTTGGACTAAAATGGAGATCCCACATAAGATTCCATCTTATCAGAATTTCATTGTTGTCTGGTTGCCTCTGGTTAAAATTTAGTAAACAAACAAGAGGAACTTGGTATGCTTATGTTTTTTCTTCTAAGATTGAAGAACATATAGTGAAACTTTTTATTTGGATTTAGCAGAGAAAACCTAGATTAATAGTTGCCTGTGGTACATTTTTACCTCTCCATACTCCTTCATGCAAAGATGCTAGAAAAAGTTCAAGTAAGTTAATACTATAGTTACATGTGATGTGAAAACCTGATATCCTGCACCAAATTCTATGTTTGGACAGACAAAGCCATCTGGGAGGGAGATTCATAAATACGTATAAACCCAGGGATTATGATGCACACTTAGCAGCAAAATACTTAGTCTAATAACATATATAGTCTCTTTGTGGTTTTGAAGAGGAGAAGAGCTAATTTTTTGTGTCTTCAAAAACTTGGGGCTGTCACGTTTCATATGTCACTGTATTGGTGTTGTACATAAATCTACAACCTATTTTGTTTAGCTTTACATTCATATTGTAAAGGCCATTTGGTTTTTTGAAAAGCTGAGGTTTTGTTGCATTTTGTATTGTCATTATCAATGGACAGAGTGGAGGTAAGATCTGCACAAAAATAAAATTGCTCAGTAAATTTTACTTCACATTTTATGTAAGCCATGTACATTTTTCTTAGTGAGTTTCTGTGGAATCTTTGGGGCAATCTTCAAATATTTGGGAGAAATTTCTCAACTGTCTGTACAACAAAAGGAACAAATATTTAGAAATCTATTTTAAATATACCAATTTTTGCAAGTGAAGCTTTAAATGTACATAATATACATAAATTCCATTCTGAAAATCATGAGATTCCCAGGGTCAAAAAGTGTAATTTATTTTTAAACAATGTTTGGAATGCATATACCCAAGATAGGAATTTCTAGTCCTACTTATCAAAGAATACTCCAAGAATTGCTGATGTGCCCAAAAAGAGTAACTTAGTTCAAATAATTGACAAATACATGAGAGTTCATGATTGTACAAATGTTTATCAACAGTGCACAGGGGTAATCTTAAAACTCACCAAAAGCTAGCAGAAAACTTCAGCAGATAAAGGCCCACATGACCCCATTTTCCTCCTGAACTTTATCTTTGTTTAAATAAGAGAAGCTACATTGCTTACAAATACTTTACACCTTATGTCCTGTAGCTGTGATGGTCTAAGGATTACAGATACCATGTAAGATGTACAGATCAGTCCACATGGGCCATATTATGCCATTTTTTGTGCAATTATTATCCAACTCAAGAATATTTGCTGGCAAATATATTTACTGTAACACTAATTTGATTTTTATAAAGACCAGAAAAAAAGTTTCTATTCCTGTTTTTATTCACTTGAATACTAAACACCTCATTGGTTAAAATGGTGAAGAATTAATTATAAAAATACTGAAATTTATCTAACACTCACAAACACTGAGAAAAACATTGGTGAATTTAGGGACACCCGATGCAACTTTATATATTTTTTAAATTAGGCCATTTATTTTGATTTATTAATAATAAAAATCCAGGGCAGTGGCCTGCAATATGGTCTAATGCAAATCAGAATTTACAACCCTTTAACATTTTCAGTATATAATTAAACTCTCCATAGGCTTCTCTTTGCTGTCTGACAGTCTGCCTCGGGTATTTATTTACCTACTATGTGGGTCTTTAGAAGTGAATGTGTTTTTACAGGACCTATCATCATAGCTATGTTGAGAACAAGCAGCAGTAACTGTAACACACTTGGCCATATAGCAAGATACGGAAGTGCTTAGAATCTCAGGAAGGCCATAATCTCTTCTACAGCAGCAAGCGAGAATCAGTAGATGTGTTCTTTTTTCTAGAATTATGCTACAGTTCAAAAATTTTTGATGTCAGTACCTGTTCTGCTACACTGCGAGTGAAATTAAAGGATTATGAATGTATCTGGTTCAAAAGACTTGCCCAACAGGTCTGTTTAGAGCAATTTTACAGAATTGAGGTTAAACAGCAACTCAAAACCCAGAGTGGCCTACATGGTAGTCCAACTCTGAATCCATTCTTCAAGCAAAAGATTTTTTGGAAAGCTGTGTTTAGATCTTGCCAATATATTTCTTTGAAGGTTAAAGTTTGTACTATGTCTTTTGTTTGTGTTATATTTTGTTTCCGGTTTTGTTTTGTTTGGTTAGTGGTCATTATTATTGGTTTATCACTGATGTAATCTATTCTACATTGATGTAGAAACAATATGTGTGGTTGCTGCTTCCTCTGCACAAAACTTTTCAGCAGCTCTGTCGCATTCCACAGTGGGGAAACTGCGAGGAGTTATTTTAAAAATAGATGGTCACGAACAAAATTAAGTCAAAGGAGACAAACCTTGTATCTGAGAGCCGTTTATTGGTAATGAAAAAAACAAAATAAAAAGGAGTTACTCCACTAAAGAGGGCTAGAAAAGTCAGAGCAAGAGGAAGTAAAATGGGAAAGGAATGGGGGGAGAAGGGAAAACAGAGCATTACCCCCGCAGGTCAGGGAGTACCATCCATGTCCCTGAGGCAGGGGCTGAGCTCGCTGCAGGCCCGGGGACAGCACTGAGGTGACTGGACATGAGGGGAGGGGCTCNGGACAGGGACAGGGACAGGGACAGGGACAGGGACAGGGACAGGGACGAAGCAGGCAAGTCGCTGGTCAGGGACAAGGGACGGATGTGAGGGCGAGTGAGAACAAACAAGGGCAGGAGAGACAGAAGACAGGCTGGAGCCAGGGCAGAAGGGGCAAAAACAGGCTAGGGCCAGGGCAATAAGCAGACCTCAGCAGGCTGGAGCCAAAGCAAAATCAAAGACTCAGAAAGCCCCAACTCAAGAGCAATTCTCAGAAAAGCTGTCCAAATGACCAAACCTCAAAAGCACAGTCTCAAGAAAGCCCCAAGCCAACTGTCTACACTCAAAAGCAAGTTTAGAAAAGCCACCCAGCCTTTTGACACAGTTGACACAGTCTGCCCCTGGCTCCTCCCAAAGCCTGCCTCCTGGCAGGAGACCTTTGGCCCAGCCCAACCTTTTGCCCTCCAATTGGAGAAGCCTCTCTGGGGAGTTCAGTGTGTCCTACTGCCTGTCCCATGTGAGATTTGCCAAGTGACGTCCTCACAGACACAAGGCTGCTTCTAGTTGACTCCTCCACATGCCGCCAACAACCATTGTTAATGCAAATCAAAACAAAACTGGCTTCTCACAAACTCTCTCTGAGTAAATATAAAATTTTAAGTTTAATTTAATTTGGCCAATAGTTACATTTTTCAGTAGCATCTTTGACATAGTGTTTAAAATATCCCAGTAAGGAGGCAAATGGTAAAAACTTTGACTAATTCATCATAAAAATACCTAAAAACCCCCAACACACTTAAAATCCAAATAACATATTATTGACTCATCTTGAACTATATCTGTATGCTTATTGCAAATTCATATAAGTCCACACTTGTAACAGAGCTATTTGTTTACAAGTTAACACTTGTAAAAAGAGCTACTGGCAGTCTAATTGATTGTGAGCAGTTAAAGTGAGAAAAAGTTTTGCAGAGAGCTCTGAGATACAGAATAGGGTCTGATTCCTTAGTTCTTACTAAACAATAATTACTTACTAGATTTTACAGCCCTTTGTGTTTTTTTCTTCCTCTGATATAGTTTGCATGTTCCACAAACTTAAATACAGATCTTTGCTCATTGCCATGCAAACACACCCTCTTGGTTTAGGGACACACAATGATTTTACAGGCTCTGTAGAAAAGGGTGTGTATTTTGAAAGCAAGTATTCTGCTACTTTTCATAGATGGCAATTAGTCCGCATGGAGTACCTCCTGTTTCACTGTGAATCCAGACAGAAACAAGCACAACAAAGAGAACTAGACTAAGAAGACAATTAGCCATAATTTGCTGGCAGCTAATGTGGTGTTAGCTCCTAATCTTTGGGGTTCTTTGAGAGTGTGATCTGAGTGGTAGCTGGAAAGCTGCTTTTGATACCCATGATGTATAAGGCAGGCACCTTGCCTGCTGCCATTTCAGGGAATCGAGCTTAACCCTTCTCACCACAACTTTGTTCCATGTTGCAAAGTGCCGTTCCTACAATGCATCAGCTAGACAGAAGAGAAGGGCTATGCTTGTGGGAGAATTATTTCTGAGAGTTTATACACTTCAGTACAGAGGAGCTCCAGACATCCTCTGAGGGAGAAAATCTCAAAAAACCTATTGATGAAGATTTTGGATCTCCCTAGTTTCCAAAATATATTCCCATCAAGGGAGAATATATTTTGAAATATGAAATGGATCAGTTCTTTGTTTTTCCAAAACTAAACATGCCTTGACTCATATTTTATCTTTTATATTTGCATTAATGTTGTTTCATCTAAGAAAGTTATTTGGAATAGATGTAGATCTGTCATATAGTGTTAAATGATGCAAGTAATCTCATGTGATATTGGACTCAAAATTTATGTTACACAAACTTCGAGGGAGTCAGAAGCAATTAAAAGTGTAGTTAAAATGCATCTTTGGAATTCTCATCAAGCATACTGCCTCTCTTCTGACATAAGTGCTAGTAATTCTGACTCATACAACCACACTCAGAGATAAATAAAAGCACTGGTTTGGAGTGAGGATGGGTCAAAGCAAATTTAATCCTTGAAAGGGCGAGCTTCATTCAGGAGGATTTTGCCACATTCTTTGAGTACATAAGGAGCCCCAGATTATACTACTGTCTATTCATTTGTATTTTGACAGCATAACTTTAATCTTGCTGAGTTACAAGTTTCTTTTAATGATTACTACTTTCTGCTTCTCACCTGAAGTAACATGTTACTTGAAGGAAGGAGTATTTTGTAAAACAGATGTCTGAGTGACCCGAACATACTCTGTTCTTATAGAGAAATAATTTGTGCTCCTTGCTTCAATAACTAAGACATAGAGTAGGCTCAGTTATTGTCAAATTAAAATAGATAGCTTTCTGACTTTGTTTCTTGCTCTACTCAGCATTTAAGGTTATGTTTATAAAACTTGTGTTGTGTTTGAACTTTAGAACCTGTACTCTTTAAAAATATTATAAAGATATTCTGCCTGGTTTTGTATTTGCATTTATGAACAACAAAGCAAACACTTGATGAGAGAAGAGTTTGCGGCACATTCTAATGTTTTTTGTTAACAAAATGCATATGAGTGAAGGTACTGAATTTCTGCTCCAATTTGTGAGGTCAGTGGGAATACCACCTCTATGTCAATACATAATAGTTTGAAAAACTTCCTGTGAACACATACTCATTCCAAGGAAAGACAAAAAGACAGCTATAAATGGTATGAAAATAGATAAAGCCAAGGTGAAGCACATTTATGTATTTTCAAGAGATTATATCTAAAAAGCTTTTTCTTTCTGCCAGCATTGTACTATATTTACACAGAAACTACTCAGGCATATGTGTTTTCAAAGAAGTTGTAATTTCCTGTCAGACTTTTTGCAAACCCTTTCTAACAGCTGTAGACGGAAATCCAGCTACTCCTGCAATGAATGACCTTCAGTGTTTGGATCCCAGAGAGTAAACAAACATTTACTCGACAGAGGAAGACCTGCTGTGAATGTAACATTAACATTACACTCCTCAACTGGTTTGTTAGAAACTAATCCCATTTCTCTGCTGTAATTATGACTTCTTGAAAACCAAAACATTTTCCTGGTAAGCCAATCATGCTAACACTTCAACATAAAGGACTGATGGTATCAATAACAAAGATTATATTAGACAGAGGTTGACAAGATATGACTTTTGTTTTTACGTGCAAATTCTGTTTAGACAGTATTTGTTTTGCCTTTCAGAGGGTTAGTTTCCATAAATTCCCTATGCTTTAACTGCTAAGCGGTATTTTTAAACATAGCTCTTACACGGGAGTGTACATTAAATATTTGTTCAGCTGATTAAAACAGTTCTACATTTATTTAATGTTTGAACAGTAAACAGTTTGTTGAGGACTGAAATGTGTTTTTACACATACACATACACATACACATATTCAGGCCTCATTAGAAGAGTTCCTGTTGTGAGGGTGCTTTACCTAGGTGATACAAGGCATTACAGACCCTCAGAAAAACCTTCCTTTAGTGATTCAACCTCCATTATTACAGTTAGAAGGTGGCACTTAGTGAAGGGTAACAAAGAACTTCTTTCACATCAGTGGAAAAATCTACATTGTAAAGGGAAAGGGTCTCTTGTCTCAGTAATAATGCAGATGTAGTTCAGAGCTACACAGCTATGTCCTTTCCACAGGAAAGCACTGTACCCTTTCCACATAGTGTTTAAATAAGAAAGAAACTGAAAAGTCATCTAGATTATTTGGAGGAATTCAAAGTCTGAGTTTGATACTGGTTGTACACAAGTGATTAACAGTTTGGAATCAAAATGTTTCCTTTCACACAGCTTGGCTAAAGTGATGAAGAAAACATAATAAAGAGTTTTCTATGTTTTTTGTTTGTCCAGAAAAGTTTAAACTGCAATTTCAGTCTTAAAAAATTCCTTCCATGATGGATTTGATTTGAAATGCTTTCTGAACAATGTATATGAAGTAAGCAAATACATAGACTATTTCCCTGGCTGTTTCTAGTTTTTACAATCAACTCAGCCATGGAGAACATGAAGGGTTCTTTCATCCTGTCTACTCCAAGAAGTAATAAATGTTCTGATTTGTATCCAGTCCTTGAGTACCCCATGATTAATGCCCATCCAGCTCCACAGTTTTTGGTGGATTACATAGTAAGGTTGATAATGTCCTGGTGTCACACAAAGCATCAGCATTCAATATGCCTGAATACAAACCAGCTTTCTCACTTCTGGCTATATTGGCTCCCTGTTGGTTGACCTAACAGGAGCTAAAAGCAGTAAAACTTCATTTATTTCCCTTAAATTAGCGCTTGTCAATCAAACTCACTGTCTGAGTGGTATAATGGTAGAGTTGATTGCAATTTCAGCTTTCTAGCATTGTTGAATTTAAGTCAAAAGCTAACAAGTGCCTTGGCTCAATGTTTTCTCTACTGCAGTCAGTTGGCAGTATCACAGAGTAATTTAGTTTGGATGAGACCTCTATGTGTCATTCAGTCCAACCTCATTGAAGCTGGTCCAGTTAAAGCAGGTTGCTTATGGATTTGTTCAGATGAGCTTTGACCATCTCCAAGGGTGGAAATTCTACAATGTCATTCAGCATATGGTACAGTGTTCGATTCTTCTCATGCTGTAAAAAATTTGCTTATGTTAAAAGCTACTATTTTCCTACTTCTTTCTGCTGGCTTTTACTTTGTGACTGTGTGCCTTCTATTAACATATAGCCATGATCTAATTTGATAGTTGCAGATGGACATTAGATGACTTCTGGTTCTAAGGCTGAACAAACCCCTGCTCTCTAGGGCTTTTCTCTTGCTGCAGCTGATGCCTGTGAGCAGCTGACCTGGAACAGAGACTGAGAAGCGTTAAAGGAATAAAGTAGATATTTATTAAAAGACCTTCAGAGGATACACCTTGGGCTGTACAAGAGCCCAGCCATGGCTCCACCCAAGATGGACTCAAGATGGACCTGAGATGGACTCTGAGTCATGAGTTTTTACACTTTTATAAGTTTTGGTCCATTTACATGTTGGGGTTAATTGTCCAATTACAGCTTCAGGTTATGAAATCCCATCCTTCCAGATTGCTCTCATCAATTCATTGTTTTGAAGCCTAGAGCTGCAACAATGTCCCTGGTTCTCAGGCTGGAAAAGGATTGTTTTGTCTAACTAAACTGTGACGAGGACTTGCTAACACTTTATATTTCAGAGTTACACACTAATGCAGTACAGAATCTGAAAAATATTAAGGCTAAAACTCAAGGCATCACATCCACCTAACCCCCATGGTAACTGAATATGCTTCTGGATGTCCGTACCTAAACTTTCTTCTGCTGAGAAGCCTGAAAATTAATACAGTGCTCAGATGAAGTAATGAAAACACTGCACAGAACGGAATAATCTCTTCCATTGACATGATGGCCAAGGTCTTGCCAGTACAGACAACTTTGCTTTACTTGTTTCTGCAACTTGTTTTTTTCTGAACTACTATACACAGCTGTAGAAAAAAGTCCTAAATGCTTATCTGACAAATGTTGGAAGGAAGACTTTTCAGAAAACTGAAGCAAGACAGTGCTTGATACTTTAGCAGATATTTGCTGTGTTGGTATGAGTTTCTATCTCTCCACTGCTATTTTTGTTATGATGTTAAGAGTTTTGTTTTTAATGAAGTCAATATTTTTCCGTTACTTTCTCCAAGAACTGCTGAAGTTACAGCAGTTGCTATACTGGACCTATGCATTGTAGCTACAATGCCATGATACTGCATCCCTGGGTGCTGTTTAAATTTTTTTTATGGTTCAACATGTAGGCAACACTGCAGAAAAGTTTACCATTGAGATACTGATGAAGGACAAATAAAGTAATGCTGTATTGTGTAGTCTTGAAACATAATTAACTCTGCCATGGAACATGCCCTAATTTTTTACTGTTTTAGATCTACAACTTTGGGTAGCCTGTGATTTACTGGCACTCAGGAACACTTGACAGTGGCTGGTTCTTGATCTAGGAAAACAAGAATAAGCATTGTTTTAAAGAACACTGTTTCATGGCATTATTTTATGGTAGTTACTTCAAAGTAGGTGTGTGCATAGAGTCATTTATGTTGGAAAAAATGCACAGAAATGGTGTGAACCATTTCTATTTTGAGCTAGCAACATTTTGTGCTCAGAAAGGTAAGGGATAATAAAAGATAGGTATGACAGAGAGCTATTTCCTCTTTGTTTGTATCTGATTCAGTGATATGTTGTTTTAAAACCCTTATTGTAAACAACAAATAAAAGAGGCTGGATTGATAACTTTATGGGGAATTAGTGTAAAAGGGAAAAATTGCTCACTCAGTATGGTGTGATCACTTCTGTGAGGTAATATTTAGTGATCTTCAATGTATATGCAAAGGTAATGCAATAATATAAAAAGATTTATAATAAATAGTAAAACAGTAAATTTTTTTTAAAGTAAACTTATCAGTCCAATTTTCCTCCACAATAAAATCCATTTTTTTGGGTATTTTTATGATGCCAAGGCCTCAAGATTGTTAAGAGCCTCTCTGCGTACATGTGAAGTAAAGTGAAATATTTTGATATAAAATAGAAGATGTGATATGTACAATTCATATGTGACTTCAGGGACTGTTAGGACTATTTGTCAAGAGACAGAGAAAGTAGTCACAGGCTTCAAATGCTAGTGGGAAAAGAACAAGATGAAATTAATGAGAACATATACCTGAGAAATGGAGCATGAGTGATACTTTTTAGAATTGGAAAAATAGGACTTGTGCCTTCCTAGGGCAAATAGTTGCCTGGATCTCTTTAATGAGTGATTTTTGATAGTGCAAAATGTTCAATTTCAAAGGTAAACTCCCTGTTAAAAGTTGTATTCAAACCCTTTATAAACTATTTATTCTGTCAGGAAAAGCAGATATTCTTAGATAAATCTCATTCTGATATTTATATTTCAAAGCCTCAGTGCAGGTTCTCGTTAGCCTTGTGGTCAACAGTGATGAAGGACAGTAGTTATATCACATGTGGTGACAACAATTGTGAACACCAAAGGAATAACTCAAGGTAAGTGTTGACACAGAGAGCCATTGATAGAATTACTCATAAAGAAATTGCTAAGCATGAACTATTTGTGTGCTAGATTATTTCATCAGACCTAGAGTACACACATCCAGTGTTTCAGAATTCAGAAGGATCAAGTGAGAACTTTGACTTTAGTATCCATCTATCTGTCTATCTGTCTATCTGTCTATCTATCTATCTATCTATCTATCTATCTATCTATCTATCTACTAGGCTCTATCTCTACTTAGCTATAATTGCCTAAAAATATTCTTTGCCTTTTAATGAAAAAGCTAATGTGTGTAGTCTCATATTTTTTGAAGAGCACTGGAAAAGGTACCTGCCTATGGTAAAAATAGGTGGAAAACAGGTGGAAAAAATCAATTTATATCAATTTGTGAAGAAGATTTAGCTCCAAGGAACGTGTCTTGAATAGCAATTCTTAATACATTATTAACATATTTAGATAAAATTCTATAGAATAATAGAGTGGATTGGGTTGGAAGTGACCTTACTTATAGTGGGAGAGACTTTGCCCCCACCAGTCCTGCTGTCCATCCACTTGAGAGGTGTGAGAATAGAGGTTGCCATTGAAGGCTGAGGCAAAAAGGTGAGTACCTTGGCTTTCTCCCCATCCCTCATCTCATCCCTACACAACTGGACATCATCTCTACGTCGTTCCCAGGTCATCTGTCTTTGTTTCCACTGTCTGTGCATTTGCTTCTTTCCCATTAGTTTGACCAGCTGTTCCCTATTCAGCTGTGCCGTCTCATGCTTGTCTTGCCTGATTTCTTTCACTTGGGGATTTGGCAGATCTTGCTTTCTGTGGAAGATTCCCTTAGATCTACCAGCTCTGTTCCACTATTCCTGTGAACAGTCTTCCAAGGGATCCTATTGACTGTCTCCCTGAAGATCTAGAAGTTTGCTTTCCTGAATTTCAGAGGTCTAACTTTACCCCTGATTTGACTGACATCCCTCAAGATGTGCAAACTCCACAAGTGAGGGTCACTGTATTTTGGGTTGTCTCCAGTATTGATGTCCCTGGTTAGCTCACTTATGTTGGTGACCTGAAGATCCAGTAACACATTCCTGTGGTAAGGTCTGTCTACTGCGTAGGTGAGGAAGTTATCCTCCAAGCATTCCAGCAGTCTCCTGGGTTGCCTACAGCTCTGTGTTCTACTTTTCCAGCAGATACTTGAATGGTTGAAGTCCTCCAGCAGGATAAGAGCTTGAAGCAGCATACCTCCTCAATACAGAGAAAGAAGGCTTCATAAACCACCTCCCCTTGATCTGTACTGAAGAGCAAGCGTGAGGTTCCCTGTATTGTCTCTGTCTCTGATTCTTACAGGCTTTTAGCTAGCTTATGATTTTTCTTCAGGGGCAACCCTTAACTCTTGATCCAGCTATTAATACAAAGGAAGACTTTTCCCCCTCTCCTTCCTCCCCTGCCTCTTTTGAACAGTCTGTAGCCATTGATCGTTGCCCTTTAGTTATGGGGTTCACCCCACCAAGTTTCAGTAATGGCAAAAAACTTCTTAGCAGCACAGTGGCTTTCAGCTTTTTTTGTTTGTACATTGACATAAATACAGCTGAGGTCTCAGATGTGTCACCTTCCTAGAGGAGCACCTCTCAGTTCCTTTCATATATTTTCCTGGTGTTTCCTTGTTGATTTCTCTTACCTCAGAAGTCCCTGGTCCATCTCAGTGAGACTGAAGGTCTGCAGCAACGTGGCCAGTACAGTTCAGAGTCACCAGCTGAGTGCCCTTGCCAGTATCCTGTCCCTTTAACTTTTTCCTCTCCTCCCATAGTTTGCCAGGGACAACCCAGGTATTGTCCTCCTCCCCTATCACATCTAGAATATGCTGTTCCCTTTTTAATAGAAAAAATCACAGGTTTTTAACCATAGTGTTTCTGTCAGGCATTGGAATCATGCTAAAGAATAAGATTAACTCATGTAAGGACTTATATTCCTTCCTTATATAAACCCC
>VZTB01008596.1:9145-148163 GCA_013397245.1 Thryothorus ludovicianus | reverse complement strand
TTCTCATTATCCTACTTTGATTTTGCTTTGTAATAAATTAAATAATCTTGTCATGTGGAGGCTGTTTTCCTTGTGCTGATAATCAGTGAGTGATCTCTCCCCATCCTTATCTCAACTCATGAGTTTTCATTTTATTTTCTCTCCCCTGTCCTGTTGAGGAGGGGATTGAGATTGGCTTTGGTGGGCACCTGTCATCCAGCAGAGTCAAACCACTACAAGGGACCTCTTCTAAACTGTAATTCCTACCCTAATATTTCAGATTTCCAACAAAGAGCTGGTGGATTCTGCAAACCCCTGTAGGACAGGAAAGCAAGACCTCACTTCAGAAAGAAAGGCTATATAGAATGAACATGCATAGAAATGAATCTTGGGTTTCAAAGTGAGATCTACATCCAATAACAGACACATTGTCAGCCTTTTCCAGCCTACTCCTCACTGGTTCATCTATAAAGCAGTGCTCCAACAACTCCTCAGAAAATAGTAGTTTCAATCCAGGAAATGCTGATGCTGAATTCCTTTCACAGACCTTTCTGAACAGTAATGGGAGACCATCACCCTTGTGTTTACAGGGGCCACTAGGCATCTTACAGGACATAATTTTCTCAAGAGATTCACCAACTTCTACCCATAAAGTACAGAAGCCTGACTTTGGGGAATTACCACTACGGCCTTGGTAGATGGTTTGACCCAATCCACACAGAGACACTCTGAGAGTAACAGAAAAATAAACCCAGGCAGTGCAGCAGTGCAACCCTGGGATCTATGACAAGAGGAAGAGTAGCTAGAACAAGGATAAGGACTTATGTCTGGATATACATAACAGTAGGAGTTGTTGCCTACAAATGACTTTGGGTGTGATGAGCTCACTGCCTGAATCTTGGAGTATGACTGTCTCCTCCTGCCTCCACAGATATACAGGGAATGGGAGAAGGAAAGGTGTTGAAAGATCTTCTGCAGCCAACCTCTCCTGCTCAGATACCTGTCTCTTCAGCTCTCTTCTGGGACAGATGATACTCCAGACTCCTTATTTTCAGAATCTGCCAGATACCATCCAAAAGACATTTATTCTCTTACCACTCCATGCATCAGCTGGGAAAAGGCAGACAAGGAAGGAAAACTGGGAACAGAAGCGGGCACTTTTCCCTGTCTGATCAACTGCTGGATAACAGAAGGCCATAGATGTGTGTCACCATGTGTGCCAACCAGGTAAAGATGGATGCCTTTTCTCTCAGAATATGGTGAAGAAAACACAGTGCTACAGGAAGAAACAGATTTTCTGGTGGTGTGAAGAGGATGCAAGGATCATCCTGCACTTACAGAGCAGCACTCAAAGCACGCAACATTTCTTGTAAAGGTACTTTTTCTGTTCTGCTCAATCCATTCCCAGCCCCAACCTTCACACCTGTGCGAACACAGTGACAGTTACTAAATGAAAATGGAGTGCTATTTATTGTGTTCAGGCTGCCATCAAGGGAGAGGCTCTGTCAGTAGACACATCAGCACCCAGCTGCCCCACAGAGACATCTGAAGTGCAACTGGAAGAAGCACAAACAAATGCTTTGGTGTAAGGCCATTCCTGTAAGACAACAGCCATCAGCTAGGGAGCCTGTGGGCTGGCATGGTCCCAATGGGAGCTGAGTGGCTGCTGAGTCCTCTGCTGCCATCCTCCACCAGGGCCTGGCAAAAGCAACCTGACCACCACTCCTTGAGACTGCTCAGGCAGCTGTAAAAACACAGTCTTTCATCCTTATGCGTGGATTTACTTATTCATGTATTCTCAACAGAAGCACCAGTGGCCATAATTGGATCCATTACTGGGTTATTAGAGCTCTCAGTCACTGCCTCTGCAGCTTCACACGGTGCTGGGGGAATGCACAGGAAGAACAAACAGGGCAGAGGCACAGCCAGTGGCAGGGGCTTTAAAAATCCATTAAGTTGTTGCTGAGGCAACTAAAACAAAATTTCTGGCAGGAGCTACTATATGTGGAGAACTGTAAATTTCTCCATTTGTGGAAAACATTGGTCATGTCTCTGAAAGGGAGGTGGAGGAAAGACAGAAAGAATGGCTCTTTTCAGAGACTGTTACAGCAAGAGCCAAAACTGGTCTGCTTACAAATTTATTCTTATGACAAGCCCTGATGATGGTTGGACTCTACATACCAGAGCTTCCCAGGAGCCAGTGCACCGAGACAGAGCTGGCATGTTTGGAGGAGCATTTCTAGGTATTCAGTCCAGCTGGTCTTGAATGCCAGGAAAGCCACTGAACTGCAGCACAGACACAGCGCTGCAGTCCACTCACTTCCAGCTTCACCTGCCTCCTCTGCCCCACATCCTGTCCAGAGCCTCCATGGAAAATTGAAGCTTGTCTGGGAATTAGCTTTCACTAACATGATAGATTCTGGAACACCAAAGTTTCCGTCTGTAAACAGTAGGAAATGAAAAAGCAGTTGTTAGGTCTGGAAAACCTAAATCTGTCTAAAAAAGCTGTTCCTGGTCACAGAAAACACCACAAGTTTTCAAGAGTGGTCAGCAGGGCAGTAACCACCTGGATGAAATGTCATGTATCCCAACCTCAGAAGGTGTCCACTACTTTAACATCACAACTGGGTTACAAACTTTCAGGCATCTCAAGTTCACGTTTAATTATAATGTAAGACCTGCAAAAGCAGAATCAGTGTTGATTTAATATTGATTGATTTATGCTAAATAAACTGTGCTGTGCCACCTGTTTAATTTTCTGGGAGATCCCCCAGATCATGTCTGAGTGTACTTAGCTAACACAGACCAATGGTTCCAAAACCAACCTTTCCTGTTCAAGGATGGAGTTTGTTACTTATGAAGTAACTCGCTCAGTTTGGAAATTCAGAACAGCACAGATTCCTGATGTGTAACTCTGAATTCTCTCAAGTTTAGCATATAGACTGGAGCTAACTAATGGGTACTTTGCAAAAAGATTCAAGAGGGACAGTGGATGCTGCCAGCAGAAAATTTGCCTACTGAGAGATATTGTACAGACAAAATGACTGATGACAATATCCAGCTTTTCTCTGGAGTCAGCAAAAGTACAAAGGCTTTATTGCAAGTTATACTCACTTGTGGGACTGATTTCCACTGTGAAAGGAGGAGCAGAGGGAATGGAAGGACAAAGACATGGGGACTGGTGTTGGGTCAGCACAGGGGAGCGGCATCCAAGCAGCCCCATTATAATGCTACCAGTCTCCTCTCCTCTGTTCCCTGGTGACACAGAGGCTCACAGCTTCCTGACCCTGGCTCTCAAGGCTCACATGACTTCACTGCATTAATGATCTCAGTCAGAATTTTTTAAGCTGATTGACAGAAACCTGGAAAAATCCCACCTAGGAGCTATGAAATTGCACCATTGCCAAAGGGGAGCTTTATACAGGGCAGAAAAGAGGCACTGGCTAAAGGCACAGGAGGTCTTTAAATAGACACCCTAGGTCTGCTCTGTACAGCATTAAGGATTGTGGTGAGTCTCTGAGGTCAAGGTAAGAAATTAATACTTACAAAGCTCAGTGAGGCTTATGCTTACAATACAGCACTAATTATCCTGTTAATCAAAGTAAAAATCCTTCAGTTTTGCAAATCCAGCCAGCAAAAGGCTGCAGATCCACAGCTCAGACATTTAACCCCAAACTACCCTATATGCTAGAAAATGAATGAATAGAAAGGTTAGAAAGGCTTTGAAATTTTACTCCACTCTACCTCCTTAAAACCTTCTGCCTTCATTTCTACCTTACACCGCTTGGATAAGAAACTGTTAACAAAAGAGGTTTAGAGAAAAAATATAAGATGCTGCTTGCCTGTAGCTTTTAAATCCTTAATCTGTTGTATATGAATATTGTTTGTCTAGACAAAAATCTTTTGTTGGCATAAACATCCCACTCAATCCATACTTCTGTCATGCACTGAAGTGCATGTCGTATATCAACACCTTAAATATTTTATTTTGGTTAATGCAGTTCACTGTGTGGTTACTTCTAGTGAACAACAGAATTTTCACTGCAAACTACTTCTTTTAAAGTAGCTTGCTGTTTTGAGACACACAGACTTTGGTTTAAATGCAACAGTAAGGAAGGAAAAAAAAATCAGTCTACCAAACAAGAGAAAGGTAGACCACACACAGATCACTTCTCAATTTTCAGAGTCACTGATGCGGTGAGGATATATGTTGCTTGAGAACAGGCTTGTCACTGGCTTTGGGTGGTGAAAGATCAGCAGCAGTTAAGGTTGGCTGGGAAATTTTCACTGTGCTCAAATGACAATTTGAGTCTTGACATTATAGCTGTTAACACCTGCATCTAAGCATTTCCCAACTTAGAAGCAGTCCTTAGCCTTGAAATAAAGAGCCTGCTCTCATAAATTAGGACCCTATCATAGCTAATTAGGTAGGGTACAAGTTCTACTTTAAATTCATAATTTTGAGGGCAGACCTTCATTTGTTTAGAACTTCTTTTTAATTATGAAGAATTAAATAGAAATTATAGTGAAGCACACAAACTATACATATGATGTCTCTGGAAATATCAAATATGGAGAGTGCTTTTATCAGGCTGATCTTCCCATATGCTAATATAAAAGCACAGGATAATAATTTTCAGACTGCCAGTGTTAGGTATGGTAATGGAGGTGCCATAGCTAAGCACATATTTTTTTGTTATTATAAAAGCAACCAAATCCCATTTTAGAAACAGTTAGGCTATTTGTCCTAGTATTTGTACTTGGATATCTAAATATCTTACTGTTTTTTTGCTTAGAAACCTAATTTGCAGCCTAAATTTATTCATGGGCCATTTATACCCATTTCCTCTTGTGGCAATGTTGTCTTTCAGTTTAAATTGCTGTTCTCCCTCCCTGGTGTTTACTCCTCTGATGTATTTATAGAGAGCATTCATATCCTCTCAGCCTCTGTTTTGCTGGATTAAACATGCCAAACATTTCTAGTTCTCATGTATACAATGGATTCTCCACTGTCCCCCTCATCCCAGAAGCTTTTTCCCCTATCTGTATGGCAGTCTAATGTTGACTTCCTTGCACCTGGTGTTTGGTAGTGTGCAGAGAACTGGCAAAGCCATGATACTGCCTTCTCCCTCAAAGCACAGCTTACCTTATACCATCTAGAATTGCATTTGGTTTTCAGTACACTGATAGGGTATAGGAATTTCTTTCATTAACTAAAATACTCTAACCTCTAACCCTTCTCTTCCCTCAACCTCCTAATGAGCTCTCAGTTTATACCACTCTTCTTGTTACCAGTCCTTAGGTTATAGTACTTTTTTTTCCTGGTACTGTTAACAAATGTTACATTTCTATTATATTTGCCATTAGTCATCAGTTTTGCTGCATGACATCCAAGAATTTCTCTCAGTAATGGCAATATTCTAATTGCTTTGTATTATGCTTTTTCATGTATCTATATTCAACAAAAAAACTGTGCTGCAATCTAGAAATGTTGCAACTCATCCCAGGCAAGTACCTACTTCAGACTGGGAAGAGGATTAGTTTTCCACCAGCTCCAGCCTCCACCAACTGAGAAATCCACCATTTCATCAGCATGTGATCACCTCCTGATATGGGCACAAGCTGCATTTTGCTACTCCCCGAGACTCCAAACCCTCTTACAAACATACTAAATCCTGGCTGTGTGACTGGGGACCTGGGGAAGAAGCCCTGGTGATGTTTTTGCATCAGTCAGGTTGCAAAGACAGAAGATGGAAATGTCCTGTCTGACAGTGCTTTCTGAATACCAGCCTGCCTTCCTGTTCCAACTCCATGGGCAGAGAGAACCACCCAAAGAAGATCAAGCATGGCTTTCTTGGTCCTCAAAGCTTTTGCAGCTTTTCATTTTGTGAATCTATTGAGCTCTAGGCTTTTCACAATTTCTTCCTTAAAATATCTGTTGTTTGCTTTTGGATGGTGGGAAGACAGGCTGCTTTCTTCTGCAGCTAACATATCTGAGGCATTTGCAGCCCTTGTGCTCCAAAATTACTTTCTTCCCCTACTTACCTCTCATTTCTCCACTTCTACTTTACTTGTTTTGTTGAGCTGAAATTCTTGAAGGCAGCATGGCATTGTGGCTACAGCACTCATCAGAGGCTGCAGGATGCAACTCTAAAATACAGCAGTGGTAGTAATACTTCTCTCAGATCACTTACAGGCTTGCTGCCATAACAAAAGGCATGTGGAAATGCTTATCAATAACATTGATTACAACCCAGATGCTTAGGCTGGCTAAGTATTCTCTACTGCTCAAGAAAGCTGCATGAGAGTGATAGTCTTGCTCTAGCAGGACTCAAGTTGTTTTAGATGACTTTGGCCCAAAAGCAAATTGGTTTAATTAATACCCTGTCCATATGGGCTTGTAAGCTGAAGAGCAGATGAAGCTCTTGTGAGAAAGGAAGAGAACAGAAAAGCCTGGTCCTGAGATGGCTGTTTCCAAACCTGTTTATTTAACTATTAGCGAGGGTGGCTTCTCTTTAATTTATTTACATAAAATGTTTCTGTAACCATCTGCTCTTAAGCTAAACGAAAAATTATCATCTTTCTCCTGCTGCTGCGGAAACTCCCTTGGATGTTCTTAATAATACAAAAAAATCTATCATTTTAATGCAGACAGCTTGGCTAATAAAAATGATCTGTACCATTAGTAATTATGCCACAAATACAATGCAAACAAGCAGCCTTTCCCTGAAGAGGCCAAGCATAAAATACCTCTCTCACCACCAGGAGCCAGAGACAATGGCGCAGGTGCAGGACTTGGCTTCTCAATTCTCTATCACCAAAGAGAAGAGGGTAGGTTTTTGAAGTTACCACTACTGGCTTCTTTAACAAGTTTTAGGAGCTTCAGCTAAACCTGCCCAGGCCCCATACTCCCAGGGAGTTTTTCTGCAGACTGTTAATACAGAGCCATATTCCTGAAGAGGGCTATCTTGGTGTCCCTCTACAACCTCTACAGTTCTCACAGTGTCAGAACCTTTTATGGATCTGATGTATCCAGCTTTGCAGTGAAGAGAGCTGATGCAGCTGGCTCCAGTTAACAGATGGGAAACTGAGGCAGAAAGCAACCTAAAGGACCAGCTAAGATGATGAAAGAAAGTGGTTAAGCAAGCTAATTCAAGCCACGAAACCATTACTGGGCAATTGAAAACATCACTCTAGGTAGGGCTTTCTTAGAAAAGCCCCACCATGGGCAGTTTACTAATAGATGGAGGGACAGCACTATTGGCACATCTGTTGTCTGGTACCACTTCAGTGTGGCCAGTGCCAGAGGAGCAGGTGTGATCCCTAGATGCTCTTCCTCATTGACTGCAGCTTGCTTCTACAAATGGCAGCAAATCACTTAACCTCCACAAGCCAGTTTTCTCCCCCAAAAGAAGAATTAAAGTGTTTAAAGATTCAGGGTTGAATGAAAGAAAAACAAACCAAAGCATCAGAGGATGCAATGCTGTTTTCTTTAAACAAGTGCTAAGGGAAAAGGAGTGAGATTACACCTCAAATTATATCAATAAAATATGAACATACCTCTTTACTAAATAATTCAATTGATAAAGAAATGTGTTTAAAGAAATATAATCAAAGTCTTGGGGATTTCAGACACTTTTGCAGAGAGATGAACATTCTAAGAAATAAAATGTGAGCAAATTGAAAGGTCAGTACATGCCCTGAATTCTTATAGCCCAGGGGTCTGGTTTCCATGTGCTGCATGAAGAAAGGGGAGTGGCACTGTTGGCTGGGAAGGGGGCAGCTGAAGGGTCACTCAAGGGAGCACACTCAAAGATGTGATTTAAAAGATTTAATCATAACTGTCTGTTGATCCTAATTTCCTTTGCTTCTGTGTCTCAGTCCATAAAATGGGGCTAAGGGAAGGTCTGTCATAGGATTCTGGGATGGGTCATATCTGCATTTCATTTCAAAAGCTAAAGATGCACAATGGACAGCACTCTGCTAGGCAGGCAAGAAAAGTGAGCTACAATGGATGATACCAGGCAGGCATTAATTGACTCCTCTGTGAAAGTACTGCAGAAAAGCATCAAAGCAGGACAGATCATGCAAAAACATAACCAGCAATTTCCTGAGCTACAGCTGAGGAAGCAATCCATGCAGAGAGAGACAGAGCCATGGCTGTGAGCCAGTCCAAGAAATGCAAGGAAATATAGAAGCTTTACCCACCAATGTTTTATACTGAGGTTAGAGATGCAGGGAGATCATTGACACGGATGGTATCTCGCCCATGAAGGGAACTATAAAGAATAAGCCAAGCTACTTTTAAAAACAATGCTTTGGATAGCTGAAGAACAGATCTTGGCTTGGTTAGGGCTGCTAGGGAAGATTGACAACTGGTGCATAGGGATCAGCTACTTTAGTTGCACTCACACCTACACAGAGGCTGCAAGCTGCAGAGTTGAAATGGGTTCAGGGAAGCTATCAAATTCCTGAGCCCCATCCCCAAATCTGTCAGGGTTTGTGAGTGACGAGCTGCAAGCAGAGGCAAGGTGAAAGGGAGGCTGCTGTGCTACACCAGATAGCAGTTGCTCAACCCCCACCTCATCACCATTTTTGCCTTGTATTGTTTCAAGGCCTATTAATATTCATAAGAGCTGTTTTATTGTGTTTGCAGTTTTCTATCATGCTCACAGGCCTGATCCCTTCTTGCCTTAATAAGATGCAAACCTCATGAAATCAGATCTTATTAGCCAAACTCCATCAGACGCCCTCAGCAACGCAGTACCTCAGTCCCCACTCCTGCTAAAGTGAAAGGGAAACCTTTCACAGTGTTGACATGTGTAGAACTCTTAATCTAATATGACATTTCAATCTTAAAAGCACAGATTAACAGGAGTAAAACACAGTGCAGGGAAAGCCACTGAATGCTGCTGAGTCAAGCCCCACAGCATCACAGCCAAGAGATGCAGAAGTCCTCAGAAAAAAAACTTTCTAATCCTGGCTTGCAATAAACTTGATCAAACAAAGGTGCTGGTTCATTAACATCTTTATCTCACTGACAAGAGACTTACCCCCAAATGAGTTGCTCCAAACTGTCTTAGAGCACAAATCTCTTGGCTTTCTCCCACATGATAGTGATTCTATCCTTGAGTACAGCCTCACCTCTGGGGGCTTTGCACTGAGAAAACTGAAGGGAATGAGCAAGAAAGGGCAGTCCTGAGAAGTGGTGATCTTATCCACCATCTCTTCTCCCTGTCTCTCCTAAGCTTTAAACCTACTGACTTGACCAACAGGCGTAAATTTTCAACTCCTGGTCTTGCAGAGCTGAGAGAGGAGGAGGAGATTGGAGTCTGCAGTGCAGCATCAGTGAAGATGCTCTGCACTTCTAGGACATGTGCCTTGAGTCCTGCCTTATGTCTGCTCCACACCAGTGATGACACCATAGATTGATTTTTCCAGATCCCAGGTGAAGTCTATGCCTCTGCCAGGAAGAAAAATCATTGCTGGAGGTGGAAAGTGAAAAGATTTTGTAAGTCAGTGAGTGAAAACAAATATAAAGAGTGTCACACTGCTGCTCAGTCATTTTCCTGGGTAGAACATTTACACAATAATTTCAAAGAATTTCCAGCTGCAATAGCTAAGACAGACCTCGATAGGAGGCTCCTACTCACTGAATAAGAGCTGCTCAGATCTTGACCTTGAACCGCCCAAATCCCTTCTGCTGAATTCATGACCTTCAGACTGGATCAACAATAACTGATAGCAACTTGATTGAAAATTGCTGACCTAATACTCTGGATACCTTGCCAGTCAGGTTTGATACAGAATGGTTCTGTGGTGTGTATCTCCCACTCTCAATACAAGGGAGCATGAGCTCTTGCCAAAGATCACATCTTATTCAATGGATGGTTAAGAAAATGAGACTAGGCCCATATGGATCCAAAGTGCTGACAGCAGAGTTGGGATTCAGTCACAGCCTTTCTCGCTGTGGAGGGGTAAAAAGCTCTCTCAAATAACCCACATCACCAAAAGGTCCCAAGTACAAGAGCTTAGGAGTATCTTATCTTTAGTAATTTCTAGTTACAGGCTTTAAAACATCATTTTTAAAAATCTGTTTTGTGAACATCAAAGGAAGGGAGAAATCTGTTGCTATTATTATCTATTCAAACTTACAGCAAGGAAATTCTGCCATACTCTACAATCATTATCTCTAACTACAAGGATTCTTCTGACTGAGGGAATTAAGGGGAACTGGTACTGTGACCAAAGGACAGCTGTGAAGCTTTAAAAAAATACTCAGATGCCTAGATTTTTACAATTATTGTAAAAGGTATGTAATTTATAGTCAGTTGAAACTGCAGAAGTTAGCTGAACAAGACTAAATTATTGTATAGACTACAAGGTACCATCCCAATTCAGCATCCCAATGTATAAGGTTGGGAGAGACAGGTACACTGTTTATCTCAGCTTAATTGTCCCTTTCTCTGAATCAAGATTTGTCTGATTAATTTACAGACCTCACAAAAGGTGTCTCTAAAATATGGGAATAGGTTCTCCATAGGAATAAGTTCTTGGAGCAGAATGACAGGGTACTGCAGCAGCTGCCACCTCAAGGTTGTACGTGCAGCACACTGAAATCATCACAGCAGAGTATGATAAAGAATGCCCTCTGGATCCCAGATATCTTAAACAAATGCAAGCTCTGCCAAGCCTTTCAATCAGTGTCACAGATACACAAAACCACCCCTCAATACCATGTGGCTGTCGTTACATGTGTAGTGCCTGGAGAAAAAGATGTGTTGTGCTTTCCTTGTTGCACTGAACTAAAACTTCAAGAAACCCATTCCTCAAGCTGTGCCAACATCATTTAGGTTGTTGGTGTGCAAACAAGGAGGTAAACAACAACAACCACAAAAAAATCGTGTTAATTTCAAGCTCCATTAGAAATGCAGGGCTTGGCTGCAAGAAAAATCAATGTTTGTCCACTGGAAAAAAAAATAAACTACCAGCACTGATAGGGACAAAGGGCTGTTTTTAAGAGGATGTAAAAATCTTGGTTCTCAATGTCCTCTGAGCTGGGGAAAAATTATTTTCTTATCACAGACTATTTGATTCTGACACAGGGAGTATTTTCATGTGAATTATCCAGTTCCCAGATACTGTCTGTTTTCCTTCTTTATACATCTGATCATCCTCCCTGGCCTCATTTAGGGAAGCGGCATTTTAATTTCTGAGAAATAGCAGGTCTCTATTAGACCCACAGTTTGTTCATCTTTAGGAAAAATCACAGTCATTTGCTGCCATGACTATGCTAATTTGTTTGAAGGCAGCAAAACTCTCAAGCTGTGGGCCCTCCCAAAGCACCAGTGTGCATTAGGCTGAACTGCAGTCTGCCCCATCTATGAATTCACCAAGTATCAGGGCTGCTGCCTGATGGGAATATCCCAAGACCTGCACTCCCCAGCAGCCTACCTGTGTGCTTGGGGCCAAACTCTACCCTTGGCTATGCACACCCAGGAGGGCCCTCTCCCTTCTAATGGGCTCTGCATGACCAGGAGCCTGCCCCTGTGGCAGAACTCAGCCCTACTGAGTTGCTTGGAGCATGGTGATCGATCCATCCCCTGCAGCTGCCATCTGGAGCAACTTATTTTTCCTTATAGAAGCATTAAAACAACCTCCTGGGGAAAAAGACAAAAACAAAGAAGAAAAAAAAAAAAGGCAAGCAGAAAGCCCAAACTACTCTGTTTAAAATAAAATAGATAGCATCACTTTTCTACCCTTTGCTGGACATTATTAGTTCCCTGCTGGCACAGTCCGACATGGACAAAGTGACAACTATGTATTGCATGGGGAGGCTGCAGCTAGAGAAAGTATGTAATATCAGCTGTGCTCTCCTGTCACTGGATGGAATTTAAACACCCTTGCCTGCAGGTATTCCTACAGGAGTGGGAAGACTAAAGTTCATCCAGAGATGAAATCTAGCTATTCTGCTCAGCAGTCCTAAAGCAAAGAGAGACTTCACTGCCAAAAAATAAGAAATAATTCCCCTTTGTTCTCAACAGATTGTCTGTCTTCACTGTCAAGAATGAAAAATATCCCAGAGAAGATCCATTTAGCAGAGACAACACATTAAATGACCCATACCAGGGAGGGCTAATATCATCCTTTGGCAAGTGCACCTTAATTTTCAGTGAGAAGTATCACATTGTGTGTCAGCTTTCAACAACCCAAGGATCTCAAACTAAAGTGGAACTTGTGGAAATCAGAGAGCCAAGATCTAAATGAAATGCACCAAACACTTTGAGTTAAAGCTTGTCTCTAAGTGTTGAAGGGTTTCTCACCTTGTATCTCAGTTATGAGGAGGAATCCTGCCACTACTGAAAAGACCAACACCTGACAGTGAAATGTGTAAGCCAAATCAGAATGGTTAATTTCCAGATTTAATGTACAGCACTGGCATGTGTAAGCTTCCTCCTCCACTTACAGAGTTAACTAGCTGCTTTGCAGCTTGACTTCCTGCATATTTTTAAATGAGCTATAGCAGAAGTGAAGATGCTCAGTCTCCAATGCAGACGAATCCTACTGGGATATCAAGGAGAAAGCATATGCTAACACGTGCCAGGGACTCACTAAAGTCTCAGATTCTATCAATAAGTAAACAGACAGCTTTGCAACTCTTACCAGCAGATAAGAATGATGTACACTTCAACAGCAATACAGCATTTGTTATGCACTATCAGCTAAAGAAAAGACTAGGCAGTTCTGGTGAGGCAGGGTAAGGTCAGTAGCTGAAGAGATTCAACAGCTCTTGCTTCAGAGAACAAGCACAGCCATGTGTCAATTCATTCACAAATTCAGACACCAATTTAGGCTAAGTCTGTCTTTAATTTATAACTTTCTGCATTTTGACAGCCCTCTGGGACTGTTAATTCATTTGGTGTCTGTAGAGTATGTATCAAAGGATGGAAAAAAAGCCAGCCCAAATATATTATTATCCAGGCAGCAAAGTGGAAAGAAGACACCTTTGGTAGGAAGGCATTTTTTTTCCCAATGAGAGGACTTACTTTTCTTTAACCTAAAATACTTCGATGTAAGGTTAAAAGGTGATTTTTCATTATAAAGCTCTATTTTCAACCCAACAATTCCTCAAAAGATTAACCTCTCATATTCAAATTTCACAGTCCTGCACCCTCTTCAAAGACACTCGTTTCTTGGGACACTTTTTCAAATTGCTTCTGACCTTTTCCAGTATGCTGAGAAGCAGTGAGAAAAGCAAGAGGGAGAAGGATGGTAGGGGAGGGATATGGAGAACAGGAAAAATTCTCATAGAAGAAGAATTCTTGTTAGCCTATTCTTGAACAGATCCATAATCAAAAGGTTTTGAAGTAGAAATTGGCATGGAAATATTTCTGCCTGAAGGATTTCAAAGAATAATCCTGGAAGGGTTCCTTGGGCATGGCTGGACTCCAGTGGGAATTAGTTTTCATTTGACCCAATTATACATGTTTAAAAAGCACATGCTGAGTATGCCTGTGGGGTTTTCTGTTAAGCTCATTAAAGAGTTGATTTTGTCCTGAACCAAGTGCTCTACCTCAGCCCTGAAAAATGCTTCCTAAAACCATGAGACTCATAAAAGCCCATAGGACACTGCATATTCCTTAAAATTAGGCAGGTACCTTTGTGCTTTGCTGGATTAGACTTGACCTGTGGTTTTCCATGAATTCAACCTTTGGTCTCAGAATGGCTTTCTAACAGAGATCCTGATCTCTCTGAAATTTTGAAAATGTGGCATTCTGCAAATATTATGTTATTTTAACAAACTTTGCAGACCCATTCAAAATAATCCAGAACTGGTCCCAGGCTATATACTAATAATGATGATGATCATTATAACAATAATAATAATAATACCACTCCAAGTATGTTGAAACGGACATATTATGAAAAAATATATTAACTGAAAGATCTGCTTAACCCAAGTTCAGTATAAAATCCTTCAGCACAGAGAAGACAGAACCAGAAACCATTGCCTTGCTCAACAGGAAATACTCTAGTTTATCCAGAAAACATGTCCTTCATAGTACTTTTTAGAAGGAAAAAAAATTTATGAAAATGAATGGTTGGATTCACAAAACTGGCCGTGCATTAAGTTTAATGTAACAGCTCAGAGATGAGAGTATTCACCATGGATAGAAAGAAAACAGGCTTAATGGCCCTAAAGATTCAAATTTTTATCTCCAAACTGCTTGTGGAGTACTATGTACTTAGGCTACCCTGTTTTTTTGAATAGACTTCTTTTAGCACTTTTTTCTATGCAAAAATAGTTAAACATACAATGGAGCAACAAGTGGAATTAAAGTACTCTCTCTGCCAACTCAGCATTCTCACCACCAGTATCTTCACAAGACTGCAAGAAGCATGACTGAGGGCATTGGCCTCAAAACACTCTAGCTTGCTAAAAAATGAACTTTCTTGAAGAATGGAAAGCCCTCCTCCAAAAGGATGGACTTGTATCTGCCGCTCCTATGTTCTCCATGAGCACTTAAGCTAGAAGTCTTCCACAGACAGGATAGGATCCAGATAGGAATTTCTTGTAATATCTCCTCATCTCCTCCTTACTTTTTTGCATTGAACATTACTAGAAAATAGAGGTTTACATGAGAAAATGGTTAAGTAATTACCTCCCTTTCCCCAAACATACTTATATTATAAAAAATGTTGCCAAGCTCAAATAGAGATGAAAAATAATTGCAGTTAAAATAATGTAATTTAAATTTTGGTATAAGCAGAGTGACCTTAACAAACCAGAGATGGACTTTATTTCCCTGGGGGAAGAAGGAAGTCGAATCACACGTAGGGTTAATGCAAGACTGCAGATAATTTAGATCCCTATTTATTTACCTTATTCCCTAAATTACAGCTAAGGAGTACTGCATTCAGCATATGTATGAATAGTCTAATCAGGTACATCATTAGCTGCCTCAGCTTCAGGAAAGAACATGTCTAATAAGGTTACTTGCAAAATTATTAGTGCAAATGATTTACTGAGAATGTCTGTAAGAGGTCCAATTCAGACACCCCATGACAATGAAAACAGGGAAACATAGCACAAGAAAATTAAAATCCTGGAAATGTTTCTAAACTTGCATACAAATTACCATATTCCATTATAATGTATTATTTGAGAACTATTGTCATAGTATTATTAAATATTATATTGTAATGCAAATGCAGCAAAAAGCAGAGACAGGATTTCTCTGCAAAAACTGATGATACATAATTTCAGAATTTTGCACACTTTCTCTTGCCTCCTTAGTGTTCTCCTACTTTCTCTTCAACTCTCTAGTATCCTGTACTCTCTATTGATGCATGGTAGGGTGCAGACTGTGAAGTTCAAGTTCAGTATAAACCACTCAAACTGGAACCCTATAACTCTTGGAAAGCACAATAAATACAGAAACTGCTACTGGACCCCAGACTGCTGCAATATTAAGAGTTTAGAAGTCATCTACTGAGATAGTTTGCAATGTATTTTCACATTTTTATCTGAGGGTGAGGGAGGCAGGGGGAGAAAGCCATGGCTGTATGAATGAAACACTACTGGCCACACAAACTACTCTTCTGCTGGCAACAGCTGCCACTAAAGGAGAAGCTGGAGGAAGAACAGACCCATTGGGTAAATTCACTTTTTTTTGCTGCAAGCACCAAAAGGTCTAAATCTTCTGTGAACCATGAAACAGACAAACTAATGTTTGATAGAAATATAATTTGAGAAAATAAAAGCCCTGCTCAGCTTCGCAATGAAATATACTGGTTATTTGACCTCTTGGAGGAATAAATCTGCAGCATGCACCAATTACATCCAGACTGTGATGTGAAAAATCTCACCAAATGGTTCCTGAGGAAGCAACATAACCTTTAACATGAAAAAGTTTACCGTACACTGGGACATTGCACTTCAAGGGTCACTGTTGTTGCAGTTTAATTGCTTGCCCTGTAAATACTACCCAGACACTGTGTTACACTGATGTACTATTCTACTCAATGAACTGAGGTCCTGCCAAGCTTACAGCAATCTTTTAGAAGTCAGCCATTAGATTTCTTCCTCAGGAGACCTTTGAGAGGAATGATGTAAGACCAAACACAAAAATTGAGCATTAAGGAGTGGGAGCACTCTGGAAAATGCACAACAACATGAATCCACTCATAGAGAATTATAGACTTTTGTAAAAAAATGGGATTTTGTCTGGTTATTTCTTTGTAGAAGAGTAGAAGAAAGTGCAAGAAACATGAAATGTGAAAGAAAAATGAAGGTTGTTTAATGACATTTGGAAATCCGTGGGCAGCAGGGAAACATTCTACCTTCTCACATCAGTTACATGGACCATCAAGGTCTGCATAGTCCTGCCATTATTCTCTAGTTATGTGAGCTCAGGGAAGTGATGGAGACCTGGTAAGCAAGAGCTAGATAAACAAACCGACCCACATACTGAAGCCTTGTAGTGCCATTGCTATCTGCAGCATTTTTCTAGCGGTCACTCTGAAGATTTTCTCTCTTTGCTCTACCTGCTGCTTCATTTCACCTGTTCCCACTCCATGAAGATCTGCTTCCCTGGATACCATGAGCAAATCCTGCCCAATACATCTTTTAAAGGCAGGCAAACAAGGAGCCCTCTAGCCAGTTTGGAACCATGCAATGCATCACCCTGCACAGCATCTCTCTTCCTCTGGACTTCTGTAAACTTTCTGGAGAAGAGATCTTCATTTATTTGTCATGTCCAATACTGAAAAAAAAAAAGAGAAGATCTGAAAAGGTGACTTCCATCTAGCCTCCTGACAGTCACAGAAATAATGAACAGTAGTAAAGCTGATTCATGGCAGGAGATGCAGAGCAGAGGCTCATACAATTATTGTGTAAGCCTAGGTCTGAAGACAAGAATGCAGAACTGAGTCTGCAAAGCACAGGAGGAACCCTGAGTGAAACCTGTTCACTGTTTTGAAACATGTCCACAGAGGTATTGTTTTGCTCTCAGAAGTTACAAAGGAGAAGGAAGCAGGGAAGAAACAGAAACCACATAAAGAAAATTCCCCATAGATGTTTTCTCAGGATTTTTGTAGCTACCGTCTGGTTTGAAATGAAGGGTTTCATTCCATAAGTTCACAAGTACGACACATTTTATAAGTAGGAACAGGAAGGGGAGGTAGTTTGGCATCAGGGTAAGAATTCAGGCAAGTATGCAGTTAGTCGGCGATCCAGACACAGAATTAACATCTCATGAATGAATCATGCCATACAGACTGACAATCTGACAAACCTAACCTGAGCTACACCAAGAAATCAAGTCTCTAGAAGAACTACCTAGTCCTTTGTCTTAATCTGTGCCTGTGTCTGGTATCTCTTCATCCCTGACGCAGTTTGTTTATGCAGTTATGGTCTCCAGGCCCACACTGGTGAACCACGGGTGACAGTCATTTGGAAACTAGCAAAAATCCTGCAGCATGGGCTGTCTGAATGCATTTGGTTGGTGTCTGTGTCAGAGATGGTTGTGCTCTGATAAGAAAGATCTAAAAAGGCATTGGAGAGCAAAGTCTGAGGAAGAGACAGATGAGCAAAGTCCTTACATTACTATTTGTCCCTGAATTAAGCCTAGCCTGAGAAGGGGAATTGTGTACTAGGGATTAGATTCACTAGAAATAAGAACCATTACAGTTTGTGCATTAAAGTGATCAGGCAGCACCTGTGACCAGCACTCAGAGCATATCAATTCTGCATTTCCACGCCTGTGGCACCAGAGGAAAAAACAACGTTATGGCTACAACTGAATCATACTCTTTTGATGATTCACTCACAACAACCCTAGGGCACAATAAAAAATTGTGGCTTCCACGGTCTGCTGTCTCTCATAAGGGCTGAAATTTCAGACAGCCATGACTTGAGTTCAGATGCATTGCTAATGCATCACTTGTGCATTGCTGTCAGCATGGGGAGGGGAGGAAAGACAGACAGAAAGACAGACAAAGAGATAGAGAAAAGAGTTTCACATTTGGACTTTGTGAGGTGAAGGCAGAGAAGATATTCTTAACATGCATCACTGAGCTACACTATATGACAGCACATACAGGTCCTTGGGAAAAAAACACTTCCCCAAACACCTGAAGAAAATGCTGCTCTAAGAACCTTAGCAGAGATGAAGGCTCAGAGGGGAAGAGAAAAGCTAGGAAAAGCACAGTGTTCAAGGTGACAAAAAGTTCAGGTGTCTCTTTACACAGCCAGAGAGGTTTTCTTTCATCACTGCAAGTGACATTACACTACTGGGGACAAAGCCACCCTGTAGACTCACTGCTGTGATCCCTGGTCAGGCATCATATCCTTGCACTAGACAACAGTAAATTTCAAGCAGACCTATACAAGGAACTTTCAGCCCATAATTTGATATGTCTGGTTTTCCTTCTTTTTTCTCCAAGCACAACTCATCAGGAGGCTGGTTGCAAAAATCTTGATCTTTTTTAAAGAAGTTGCAAATGCTTTCCAGAGCCTGTCCTATATGCAAGCACTGTGCCAGTGTGGTGGGTTTCAAACTATATCCTGTAGAGGGGTGGGTCATTTGTCTTGTTACTGTCCATCTCCAGAGTCACTGACAGCAACAGGGCAACACTGAAAAGAAAAAGGAACTTGTGACTTCCAAGTGTAGTAGAGCTGGGCCACAACTTCCTGCAAGAGTTCCAGGACAAGACTCAGTCATAATAACTATTATCCAAGATACAGCACCTTGCTTTTACTCCTCTGGAAAGCTGTACTTTCTGTTTGCTGTGTTCACCTTTCTCTTAGCTGGAGTTTTCTTACACAGAAGCAACTGTGTAGTCCTCGAGCTGCCCATGACTCAGCCACTCCCTCCCAAGCACATCTCTCCTACTGCACTTCTACAGCAGGTGCCCAACAACATCTTCTTGAGAAGATATTCCCCACGATCATGTTTTCCTAAGTTCAGAACAGTGGCACAAGAGATTACCAAACAGTTTAGCAGGGTGTAGAGTTTGGAGTAGGGGAGGTAAGTGACAGATGAAACAAAAGATCTGGGATGTGGATGCAATTTCCAGTATGAAAACAAATAACATTCTGAACCTACCAATTCAATTCAGTCTTCAAAACTCATGTTCCTTTAACATTCAACTCAAAGATTACCTTTTGTGGGTAGGAGGCTGGCAAAGCTTGAGCGCTGTGAAACCCGCCAAATGCCAATGGGAATGACAGAATCACTCTTAAATTAGAATGTGTACTCATGCAATGTGGCTCATACCACAAAATAACTGAGGAATATAATTGTTCTCATACTCCGTGATTGGTACCTCTTATAATATGGGGAGAGTGGTCTTTGCTGAAGAGATGGGGGTTGCACTAAGTTCATACAATAAAACAAATCCTAGGCACTCAGCCCTCTTATCTTAGAGCAACTTGCTATTATTAAGCAATAACTACAGCATCTTGGTATTATTAAGCAATAACTCCTTGAAAATACAGCATCCAGAGTGAAAACAAATAGCTCAGAAATGCAAGGCATCCAGGAGTTAATTTTTCTAACTTAACAGAGAAGCAGAATCCACCTACATTTCTGACATCTTCCATTAGTAAGTTTTCTAGATGAGCAATTCATGACACTGAAGAAACGAGATCATTAGAATGTGAAATGAAGGGTGATGGATGGAGACTGTAGCAAAGAAAATGATAAATCATGATCTGAGCTATAGATGTGCAATTCTGGATGTGGCTGCTTCTGACTCCACCTCATTGTGTTAGACCACAGCTTTCCAATTACATCCCTCTCTATTCTTCTGCTGTGAAATTAAACCAGGGATGTAGCCCTCATGAATGAACTATAACCAAGAAGCAACTAAGAAGTCCTAAGTATGCTATTGTATAAATCATTGTGGAACACACGTCTACAATACTATGCACAATTATGATTTTTCCACCTTGAAAAGACATAATAGAACTCAATAAAATAATGTTGCAATTCTGTTGGTTGAGAGTTATAAAGTAGCTTCCAGATGAGAACAAAATAAATAGTTTAGATCTCTGCAGCTTGGAGAAGATAGGACTAAGGATGAATATGATAGAAAGCTTTAAAACCATGAATGGTATACAAAATTTGAATAGGGGATGATTATTTATTATTTTTTATACCACACAAACTAGGAGGCAGACAGTCAACTGATCAAACAGCAAGTTCAAAACAAATGAAAGAAGGGATTTTTTAAAATAACACACATCTGAATTGGGGAATTAGACTATGGATTTCTCTGGAGGCCAAAAATATAAATGGCTCCAAAGGTAGTTAGATAAATTCATTGAGGACAGGTATATCAGTGATGATATACTATCAGACATGATGGTTCAGAATGGAGTATTTGGCTCAAAAAATGCCTAAAATGCAGATGGCTAGAAGTTAGAAAGACAGACTGAGGAATATTCACCCCAAACCACCTCTAGCAGTGGAATGGAAAACACACAATAACACTCAAAAGTCTCAAAAACATCTCACTTTGAAGGCAATTCTGATCACTGACCCAGGCAGATTCACTGTGCCTGTGGAATGGCATGTCTAGTATCACAGATTATCTTGGGAATGTCAACTGGAAAGAGATTTAAGAATAGGACGAATCAATTTCACTGGATTACAGAACAAAGGCAATTATTTGGATTATGCAATTGAGAGGAAAAACAGGTGCAGTAATTCTGAAGGAGCTCTGCCATAGGCTTTCATTGCCTCCTTGAATCTTGGGAAGTGTCTGTTTACTGCAGTCTTTTGGGGAAATGAGGAAAACAACAAAGTGCATTAATATCTACTTGAAATGTAATTCTGATTTTCTGCTCTGGATTCTGTCCAGTGCTTCCTCCCACATCAAGGTGCAGAGGACAAACCCAGCAACACTTCACTATGCTGAGTATTATTTCAGAGAACTAAGGTGGAGATGCTTCCTAAGCACTGGCACAGAGGGCTTGAATTCACAATACAATACAAATTGACGCATTCACATAATGACTTACAAGTACAGTCTCACTAAATGTCTAAATTTTTTTTCTTAGGGCATCTTTTCTTAAGACATCTGATACTGCCTTTCTTATCCCTCACCCACTGTTTAATACAGGTAAGTGCACTATCCTGCAGCCATAGTTAAATGACTTATAGGAGGCAGGCAAAGGAAACAACCCTAAATGCATCTGGGGGCAAGTTTGCTTTTGGTTGTTGGGGGAGACTTTTTAGATGCAGTGATTTCTTATGATTTACATGCTTGGATTATCACAGATTAGGCTGCTTCTCGAGACAACAAAATCCTCTTTCTGATCTCACAGTGTCTTATGAATCACCAAGCATGAAATGTATTCATGCTATAATGATTTTCTGATAATCTCATGACCTCTAACAGAGTGCATGATGCAGCTAGATATGGTACACATCACATTAATATTGCTGACAACCCACTTGACAACAGGGAGTTTACACATCATCACCTATTTCCTACAAGACAAGCATAACATCCCATGCTCATCTGAAACTTTTTCTCAGCTGTTCAAAGTATTTTGGGGGTGACTATGTTACACTTCAGTGTTTTAACACTACTATCACAGAATCAGAGAAAAATTCACATACTATTGCACTTAGGATTTTCAATTTGTCTTTGAAAGCACACAGAGACCAAACATCATACACACACCAGAGACGTGTCTGTTCCATGCAGAACCCTGCTTGCCCAGTGGAGGGACAACCTTGTAAAAAGTCATCTGTGTAAAGCACCAGAGCAACAGCTCAATTTGGGCAATGTGAGGAACCTATACTGTTACTTAATATACATGTGCATCGTTTTCTTGATGCAGCTTGCCATTCTAAGAGTTATCTTTGTTTTTCTCATTTCACTTCCTACATTCAAAATGTCACCAGCCATCACTTCCCAATAGGCATGTCACACTGAAAAAGGCCAGTGACTCCAAGACACTAATTTTTTTTCCAGCACATTAGGTATGTATGAAATCCTTTCAGGCTCAGTGTCTCTGAAGACAATGTTGTTCAGGTCTCCATGGCCTCCCTGAAAGGTCCCTAGGACTGTCAGTGCCACATCACGGTTCTCAGTCTCTGCAAGATAGGGTTGTTGCCATCTAGAATTTCATCTCCTCGAGGCCAGTATCTCTTTCCTACCCTTCAGTCTTCTGAACTTTGACTTGTTAAGGTTTTAACGAATTCTTGACTAAACTTCCATCCCAAGCCCTGAAGCGTCAGGGTTCAGCACAGTCTCACCAGGGGTCAGGCAGCTCAGCAGCCCAAAGAGCCAGTGCCAGGAACTCTTAATGTTGGCATGGCCTCAGAATCCATTTGGTGCTTTTGCCATCTAGTTCATCGTAAACTTCGGTAAACAATAACTAGGGTGCCAACCTGGGATCTTTGTTCTCTCATGCACTTTCTTACTGCGTTCTCACTGGATAGATTTTCCCTTTTCTTAGGACTGCAAGCTCTACTGGGACAGAAACAACATCTCTCATATTCTGGGGAAAATCCAATTCATATTGCCAACAACAATAGGTTTCAGTAGAAATTCTGCACATGCAAGAACTATGGAATTAGGTACAACCTGACAGTATTTGGTCATAATATCTGTGACATCTTTCAGAATGATCTGGTTTGGAAGAGTTACCAGCAAAGCAAAGAGACAGCACTCACAGAATGTGATTCCATGGACTCACATCTGCCTTCACTCACAAGCTTCTTGTAGACATTGTGAAAATGCTGAAATACATCTTTTCATGCCAAGATCTCTCACCAGGGAACTGATACTGTGAATGGCATGGACAATGCTGGGTGTAAGTCAACTAAAGTACGGGCTCAAGAGAGCTGGGCTGCAGCAACAGCAAAGAGAAGACCACCAGGGCAAACACAAATCTCAAGAAAAGTGTAAGTTTTTTTCCTCGCAGAATTGCTCAGCTTTGTGTTCTGCCAGTCAGGAAGTCAGAGTGCACACTGAAAAGCAAAGATCTAGTGCTTCTGAACAATTGTTACATTTTAGACACATTGATTTGCAAGCATTCCCCATGTGAGCAACTTCTGCTACTTAAATTTTTCTTTTAAATGTAATGAAAATAAAACAGTTGCACATTAAACCAAAAGAAGATGCTGTGTTATCTTATTTTCTTCACTGTTGTCCCTGAAGTATCAGCCTCATCATAAACAATCCTTTAGTCCTCCAGGTACACCGCAAACAAATATTCGCAGACAAAACCATTTCCAGCTCTTTTTTCATGAGTGAATGTTCTTTGCACCCTGTAGTGCATTATCTCTAAAACGTCTTCCAAAGATCAAATCCATCCCACGGTTCCTATAAAAGGTCACGTTTTGCAATGTAGCCTACAGAACAATGACATTTCAAGGATCAAAGAAAAGGTTAAAATATTCCTATAAATCTATTCTTGGGACTTTTAAGTATTTTCTACGCAAAGGGAAATGTCATTTTTCTTCAGGAGCAACTGAGGGCTCTGTGATGGGTAATGGGTCTGTTACGTTTTATATGGTGAAAGAAAGATGCACTTCACTCCCCAGCTCATGCAAATAAAACCTAATTTAATTTTAAACCTCATTTATTTATTTAGATTTAATCTAAAACTCCCACATCAAAGCAAACAGAAAAACAACAAATACTATTGGGGCCTTAATAAAAAGAAATTGCGGCAAGCCAAAATAAAACCCAGAGGAGCAGCTTCTGCATAACGTTATAAATTATGGCCTTGTAGAGCACCCTAGCCCGTGAAATCCTTTACTCAGTCAGGCTGACGCCAAGTGAATGCTGAGGATTTAATTCAGTCGCTTAATGCGCTGTAAATCTGAGCTGGCATTGAATTTTGAGATCTGGAACTTGGTGGTTAGAATTACAGCAGTGAGGTGGAGACGCTTTTGTGGCGAGAAAGCAGACGGTACCCTCTCCGGGCTCCCAGGAGGCCATTTCCAGGTTCTAAATGAAATGAGCTTATGGCTCCCACTCACTTCTTAATTAGTACTAAATTACACTCACACAGACGGCAGATACTGTACACAGGGGAAAGAAAGTGGCAAGCTAGAAAAGACTGGAAGATAGTGAGAAGTCACAGTTTCTATTCCCCTCCTTCACAGTAGCATGGGTGTCTCACCCTTGCTGCTTGGGTCCCTCTGGCTCACGTTACATTTCTAACTTCACACGTTCTTTACTTGAAATGATTTGCAAAAGGAAAACTGAATGGCTCGGGAATCAGAAGAAAGATGTAAAACTTCATTATCTTAGCTGGAATTGGATTTATTCACACCAGTTCCTAGTCAGGCAAAACTCTCCACAACAAATATCTAAAAACTGCAGAATCAAATGGGCTGCCTCACTCTTGGCAGTCTCACCAGCGCCACATGGAGGACCAAACAATCAACCCAGTCTTCAATTCCTCCATACCAAGGATAAAACCCATTGGCAAGAGAAACACTGTGCATTTCAGCCTATTTTGAAATTCACAGTTACAAAGCAGAACAGTTACAAAGTAGAACTATTTAACTATCCAGTGCTGGCACAAATATCTTTAGGAGTAAAGTATTGAGGGCACGAACCTGATAATGGCCAAAAGAGAAGTTTACCTCATACCTAACCAATGGGAATTCTTCAGAAAGGAAAACAATGCTCTCCCAGTTTCCCTTGTGAGTCTGAGATCCCTCTCTTTCATATTTGTGGCTACAGCTTAGGTAACTGGCTTCTGCTCCTTCTTGTAAACATCAATGTTAGACTGGCATCAGTGCCAATAGTGGCTTTATGGGGCACCTTAGCAGTCAGGCTAAAACCAGGACACCAGGAACCAAGTTATTTTGATCACCCACAGCACCTCGCAGACCTATTTGTAGGCATCCAGCACACACACCACAAATATTCCCACTCAGCCCAGTCACAACCTCCACAGATGCTTTCGTGTTACATACTGTTTTTGTGAATTCCAGATGCTGCATGAAGCCATACCCAGAAGAGCTGAGACTGCTGTAACCATGTTCTAATTGTAGTTCTAATCATCCATGTTCTAGTCATCTTCAAACTCAGTTATAGGTTACATAAGAGGTTTCTGACTCTAGATGGAGAATCCTCGCCCCGGGCATCTGGGTCTGACCCCATGCTCTCTTGCATGGCCATTAAATTTTCATAATTTATTGAACTCATTTGCTGTTGTTTGTTGTTGCTTTTTGTTGGGGTCTTTTTTTTGCCTCTCTTTTTTTTTAATATTTCCTTTCTCTCGATCTTCCTTGCTTATTAATTACCAGTCATTCAATCATGCCAGAAGACTTTCCAGACTGAACTGCTGAAAGGTTTATTTCTGTACTTCCTCCTCTTTTCTCATGTCCAAATATCCTCACTAACCACACTAATTATGTAAATTCTGGACATGTTCAGAGTTGCACCAGACTTTGTATTTGTGTCTTTCCCGAATGTTGAAGCATCCAATTCTGCTCTGTGTCCTCTTCATACTGATAGATTACATTCACTTTATAATCTAGACAGAAACCCTTGGTCTCATGCCAGATTTTAGTAATCATAATCTACAGACAGGACTTAACTGAGCTGTGACTAGGAGACAAAGAATTTTTATCTGTAATAGCTCCTTTGATATACAGAAATAGAGTTGTACAATAGAGAATGTGCTTGTGCAAAAGAATTCATTGGACCTATAAGGACCTCTCTAGTGCTTACATAACAAGAAGACATGTCCAACCTTCAGCATAACCCTAATAAAGACTTCCAGCTATTACAAAACTTACCAAAAAACACCACACCTTCCCCCCACCAAAAAAAACCCCCTAACCAAACAACCCCCACTAAAGAAAATTATGTTATTTCAGAGTTGCCTTCATTACTTCTGCTACATGACTTTGCTCTGTAATGCAACAATGTATTCTGTTCCACTTTCTTAAAATAAACAACTGGTCTATAGCTTGTCAACAAAACTCCATTTTCAATCACCCAGAGAGACAAGGCAAAGCACATCTTGCAGTGCTCCTATCGCTATAAGAAGGGTTTGGGGGCACTTCAAGCTGAGAATTTCTTTTGCTTTGCCTTAGAGTGATTTGCTGCCTAAGATATGACAGATTTGTGTTGACAACTAGACCTTACGAGTTTAAGGAAATCCTAAAGCAAGAAGGGAATATTTATTGACAATCTTGCTCTGGATCCAAAAATTCTCTTCCTTCTAGACCAGAGCACCCATTAAAACAATGAAAACTGGAGATGATAACACAGTGGCTAACAGGAGAGTGGATGCTGTAAGGGCAGATCACCTTGCACAACTTGATTCAGAATACTACACGTCTGTCACAGAAAGAGTAATGATAGTTTGCTGCCTTCAACAGGACTTGTGGCATTTACTTTTTGTATTGAATGTTAAACCTTCACCTTCTGCAGAGTCAGGCTGAGCAGAGAAAAAAAAGCACCAACTAGGATTTCAGCAAAGAAAAAACTACCAGGGATGCAGTGAAAAAAAAAATAAAATCAATCTTTCCCTTCTACTAACGAATAAACCATAATCCTACCTGCACATAATGTAGAACATCTTTGAACTTTACAGTGCTGCCAGGATTAAAGGAGATTAATTTTTTAAAAATGGGAAAGACATTAAGATTCTTCAACATGTATAAGGCACAGGCAGCAGCTGAGCTATACAGTTTGAGCTGAGAAGCAATTTGCATTATGTGTGTGAGGGAAGAAGGCAGTTGCTCACCTGTGCTGCCTCATGATCTTTACAATCAACAGACATAGAAAAGATGCACTGACAAAGGCAAAAATTTGCAGGGGAATTCGGAAGACAGGTGGCCCTGTCCCCTTCTTTTAGAAAACTCCAAGAATAAATCAAGGAAAGGATGAAGAGAGAACAAGCACAGGGAGCTGTCAGCACACTGCAGTTTTGTGCTGTTCAGTTTCCACACCAGGGAATTGGGGATCCATTTCATGTGCTGACCTGACCAAGGAAAATGACAGAGAAGGACAAGGACACATAGCAAGGTTGCTAGCTTAGAGTTAGTAGTACCAAAGGTCTTGGAACTGGTCTGAATAAATCAGCACAATTAGACCCCAATTACAGTCTTTATGTGCTACAACAATATAAATATTTAATAAGAAGCATGATGACTAGAGGATCGTTGTTAATCTGCAGCTATGCAGTGTTAGTGAAAGCAGAGCTTCTGGACAAGACTAGCTATTCCAAGAAGTCACACAGGAACAAGACCATACATTTAGAACAAAGACACCTGGAAAATTTGGCACTGTAACTGCATGTGGTTTGGAAGTAGAGATTCCAGGGAAGAGGCAGAAGAAACTCAGACAATGTGAAGAACAAGCCCCCAGCTGAGACGATCTTCTCCTTTCTGCTCAGATTCCAAAGAGATCGTGGCATGGGCGGCGCAGCAAGAACTCCCCAGAGAGCATGGGTGAGAGAGGAAGGTCCAGACCTACAGGTAGGAGTGAAGGAGTTGGTAAAGTCCTCAGAAAAAATAGAGAACTAGTTGGAACCTGGAAACCCTTCAAATATTTTTCATTCCAAGGGAAGATGTAGACTTTAGCAAGACTAGTAGTCTTGGTTCAAATGTGAAATAAAGTCCTTATAAGAGACACTATAAGAAATTTAAGGCTTTAAAAGTTTTTTTTAAAGGCTTTACAGAATAAAGCAGATTCCAGCTAAAGCAATGTCCTTAAAGTGGCTAATGAAATTCTTTAAAATTCTGAGACATGAGATAAAAGACACAGGAGGACGTTGGAAACGAGAAGTTAAATTACAGAACTTCCTCAAAGCAGAGGAAATTGTTCTCTGTAGTTCAAAAGATAAAAAGCACACGGAAACTAAAATAGAGGCTTAAAAAAAACCTTTTAAGTTGCAGTTGGTATGCTTTCAGCAAGGTACACCTTTCTCACATTTTTACTCTCTGTTTGTATATAAATAAGATTTTTTTAATAAAAAAGGTCTTTTAGAAAACATAAACTTACAAGATTAATTTATTACAAGAAGAGTTTATAAGAAATTCTGGGCCATTAGAAATGTAAGTAGCACAGCAAAAGACCAGACCCAGCAGCCAGATGAGGATAGCCATGTTCTTCCCTACCAGGTAACATTTCAGTCTGATAAAAAGAGTCAAGACAGAAGGCATCTTGCATGACAGGACAGCAGTAATTCAACAAAGCACAGAGCACAGAAGACAGCATGAGCTGTTGAACACAAGCATGGTGCTGCCTGCCTTCAGGTGCCAATGAGAGCACTGGGGGACACAGCACCCTCGTAGGGAGCACAGATGGTACACGCCTGTTAAAGGGGTTCCAAACGTACAGGCAAGTGTGAATGAAGACATCCTTTGCTTTAATTTACAAACCAGGGAGGTGGCCTGTGAGGTGCTGGGTAGTACCTTGATTGTCATATTGAACCTGCATTTGTAGGACTGCACCTCAGCCCCAGGCAGGATGGTGCAGGAAGTGTACTGTGCTTTCAGGGAAGCAGGAGAGGAAACAGCTCAGGCTCCCACCCTGGATCAGCTCACTGTCTTACACTGACAGACACAGAGATTTTCAAGGAAAGGCAAACATTGTCTGGATATTAAAGACAAATTGTCATAAAGCTTTAAGAAAATTAACTCACTCCCTCCTTCCCTCCAAATTTTGTTAGTCTTTTCACTCTGTTAGTGGCAGAGATGAGGTACTGTATCCTGGACTGGGAATGTAACAGACAGAGAAACACAGCTGCACTATCCTTCTTCAGCAGAGCTCTGGCTGCCAGGCTGCCAGCCAGGGAAGCCAGACTGAAAAGCTGCTTGCAGAGACAGTAGACACCTGACAAAAAGTCACCCTGGCTGATAAGGCACTGTTGCAGCACACAGCATTCTTCCCAGTTGTCAGAAGAGGTCCTTCTTGAAAAGCTTCTCACATAAGGGAAGGCATGTAGACTCTCTTTGTTTCAGGATGATGGAGAAAGCAAAAAGCTGAAGAAATGTATTGTGGAAAAACAAGAAATTCTATTATTATGACAACACCTATAGAATTATAGGCTTTTGGAATTGTTTGGGTTGGAAGGGGCCTTGAAGAACATCCAGATCTGAACCTCCTGAGGTGGATAGGGACACCTTCCACTAGACCAGACTGCTCAAAACCCCATTCAGTCTTGCCTTGAACACTTCTAGTGATGGGGCATCCATAACCTCGCTGGGCAACCTGTTCCAGTGCTTCACCACTCCCACAGTAAAGAACTTCTTCCTAACATCTAATCTAAACCTACTCTCTTCCAGTTTGAAGCCATTCCCCACTGTCTTGTAACTACTGGAAGGTTTTAATAAAATCTTCCTGGAGCCTTCTCTTCTCCAGGCTGAACAGCTCCACCTCTTCTACCCTCTCTACGCGGAGAAGTGCTCCAGCCCTCTGAGCATCTTCCTCACTTTCCCCTGGACTCAATCCAGCAAGTCCATATAAGTTCTTCGTATACTGAAGACCATAGAGCTGGACTCAGTACTTCAGGTTAGAATCTCATGAAAATGGAGTAGAGGGGGAGAATCATCTCCCTCATCCTGCTTTTGGTGCAGCCCTGACATGGCTGGCTTTCTGGGCTGCAGGAGCATAGGTTGCATGAACATCCCACAGTCCACATTCCATAGGTTCAATGAACATCCCACAGTCCTCCTCAGAGCTGTTCTCATTCCATTCTTTGCCCATTCTGTGTTTGTACTTGGGATTGCTCCAAGCCAGGTGCAGAACTTGCACTTGGCTGTGTTGACTTCATGGGGTTCACACACACCCACCCACCTGTCAAGCCTGCCAAGGTCCCTCTGGATGTCATCCCTTCCTCCAGAGTGTCAGTCACAGCCTGGTGCTGTCAGCAGCCTTGCTGAGGGTGCGCTCAGTCCCACTGTCCATGTCACTGACAAAGGTGTTAAACAGAGCTGGTCCCAACTCCAGCCCTGAGGAATGCCACTCATCACTTGTCTCCACCTGGAGATTGAGCCATGGGCCACAACTCTTTGAGTGTGACCATCAATTACCTATCCACCAAGTGATTCACATAAGTTGTACTTCCACACATGCTACTGGCTCAGCTTGTATTTTGGTGCTTTCACAACACAAGTATTTTTAAAGAAATGCCAAGTCTCCCAGAGTTACCATTCTTCTTTCCAGAAGCAGTCTGTGCTGTTTTGAAGTACTCTGCAGAACATTTCATTTATGTCTCTATATGATGAACTAGAAAAGCCATGACCCAAAATGTATTAAGTTGGAAAAAGATATTAACTATGGCTCCACAAATACAGATCTCTAGGCAGTTATATTACGGTACTGAGGAGACACCAGGATGTGGCATGGGACCCTGCCAAAGTTGTGTAACCTGCCTCTAATAGCTCAAGTTACACATATGTAGGACTGGATACAAAATAGAGATTATTAAAATCAGACATTAAAGATGAATGGAACTTTTCTAAAGAAAGATATTATACAACAGGATGAGAATTTGTTCACTGGATAAACTTGTCCTGAAGCTAAAGTAGGGATGCCTGACCCACCAAAGGAAGTTAAGGGTCAATAACAAATTAATGGGATCAGTGGCCCCATTAGTCTTCCCATAATGAATACCAGCTCAAATCAAACCTTCTTCCCGAAATACTTGAAGACATTTTATGTTGGCAACAAATTTACCTTATTGAACCTAAAATCATATAAAAGTGATTTAAACGTACTGAACTCAAGACACTCCCTGAAACGCAGAAGGTACTTTGAAACAGTACCACAGCAGAAGGTAGACTGATACCATAAATTAGTGCATTAACCTTCAACTCCTGGAGAGCTGAGTGAGGTCACCAGGGTAATAAATTCTGGTGTTGCCCCCACAGGCTTTGGTGGATATTTGCCTGTTGCAGAAGTCCCAGAGTATGGCAGCACACTGCAAATGGCATCATCTGCTCAGAAATAGCACACAGCTGGGACAGATGGGGATAGCACAAGCAGAGCTATTCTGAGTTCGCAGCCTTGGAGAAAAGGATGGATAAACAGAAATAGAATATGAAGTTTACAACAATGGTGGATTAAGAAGTGCTGGAAAATTATGGGGCAGGACATGCCCATTTCCTGCTCTGACTTCCTTTCCTTTTCTGGTTTGTAGTTGCAATTCCAGCTTTTATCTGATCTCTTTCACACAAAAGTCTGTGCAAGCAGTAATGAAACCAGGCTTAACTGTTCATATTACCAAACTGAAATGGCACTTTCATTATGTCCAGAGAGCTAAAAAGACTGGATAGCACAAATTACCAGCTGCATTCCTACCTCTCCTAATTTCAGTGATTTCTGCAGTTAAGACACAAAATAAGATGCCTGAACAGCAGCTTGGGAGTTATATGTTCACCCTGCTCATCAAGCACAGACTGGAGGTAGATTTTGAAAATATTTTATTTCCCATGGAGGCACTTAAAAGAAATAGCCAGACTCTCAGTGGGAACTGGATATTGCCCTCATGTTAACAACTTTTTTTAGAAAATGGTGAAAAAAATGGACTTTAGGGCAAATGTAATATTTCTGGAAGTCAGGTTGCCATTATCAAGACATGACTATTGTCCAGTGTGACAAAACATCTCGAGGACACTTAAGGGTAATGAGGATATATTTTCAATCTCAGAAAGACTCATCTCTGTGAAGACTTAGAGTTTCCTGTGTCTTGGTAAGAAAAGGAAGCATGAATTACAGCCAGATTGTTGCTTAGGGACTGCTTTAAACTAAACCTATGTTCTCCAGAAATCAAGTACTGAGGGAATTAAACAATAAACCCAAGCAGTATTTTCTCATTTATTATTGATTTATTCCCTTGTGTTGCAGGTAAGGAAAGGAAAAATAAAAAGGAAAAGAGGAAAATTAAGAAATACTGGCAAGCAAATATTCCTCCACAGCTCACATGCACTCCTTATATCAACACTTTGGACAATACCAGCAGTCAGCACCCTGCCTCAGATGTGGTTGAGTGGTTTTAAGAACATAAGGAAAGCATGCAGATCACCTGGAGGCTTGGGATAATGTAAGAAAAGTCTCTCTGTACCACTCAACCTCCTACCAGAGCACATTCCTGCCACATTTTATAGCAGAAGAGACAATCTGTTGCGTTGCACATGTGCTCACACCTGTACTGCTGCTAGGACCTCAACATGTTTTCCCCAGAGTGCACTTGGTTCTGAACACACCTTGAATCTGGCAAACCCACAGAAAGCAATGCCACTGGTCCTTCCTCTCCGCCCAAAATGATGCCAACTGTGGCATTGTTGTGTTGGATTTACGGAAAAAATAACTTTTAAGCTACTCATAACACAATACCTTGCACATTAGCTCTGGCTAACAGCTGGGGCTCACCTCAGCTGTTTGCCTGGACATTCTCAATTCTGTGTATTTTACACTGTGAATTTCTTTTACTTCAATTATTGAATGGGGAACTCGGGAGCTGAATATAAAACTAAACCCAATATTCTTCCACAATGCAATGTGGAGGAGACTGTTGAAGGATGCTACTACAGAAAGGCCTAGGATTACACACAGACTCACGTCCCACAGACACCTAGATGCTAATTCAAATGAGATCTGAAGAATTTTTTACTGAGAATTTCCATTTTCCATTTAAATACATTGTGAATCTATGTTCTTTGTCAGTGAAATTGCTTAAAATGGCATGAAATTGAATGCCCTCCCAACAAACACCACCTCACAAGACTGATAAAGCAAATGCTGATATTGAGACTAGAAAAGATTAAATTCTATTATTTAGAGTGTAACAGTTTGTAATTAGGGCAGCACCGGTCTTTGTTGGAAATGTAAAATGTTTTTGTATCAAATGCACTAGAAAGATCATCAAATTCTATCACTTTTTCATAGCTCTGAATAAAGATTTTATCATATACTAGGGAACTTTCTTTAATAAACACTTAAACTGATAAAATAAGCCTATCAATATAGAATAACTCCTTACTAATCTGCAGATGCCATACAACAGCAAAGATGGAGAAAAGGACAGAATGGTTCAGTGAAAGTTTCTGCTCAAATACAACTCTTTGTTACAAAGAAATTGCACTGAAGACACTGGACACCAGTGCAGCTTTCTAACTGGCTACTAAACTGGCCACTTGTGCATTTACTGTGAACCACACAAAGCACACAAACAAGACTATAGTGCTATTTGCTTTGTGATTTGCATTTTGCAGTGGCAACAGGACAGGCCAAGCAAAGCATTTCCTGAATAACAATTATTTACTCCCAGACAATTAAATCGCTTTGGTTTAGTTTGTATTTATATCAGGGTGGGAAGAAATATGCTGTAACTGCACAAGAACACAGATCCTTACATGGTTGTTTCTGTTTTATAATAAACCTTATTAAACTAATACCTGTTCAAGTAATTAACCTATTATAAAGAAAAAGTAAGTCAATGCACCGAGGTTATGCATTTAAAAGAACTTTACTTTGTTTCTTTCATTTAAATTTCAAAGTCGAAGTCAATGTTGTTTCGTATTGACAATTATTTCATGCACTGTCAGGTTACTTGCAAATCATCACAAATACACCAGGGTCTACCAGGATACTGATTTCAAAGTGCATTGATATTCCACGGTCTTCTCCCTCTGTAGTATCTGGATGGATTGGATTCCCTAGTCTGGCTTTCAGTTATTAAACTTTTCCTTCTTCCAGATGAAGAGAATGAATACACAATGCAGATGCATTATGTGATCCTTGGCTTTTCAAGTTTTGGTCTCTGTAACTTCAGACTGTCTCTGAACTGTATTGCTCATTTTCATACGGGCTGACTTTTGCAGCCTTGCAGCTCTCTCTGTGAAGAGATGCTCTTGTGCACGACTGACACACTACAGTAAAGCTGATGGTCTGAAGAACAGCACATTCTAATGCACAATTTATCTTCTCTTTTTGTACTGTGCTGCTTCACAGGTGTTGCTTGAGGTAACTGAAGATAAGCTGTTCCAGGTTTACATCAACTTTCATGCTGGTACAAACAAAATTGCTTAAAATTTTCCAAGTTGAGTACTGTGTTTCAGTAAGAGCTTGTTTGGTTCCTTCTGATTCTTTTGAAAATAATTAGCCACAATAAGAGTTCTTATAATGCTCAAGAGCTGTCCTTTGTAGCTTGGACCTCTAGAAATTGAAGTTGCTTCCTAATATAATTTCAAAAGCAGTATTTATTTTAAAATATTTAAATGCATCTCTTGTGCTATGCAGAATTATTCCATAGATTAAGAATACTTTGTCCTCTGTACACAGAAAGTGACAGAGACTCTTCTTATTCAGAGTGAAGAATCTTATCATAAATAATTCTGATATTGGATCCTTTGCTTAAATGGAATCCCCAGTAGATCACCCTAAACAATTATCCATATTCCTGTTACTTTCAAAGTCTAAATACAATTACAGCATGTCTTATAAACTGCCTTGTAGTCAAGTTACACCTATGTAAGCTTTTCAATGTCTGTTCTCCTAAGTCACTCCCACACCCTCTTTAGTCATCACTGCTGCTTCTCTGCATTGGGTTTTCACTATAAGCAGATACAGATACCAAAGACATTATTGTCTCGTAAAGTGCAACAATTGAGCTCACTTATGGGGACACAGTACTGAAAAAGACCTATCAAAATTATTTATTTACAAGACATGACTGAACCACTATGGATTGCTCTGGTATACAAGAATAAACACTTGAGGCTGGCGGGCATGAGGGGAGTGCCCCGAGAGCCAGGCTCTGAAATAAGGTCTTGCAGTGAAGTCAAAAGCCTGATGGTTTTTGTAACAAGTTATGATTCTGACCATTCTTCTATTCCCCAGGCAACAGTGTGCACCTGCTATCTTCAAAAAGCAATGTACTTGCTGCATAAGCAGTGGCTGTATTGGTCCCCTACTTTCTTAGTGACCAACCTTAGAGATAAGCTTTCCATTTCAAATACTACAGTGAGACTGCTGTTAAAGGCAAGATCTTGACACACACACACAAAACCTGCTGCAAAAGTCATGTCACACTTCCCTGAACCAACAGCTCAGTGCATGCTTTTTCCTTCTGACACACACATTTCATTCACAAAGATACCTCATGGACCCAATGACGTCAGGAAAATTACTTTGGTTTATGGTTGCCACAGACCAGACCCTATCTTTAGAAATGTAAGCAAGAGAGCTTTTCCTGGAGTCTCACATGCTAGCAGCTGCCCCTTGATGCAAGTAGATGAAGTGGGAATGCGCACATCACAATGAACTCCAGAGCAAATACTGCTATCTGATGAGTCTTTCCCATGCAATTCTTCCCCCTTCCAGAAAGCCAGAAAAATAGTGCAGACAGTCCTTAGGGAGCCCCTTTTCTGTCTAAAGAGAGCCCTTCCTCACGCACTGCTTCTTAACAGGTGGACACCTCCCAAAATTCAACAGTAGGAAACATTTTACCTTTAAGCTCCAGCCACTCTAACCAGATTGTCAATAAACAGAGCATATTGCACAGATGGACTAATAACGCAACCCTAATTCAATTGCCTACAACCATCTTCTGTGCACACTCTATTAAAAGCAGCCATTCGGCGTGCAGCAGCTCAGAAATGAGGACAGGGTCCCCTTCTGAAGGAGAGCAGGGAGGAGTGCTGACTTTGATCAGCTGGCAGCTGTGAAGCAGCTCCCTCAGCACCACACTGATAAGTTGCCTGCAACCTCACGCCTGTGTGTGGTGGCCCGCAGCCACCTCAGTGGGGAAAGCAGCTTGCTCTTTATCCTTGGCTAACCTTTCAGCCTTGTGGCTTTTAAGTGACTCAGTTACCTGAATGAGAAGTGTGACAGCCTCACCCACCATCCTGCATCAATATCTGTTTCTGAAGAGATAATTCAACAGGAAACACTCAAGCCTGTTAACCTGCATTCTCCTCCTTGCCCTGTTGTCCAAGTAGCCCAAAGAGAATGAAGGCTTCCAAAGAACACGGTGTCCCAGAATTATGGTCAGGTCACGGTGTGACTCACTGGTCTTTAGCTTATATTCAACTTCTGTGCTGATTTCCATAGGCTTGCTTTCTCTCAGCACTAACTGGGCAGCAGTATAGGTACAGGAAAGAATGACAGGAACCAAAACCCGCTGGTATTATTTTCAAAGTTTGTTCTACCTCTTTTAAAGTCAGACTGCCAGAAGCCACAGGCTGATGCATAACATTCATCATTATCTTTTGCAGACAGTACCTTTGAAGTGCACAAGATTCAAATCAGTTGCAAATAGGGGACCTGAGGCCCATTGACAGCCATGCTGCTTGGGGCCAGGAAAGTCCGAAGCACTGGCTCATGCTTCCATCTGCACTCCAGACCGAAGGGATGTAGCACAGGCCACGAAGAGTCTGGCTCTCTTTCCAAATGCCATTTCCTCGTCTGCCCTGGATTCAAAGTCAGAGCTACACAGTACCCGACGTAAAGTACACCATCACAGCACACATGCACAGTGAGGATTGATTAGAAGAAGAGTTTGAGAAGAGCTTTTCATGTCGTTTGCTGTTTGTGTTTCCTGCCTTGCTGTAAGAGCATCCCAGAGCCTCTGTGCTTCTTCAGAGAGGAATGTATTTATGACAATTTTTACTCCCCCCTTAATCTCCTTTCAGGAATTGTCACATGGCCTGTGCAGTCTGCCCCCTTTGAGCATCCTCTCTTCCTCTCTCTGCTCCTGGACAGTGCCAGTATCCCTAGGAGAGCCCATAGCTGCTGAGCCCCCCTTTGAAGTTAATGTGACTGGATGGTCTGTTGTGGCCAGCTGGGATCTATCCACTCCACACTCACCGCCAAAAGCTCTCTCTAGCCCATGGCTTAGTGGTATTAGCTACTTCTTTGCTACTTTCCTTACCTCATTTCTAATACGTAATTTACTTTAGCATTACCCTGGGGCAAAATTTACTGAACGTTGCCATGGATGTCATCCAAGGTAAGGGCACGGATTTTTGCTGCAGCTGTCTTCTCCTCTGACATCTTGACAAGCTGCTGGACAGAACTGGTTGAGAACTAGCAGCACTGTTTGCACTTCCGAGGGCTCTTTTACAACAGCCACCCACAGGAGAAAAGGCCAGTGGATGAGTAACTGAGCAAGAAGAGATTTTTATGTTAATAGAGCCATGTCCTTGTGTTTTCTAAGCAGTATGTTCAGGGAAAAAAAAAAGAGGCTGTGCATTTATAACCAGTTCTTTTGAAAAAGCAGCTGCAATAGCAATGGAAAACACAATCTGGTCAAAGGACGCATTGTGATAATAAAAAAATTAGTTGAATCCAGTGCCTGTGATAGCCTTAATAAGCTGAGCTAGAACTAAGCATAATATACCTTGAGAATTCTCTCAAGTCCTGCCAGTCCCTTCCAAAGTGGGGACTGAGTACTAAATATGCTGTTTTAAAGGATTAGGGCTCTCCAGATACTACTTCACTGCTGACCTAACCTGAAGCCCTGCTCCTTTTTTTTAGCATAAAAAAACAGAGAAAAGTATAATTTCAAAACAGGTGGCATGGAAGGAGAAAGCATTTAACATGTTCTAGGCAAGATCATTTCACCTGTTAGCCATGTAAAATCTGAGATTCAGTGCAGTAATTTACTGCATTACTTATGGACCTCAAACTGGTTAAAAATGAGCAAAGACAGAGATGTCTGACAGACAGGAATTTAGCTGACTGATCTTGCATGCAGATAATGAGCTAAAAAAAAGTTGCTGCAAAAAGGAAAAATGCCTATCAAAGTCCAAGTATGCTAATTATCAAGAATTTAATGGAAACTCACTTCCTGACAAATTGCATGTTAGGATATGAGACAGACAGCTGAATATCTTAATATCAGGTCTCTCTGAGGGGAAAAATAAAATAAAAAAAAGAAAAAGACTGTTTACTTCATTAAAAAAAGAAGTCTCATTGGAAAAGTTAGCTGGGGCTAGATGGGCTCTTGGGAAATAAGGCAATACACTGCTCATTTCAAGAATGGATGATGATGCTTCTAAGGGAGACCTGCAGCCAGGTCCATCCTCCCATAACAACCCAATTAAAAAGTTATCATTCATGCAAGGGAGACAGACTGCTTGAAGAGACACAACAGATAACATGACAAGGGAGCTAGGCCAGCTGACAAGTACTCCAATGAGTCAAGTCTAAGAGAAAAGTGATGTTCTGAACACAAGTGAAGTGATTAGAGAGAGCCAACTCTCCTGCTCCACGATGTTGACAGCACAGGTTATGCTGACTGAACTGACTGCCAGAGAACATGCAAAACTCGCTTTCCTTTTATTAATTTCTTCTATTGCTACACAAAGTCCTAAGTAAAGGGCATTTGGTTCTGTGCAGACACTTAGGAATGGGTTCTTCAGAAAGTGTGACTGACCAGGCTTCCACACTCACAGCTATGGATAACCTTGGAGCTTTGCAAGAAGAGCAAACAGCCAGATGAAAATCCCATTGCTCAAGGAACTAGCTGTATTCGTACCAATAGCTCTGAATACAGTAACACTTGTCTAAGTCTACAAAGCTTTTCAAAGGTACAGTCAGAAAAAGCTCACTAAGTTCTAAGCAGAGATTAACTTAGAAAGAAAGGGATTTTAAAAATCATCCCCATTTGCTAATTTAACATTTGGCATTGCAAAGTTTCACAATTCATAAACATATGGTATTACAGACTCACAAGGTAATGTGGTTTGGGTCGCAATTCAGAAGCTATCAAATTCTGCTTTGTGGAGGTGGTTAACAGTGGGAAAAGTAAAGTAAGGTAACACAAATTCAGTAATCCTCTTTCATGGGAAAGTGAAATCAATCAAATTATTTCCTGTTGGATAAGAATACACACACAAGAAGCTATTCTGGTTTGATGGACACAGACAGGCTGGACCCTGAATCAGAGCCCTCAGTTTGAATTCAGTGTTGTTCCTTGAATAATAGCCTTCACTTGCCAGTACCTGTAGCAAGAAGCAGGAAAGATGCTGCAGCAGCAGCTGCAAACAAAAAAAGGGAATTTACATTAAATGAAGAAATCCATTTGATAGTAACTCTTCCCAACCTCAACAAGAGTGACAGTGCTGGTAAATGGCAAATCCCAGAACAGAAATTGCTTCAGAAACTTTCTGGGGACCAGCAAGCTTTACAAGAAGCATTACACAACATCTAGAAATTTTGACTAACAAACAACTTCATCCCTGCTACCTCTACACACCAAATACAATTTGCTAGAACTGTAATCCTCCAACAACCAGTGTTAAGTTTCTGTTCAGTTGGGCAGTTTAAAACCAATTCCTAACTGTTCACTTTCATAGTGAAAAACTAGTTGTATTTAGGCAACTAAATACAGTTTTCCATCTGAGATCAAAGACAGGGGTTGAACAAGGAGGCTGTGAACACAGGGGATTAGAAAGTGCTAATGTCCTCAGAAGCAGCTGTCCTGGATGTAAGACACCCGAGAGAGGGAAAACACCACCAGCAAATCAGATTAAGATGAGTACATCTAAAGTCTCAGTCACAAACATCTCCAGCTGGCTAACAGAATTAAAAGGAGGATTTAATTGGCACTATAGAAGCAACTGCATTAATTCTTATTTTCAAGGACAGTGATAAACTTTCAATTTCACATATAGCAAGGATATGAACCAGAATATCACACTGTCTTTAAAAGGTAGCCAGGACTGTTCACGCAGAATAAGTGAAATCCCATACCTGCCAAGGAAAAAGGAAAAACTCCTATTCTACAACTGGTCACTCCTGATCATTCCTCCCTCCTCTGAGCTGAGGAAGATTCCATTCTCTGTTTATCAGTTACTATTAGTCTGTATTAACACGATCCACTCCTCCTCTCCTAATCCTGCCCTGCTGTGTTGGCTGCAGTGATCTCTTTTGCAGGAGGTCAGTGTCAGTGTCCTGGAATTGCACTGTGAGGTGCCAACACTTGGCATTGCAGCTGATCTGCTGGGATATGTATGGCAGGATGGAACATAATGGAGCTGGTTTACTCTGCCTAATACTGCAGCAAATTTTTAAGACATCTGTACATTCTGTAACTTATGGTAACAGTACTGAACTTACTAAGAACTAACTACAAAAGCCTCCAAAAAACCAGTACAAATCGAATGGTCTTCTAAGACACTCAAATGACAGTCAGTATTTGCTTAAAAAAGAAAAAAAAGGCAATTTATCATTTATAAACTCGAAATTCCAGCACTCTCTGATGTGTGACAGAATAAACATAATACCATTATACAAATATTTAAGAACGAAACAAACATGAGAGAATCCAGTTGAAACTGCAGAGAGATGCACACTGTCATAACCACATTTGCTCAAATCCAATGAGAGCACCAGGTTTCAACAGCTCAGCTGTTTTAGAAAACAGACCAGAACACTTAGGAAGACCTCAAGGTCCAACCAGATTAAGAATGGTGCTTTAGATGGAGAAGCATGAGGAATTTTGAATAGTAATATTAGAGTTTTGGCAATCCTTAAATCTGAAGTCAGTTACAAATCCCACTCCAGTACCAAAATTCCTGGCAGTAGATGAGTGCTGGAGAGATAAAACTATCCCTCCCACAGGCAGGTACTCTGCAACATCAGTGTGGCACCAACTGTAGTTCAGTCCCTTCCATCGCAGCCCAGACTTAATGTCTGAATGAGGGGATCGAGTGCACCTCCAGTAAATTCGTGTTGGGCAGGAGTGTTGATCTTCTGGAGGGTAGGAAGGCTCTGCAGAGGGATCTGTACAGTACAGGCTGGATCGATGGGCTGAGGCCAATCATATGAGGTTCAACAAGGTGAAATGCCAGGTTCTGCACTTGGGTCACAACAACCCCATGCAGTGCTACAGGCTGGGGAAAGGGGGGCTGGGAAGTTGCTCAGCAAAAAAGGACCTGGGGGTGCTGGCTGACAGCAGCTGAACATGATCCAGCAGTGTCCAGGTGGCCAAGAAGGCCAAAGGCATCCTGGTGTGGATCAGCAATAGCATGGTCAGCAGGACCATACAAGTGATGATACCCATGTACTCAGCACTGGTGAGGGCACACCTCAAGTGCTGTGTCTGGTTTTGGGCCCCTCACTACAAGAAGGACACAGAAGGTCTGGTGCCATTCCAGAGNCCTCACTACAAGAAGGACACAGAAGGTCTGGTGCCATTCCAGAGAGGGGCAATGAGGCTGGTGAAGAGTCTGGAGCACAAGTCCTTTGAGGAGCAGCTTAAGGAGCTGGGGTTTGTTACTCTGGACAAGAGGAGGCTCAGGGATGACCTTATTGCTCTCTACAACTCCCTGAAAGGAGGGTGGAGCCAGGTGGGGGGCAGCCCCTTCTCCCAGCCAAGCAGCAATAGGATAAGAGGATATGGCCCCCAGCTGTGCTGAGGAGATTCAGACCACATGTTGCAAGGAAAGGATTGTTAAACATTAAAATTAACTGCCCATGAAGGTGGTGGAGTCACCATCCCTGGAGGTGTTAAGGAACAACACGACGTGGCACTTAGTGCTAGGGTCTAGTTGACAAGGTGGTGATCAGTCAAAGGTTGGACTCGATCTCAGAGGTCTTCTCCAACCTAAATGATTCTGCGTTTCTGTGATGCATTTAAACATGAAGGGAAAAGTTTTCAAAACAGTGAATATATAAAGAAGGTAGAAAACAAACAAACAAAAAAAGAAAAAGAGTAAGGGAGTGATTTTGAAGGAGTCTCTGCCATGGAAACGAGACTCTGGAAAGAAAGAGCTGACTCTAAATGGTGCATGCAGTGAAAATACAGGGAGCAACATTTTTGTGTGCCGGCCTTCCCAGGAAAGACTAGCTAGTAGGCAGGACAGTCTTGTGGCCAGTGGAGATTTGCAGGAGTACAAAACATGGATTTATGTGTCCTTATCTATGCTTGACGTTGATGTTTTGCCTAGTAATAATGTGCTAGACTGGGGCAGAGATGTCTTCAAGTGGCTGGAGGCTTAGATAAGCAAGATGATAGGTGTTCTTCCACAAAGTAAACCTCCCAGAGCCCACAAGAAGGTAGGCTGTACTCTAGCCAGAGAACCAGATGGCTTCTCTCTGCCCAAATATTCACCTCTTAATCCCCAGTGTGATCTCTGTGTCTCCATGGGCTGTGCACATGTCAGAATAAACTTCTGCCTTTTTAGTAGCCAAGAAAGATGGGTTTGCTTTCATCTTTCAGCACAAATTCCAAAGGGAGACAGGCAAAAGGGAGGTGTAGGGAGAGACAACATTTTGACAGTATGCAATAATAAAAAGAATGACAGAAGCCACAGACAGAGGAGCAAAGAGCCTCCCTGCTTCCCATGCACAATCACGGATGAAAGGGAATGGATGACAGATCAGGCAGCAGCAGGCTGCATGCAGAACAGGCAGAGCACTGCCTCGTTCCACGGGGACCACCAAGCATTGAAGAGTATGCATGCAGCTGCTACACCAGTTCCAGGCTTTTCCTGAATTCTTAGCTAATACAGATAACAGCAGTTGGACTTTTTCTGATGTTACTGTAAAGGGGAATAATCTAGCTTTAAATTACCTATGCTGTGACCGCATTTGGACTAGCTGACACTCTGGAGAAATCCCCCTGCCTCCATCACAAAGTGGGTCATTAATTAAGGATCTTCCACTCTCCAGGCTGTACCTGCAAAGTGGACAAGTGATTTTGCTACATGGCAATATTCAGCACAGTGACCCATTAAACCTACTTAGCCAGAAAAGACTAAGTAGCAGATGGAATTTACAAACGGAGCAAGACCTCCAAGGACTTTGTGGGTGGCACAGGAAAATCCTAGCACCCGTCAGCTGAGATCCACTGCTTCATTTACATTTCACAGCTGCCCAGTAATTTCTAGCACGGAAAACATGAAATAGCTGTTGAAAGATCCAGTCCAGTTCTCAGGAGATAACATCTGCATCACATTACTGAGTAGAGAGGCCAAGGATGAAACTTCCACTTAAGGAAATCTTCACTATTTAGGAAAGGTAGAAGAGCATGAGGCAGGTACTAGTACTAGTACTACAGGTACTAGTATGCAGCTGGATTAATTTCTACTGGAAAGGTAGAAGAGTGTGGGGCAGGTACAAGCACACGCACCTGCCAGGTACACTGCTGCTATCGGTTAGTGTTTGGTGGGCTGGTTACTTCTCAAAACAGCTTTGAGTTGCTTTGGAAAAAGGAAATGGAAGGAAGTTTTTTAGAACTGGCAAGGGATGATGTGAGGGTTAGTTATCCCACCAGGAATTGCTCATTCCTTCTTAACCCAGTTAACTGTGCCTGCCTTGGAAGCAGGCTTGAGTCCTTCCCCTTCTCCCGTCTCTCATTCTACTTCTCTGAGCATAATCACTGTTCTCTTCAATGCTTGTGACATCAAACTTTGCTAACTCGTCTTGTCCTCTTCTCCTACTTCATATCCAAACTTTTACCAGCCCTTCTCTTTCTCATGGAAACAGTATCCTGGCCAGAGGTACTGTCACAATAAGCGCTGTTTTCTGAAGCCCCTTGGGAAGGATGGGATCATTACATGCCAGGACATGTGCTCAGTCCATCATTATGCAAGTCAGTGCTGAAGCCATTTTGTTTCAATTTGCTTCTCTTCAGGGCCCAAGGATCTGCTCACTCATTATACTAAATGTGGTGGTTTCCCAGCTTGAAAGTGCATTTTTAAAAATCCTACGTGGCTTAATGATTCTTTTTGTTAATTTTAAATAGATTTTTAGAATAATTCTTTCAGCTAGTAAAGGACCCACAGCAGTGGAAACTGTGTGTGAAGCTTCTACTCTGTGTACTGCATCCTCAATGACTCAAATATTTATTTGAAGGAACGCCTCTATATATGTACAGGTGAGATGTATTTCACACACTTGATTAACACAGAATGTCATTCAGCACAGGAACTGTGAAAACTTTTCCTTACAGGAAGCAAAGAATTAGAGATGTTGCATAGAGCACTGGAATACCTGAAATTCAAACTCATGCTGTCACAGCATTGCAACAGGTATTGCAGGTGACAGGTCTGTTGCTCAGGATCTGGCTGTGAGGAAAATATAACCTCAGAGATCACTTCTTAAAGGTCATCAGCTGTGAGTCTGATCAGTCTGCTGACATGCACTGATAAGGCACAGGTGTCCAGGGAGAGTCCAGCTGTCAGTGCAGGCCAAATGGCTCCCCCACACCTGGCTCCTTCCTGAAGAAGGTCATGGATGTGTCAGCCTGTGTCTTTCCTTAGAGCTGTCTTCAGTGAGGGCAGGGACTGTTCTACCCTGGTGATGGCTGTTCCAGTAGATGCTCCTGCTGTTCAGCCACTTCCCTCAAAGGCTGTGGGGCCAGGGAGATGTGCTGGCACAACCACAGCTCAACAGGGAAGAGCCCAAATGGCCTCAGAGGAGCTGCTTCCTCTGACCTGCATTTTAGGATGAAGCTAGGTTAAGATGAAAGCTGATACATTGCAGGAACAATGGAGCATCTTTCATCTTACCTCAAAAAAGCTTGTGCTGTGCTCTCCATGCTTGAGGGACAAGCCACAGACTGCTGGACAATAATTATTGCACACAGAGAAGGAGGTATTGGAGACACTCTCCTCTTTGCTAACAGGGTTGAATGCTATTAATAGTTTAGCCATATAAAAAATGGATTTTGAACTGGCAAAAGATGCAGAAAGACAATTCATATAATGAGGATTATATATAATCTATATAATGTCAAAATTTTACTCCTCTGCTTCCCCGTTCCATTCACTTGATGGGTTTCATCTTAGAACACAGACAAGTCCTTTGGACCAGAAACTGTCTTATCATAAGCATGTAAAGCACACACCACAACACTCACCTGATCTTCGTGCCACCAGGTTCTATCTGATACAAGCCATAAAATCTTAGAATTTGAACAAATCTGAAATTTGTTCAGCATCTAGCATACATACAAAACAAAAAGACCTCAGAACCAAGATATTCCCCTTTTCAAGCATATTTAGACTCCCTGTAGGGGATAAAAAATTGGGAACTCCATGGGAATCAATACATGACAAATGCTTAAGAGCCCAGAAAATGCTAAAATCGAAGTGAAGTAGTGAGAGAGGGGACTACTAAGTGACAGTCATGTAACATTGCAGACTACAGACAATATTCAACTAATATGCAATAATATTTAAATAGTAGTTTCAGTGAATATTTGTCACCACTTGAATAACCATATGTTCAAATGTAACAGCAAAAAATACTTGTACCCCTTCAGGTTTTAATGGGAGGTTTGTAGGGCTGAAAATTCCCTCTTGACCCACTAATTTAATCCCTGGACTAACAAGTGTTCAGTTTAACCTTTCAAGATTTGTATTTGCTACAAGCACTGCCTGCATCTACACATGAAATTGGAGGAATAGTTCAAATTATTTACTCTACTGTTCAAAGGGGATTGTGTTTTAAAAAGGGTTGAAGTACAGGAGTGCAATCAGGAGCACTGTGACAAGTTACCTTGTTGAATGTGCATGGCTCACAATATTCCTGGACAGCTGTTTTTCACTTTAAACTGGAACCTACAGTTTGTACCTCAAAGCTAAGCTATACAATATAAAGCTAGATTTCCTATTGATTGCTTCTGATAGCAATGGTAAGCACTAGAGCTAAGCTGCAGAAGTTGGTTAATTTTATTAAGTTTGGGTAGCGAGAAGCCCTGAAGACTTAGAGAGTGGACTTTAATATTTCTGTTCAACAATTTGAATCCCTTACTGTCTGTCCTAATGTGTTTGTGCCTGTTTAATCCTCTGTAAACTCTTATCTCTGCCCTTCTGATGTATACAAAGTACATTTGAAGATGGAAGCAAACAGAAATGAAAATTCTTGGTAAACAGAATTCGACACGTCCCTCGAAGGAAACGTCTGCTGCCCACAGTCTGCACTGAGTGCAATACACTACGTGGTGCAAGTGGGGGTTCACAGAAACCAAGCCAGACTACAGCAAAAGCCCCACATTAAAGCCTGCCTCAGACAACTATTTATTATTTTATGATCCACCTCTGAAAAATAGTGATGCAAAAGATGTTATCAGTTTTGCCACACATTCGGTTTTTCAAAGTCAATTCCATTGTCTAAGCAAAACTGGGCACGTTTCAGGCTATTGTCATGTGAATTTTCAATTCATAGAGTAAGGGGAAAGAAAAGCATTTTGTTGCTTTGATGAAGACGCCTTGCATGTTTTGACAAACTCAAGTCCCTCCAGGGTGCTTACTGGCCATGAAGCTCTTTCATATCTCATTCATTATCAGAGAGAGACAGGAAAACACTTCCTCATTTCTCTTGCGAATGAGTAAATTAGTGAAAACCACAGAGACTCAGATTCATTAAAAGTGATGGAGTGAGACTGGCTGCAGCCGCTGCACAGTGGGGACCAGGCTGAGCTGACTCAGTGCAGTCTGCCTGGCAAATGCAGGTAAAAAGATTAACTAGAAATTTCTCTACTGAAGCACTGACTGCTTACTGCAGCCAAATTCCAAGACAGCTTGATGCTGTAAAACCTGAACTTGGAGCCCTCAGCTCAAAAGCTAGTTGAATGTGCCGTGCTCCTCAGCTCCAACACTGCACAGATTTTAGATGCCCATATGCTAGACCTGCATTTCCCTGCAAGTTTCAAGCCAATGCTATTACCATCACCAACTGTTATCGTTTCTACTAAGTGACAGCCGATGGCTAATATTTCTGAAGCATGTTTCCTCTCAAGTTTGCCAGGGGAAGAAAGAGCCCCCAATACCCTGGGGATTAACTTCAAGACCAGCTGTCTCACATTACAAAGCAAGGAAATGCTTGAAATGCAAGTGAAGTGGGACATGCCATTTGACTACAAGCTAAGCCAAACCTCTATAATACCACTGAGAAAATTGCTAAAAACTTCTGCTTTTCCTAAGATTTTCACTGTTGCTGTGTACCTCCATGATCAACAGCATCACAAGAAACAAGAGTGAAAACGCTGATGGCAGCTCAAACTCCTGCCTGTGTGATGCTTGGGCTTGCCTGAACAGAGGGGCAGGAGTGCCACTGCCTGATAAGGTTTTGTGTAGATTATGGGTCGTATCTGCTAGTTTTCACTGGTGATGCTCACAAGAGCAGAATAATGCAGGTGGCTGATAAAACCTTATGTTACAATTATATGTGAATACCCTGGAATCTACAGGGAGAAGAATCAGAGTGAACTGTGGGTTACAGCAGCAGCCTTTAATTTCAGAAGCAGGGCAGCAAAGGAGGAGGAGTAATTGGAATCACTCTACTCCACACCATAATGTCTTCACACCAGTGGACAGCATGATGCATACCAGCCTCCTAAGTATGTTCAGCCCTCAAGTCAGGCTCTAAGCTCTCTGCCAGCAATAACTGATTATCTGGCAGTAGGTTCAAGAGCAGCTTAAACCTGGCAGTGGAGGGACTGCTGCAGTCTCTGACTTAAACATATCCTGATTTCTAAATGTGGCACACTACCTATCTACGTTATGTCTGACTCAATCTACTGCTCCAAGTCTTTCAGTTTTATACCTTTTTTGTCCTAGCTCCTGCTGACCTCAATGATGGCAAAATCAAGGCACTAGCAAGTTATTTATTCAAGTGTAAGTCTTGATTCCCATGATGAGTTAAAAAAAATCCACATGGATTAGACTGTCATAAAATCCCCAACCAGGTGGCATAATCCTGTTTGGATGACTTAACATAACTGACTTCTAGCTCTACTTAGCTCAAATTTCCAGAAAATCTGTGTTCCTACGGAGTGTGATAATATATTGCACATGCTCCTTTTCCAATGCTTTCTCTCAGAGAAAAGCTCTGATCCTTTTGTAAGCTGTTCTCTGGGGAACCCTATCAGGTCATGAAACTCACATCTCACAAACTCAGGAGTCACGGGCATTTCACAAATTACTGGATCAGATATGTGAAAACGTGAGATTTCAGAACATCCACCACACAACTCAGCCACCTATGTCCTGTTACCAGAGTATCCATTATTCTGCTGTGCTAACATCCATGGAAAACAGGAAATAACACCACGCTGAGCTGTGTGCAAATTCAGTCCTTAGAAAAACACAAGGAATGGCAACACAGTCAGAGGAAAATGAGGTAGAAACATGGTGATCACCTTGTCTTTTTACACAGTTCAGCAAAACAGTCAGCCTATGAGGTGGAAGAATAAGAAAATATAACCCCAAGGGTCTTGCTACTACTGGACATCCCAAGGGATGAGGCAGTACTGTCTTCTATTTTTTGAGCTAATTACAAACCTTTTTCTCACTGAAAACTAGTAGGCACAATGCTCCTGGTGAAAATAATTCAAACCACCCCTTCTCCAAGATGACTGCTAAGACAACAGTACAGTGAAGCTGACATGCAAGTGGGTTGGGATATGATGGGGAGGGAAGAGATGAACAGCTGCTCTCTGACAAGATGCCTGATGTATGCTGCCAACAAAACAACGCCAACTACAGATAAGTCATCTCAAACAAGCACAGAGCAAAGCCATGAAGGCTAAAAAAGCTTATTTTCAGGTGGGAAGACAGAACAGTGCATGATGTGGAAGGTATGATGCTGCCTACAGTGTCCATGAATATATCTCTGGTGCATGCAATGCTGTGCAACTCCCAGAGACACTACCTGTCCTATTACGAAACACATTACTTTGAGCTGCACAACCCCAAAACCACCTTTATTTCACAGTTCACTGCCAGTGCTCTTCTGTGCAGAAAGTTAGTCTACACAAGTTATTCTCTCACCATTACTCAAGAGATATATGGGCTGCACTCGCATTTCACCTTTGGAAGGAAATACTAATTCTGAATTATATATAATTTCTAAAGATGCACTATGCTGAAAAGCAATGTTTCACCATTAGCAGAAGTAGCTTTATCAAACAATGTTGTCACAAAACAGCTGCTGTGTTCCTTTTGAGAGGCAGCAACACTTCAGCAATGGGAAACTTGACTCCCACATTGTCAGCAAAATTGTGGCCTTCCTCCAAAGTGTGGTGGTGTCCTCATGAGGTAGATCTAAGGCAATATGGAGCTCTTCTGCTGATTCAAGGCAACATCCCCAAGGGAAAAGTCATATTTCTGGTGGAAATGTCAAATGAATACCCCTCTCTTGGAGCTTGTTGACAGACAGAAATGGGTGTGTAGATCTGGGGCCACAGGACTCTCTTTGTCCAACCAAATCTATCTCAGCTCTACAGAAAGATATCAATACACACTGGGAGGAAGCAATGGGTCTGACTCACGCCATGTCTCTGCAAGTCAAATATGAAGAAAGAAGTGAAAGATAGGAAAGAGTACAATGAGAGCAATGTTTGAAACTTTCAGGCATAAAAGAGTTGGTAAAAGATAGTGTTTTTTCTCTTTTTGCTCCTGCTATAAAGAAAGCAAAAACCACCAAACCTGTTTAGAAGCAGTTGGATTCAGACTGTATCCCGCCTCCAGTATAATCCAGCAGGATTATGGAGGTGGCAAAGGGCCCTGAGCTACTACTGGAAAGCTGCTATTTAACCACCAAGCAAGGACTCAGCTCTTCATTTCTTTGCTTTTGCAGGCTTGTGTTAGATGCATGTGTAGCATCATTCTCTGCTTCACAAATAACGTCTGTACTTGAAACTTCTGCTTATTTACTTACTTGAAGTGCTTAGCCTCTGAGAAAGCCTTCACACGCCACACAGACCAAACATTTCATCTCTCTTTGTTTTTGCAGAACATTTAACAGAGAAGCATAGTGTGTGAAAGAGGGAATCTTGTGTTTGCCAATTCATACAATTGACCCATTCAATCTTGTCTGTTTCCAACCCTCCAGCACTTACGCTTATACACAAAAAACAGAAACAAAAGATAATCCTAAATCCAAAAAAACAAATATATACACTGAGGCCAATTTACTCAAGATTCACTTCTGAGGGATGCTCACAGACATGGACAATGCTATTTTTTATTTTTTCTTTTAAATTCTCTGGTCAATAATGAAAACCAGGACTGCCAAGAAATAACATAACTCAACTTTAACCCAAACTCAGTGACTTCATGCTAAGCTTTTATAAAGAAATAAGCCAAACAATTACAGAGTAATATTTAAGAACTAAATCTATGTGTAATCTGTCCCTGGCTAGCCACCTACTTTCGAAAGGGAAAAAAATACACCCAATTAAAACTCCTCTCAGTGCACAACTGTAACCATGGCACTGCTACCACAAGGCATCTGGTTTCAGCAAGTTTCCCAGCTGCTGGCTTGTTCTGCATCAACTAGGATGCAGGGAGTTTCCCCTCAGTCACTTGCATTGCATCACATGCTGTCAGGGTCAGGGTTACATGAAAAAAAAAAAAAAATCTGATTCCAGCTATTTGTTTTCACCACAGCTTCAATTCTTTCACTCTAAGAACTGAAAACATAAATTCAGTTCTGGAAAAGCAAAGCACAGAAAATCTGCAATGCAGACTTAGGCAGACTTCAGATGGGGGTAGATGACCATGAAGGGATGCAAAATCTCCAATTTAATAAGCCAAATCATTCCACTGTGAGCAGTGAAGGCAGAACAAAGTGGTTACTGTATGACCAAGACTATACAAGATTGCTTTATCCCTGTTTGTGTTGAGATAGTCACTTGTTTAAAACCACTACCTCAAATATTTCAAAAGCCCAGTGACCTCACCTAGCCAGTTGGAGTCAGTCTATGGAAAACTCATTCACAACTCTGCCAAGAGCCCTCCAAAGACAAATCATGCTGGGATGAAAAAAGGGAACACTGATCCTTCCTCCCCTTTTTCTGTGTATGACACTGCTTCTCAATATTTCATATCAATATTTTTTCAATCTCAGTTACTCCTCTGCAAGAACCTCTGTACTGATGCAAAAAATCCTAACCTATGCCAAGTCAGAAGTATACCAGTAAAGCCAGTAACTTCCCATCTGCAGGATCCAGACAATGTGGGCTACTGTCTACCTGTTTGTCCACTGGCTTCCTTGCAGTGGCTTGTTTACAGTCACTCCTCAAGTGCCAGTGAGCCAAAGAAAATGTCTTTAATGCAGTTCTGCTGCAATATCAGCCCTTTCCCTGTGGCTGACACAATAATTATGGCCACAGTTACTTTTCTGTTATGGCTGAGATGAAGCATGGTGGCGTCATCTGAGCTCAAAGACCCACAAACTCACCCTGAGAGTCTTTCACATGTGTCTCGCCCAGTATCTTGGGACCATAAACAAACTTGCACTGAAGTAAAAGCTGTAAGAATTAAAACTGGTTACTCCTGTTCAAGCTCACAGAGACATTTTCCAATCGAAGTATCTAAAATCAACAGATACTTATCCAGTGTGGCCTTACACAATGTTTTTCCAAATAAAATTATTGGATGGAAATATCTCTCTAGACATTCTAAATTTAATCATAAAAGTATTTTGTATTTGACCTAAGTATTACATGTGCTTTCATATATGAATAAAGAAGAAGAAAGCTCTGGGATAAAAAATTGACCATGTGCAAGAACCTCGGGAGAAGATGATGGGGGACAACCAACTTGGACAACACAGTCAGCATATAGATAAATTATATCCCTCATTGTTATGCAGGAATATCCCAGGCTATGCAAGGAACAGCAACACAGAAATCTGCACATAAGTATTTACTCCCCATGGCTGGGAGAGGATGACAGTGGGTTGAGAATAAAGCAATAAAAAGTCTGGAAAGTTCAGTTCTGGCTCAGATGATTTTTTTAAAAGAAAGAGATCAGGACATGAACGGTCATGCCCAGTGGTTAGGATCAATGTCTGCAACTTTGGATGCAGAACAAAGACAGAACTGAACTAGAAAGTGAGGTTAAAGTCAGAATATAAGATGAGGGAAAGGACAGATACAACACAGAACAACAGCCAGAAGCTCAGCTGTTAGGCTGAGAAACCACCTCTAATTCAGCTTTCATTAATCACCAAAACCAGGAACTCAACATGCTTATCCACATCTACCACTGTTCAACAGTAAGGCCAGCTTACCTCATAACTACTTCAAGTCTCAGCTGAGGGGCACTGGCTTTAAGGCCAAGGGTTACTGTCATTGTTTAAAAAGAAAATAATTCACTTGTTGTGAAGGAAAAGAAGGTGAGTTGTTTTGCCTGGTATATTACACTTGGCTTTATAATAAACTAATTGCAGTTGTTTAATCCTGTTTATTTTTCTCTTGGGTGATGCCTACAGATGGCAATTTTTCAATCCTCTAGAGGGTAGGTGCAGCTAGGAAAGAACAATATGTTACTTAATTTACCAGTGCATTCCACATGGGCAATTTATGGGTAAGTTTAGAAAAATATAACAGAGAAGGATATAGCATCTTATACATTAATTTTTATAAGAGAGAGGTGGAGGGGGTAGCAATAGATTTGGAAGACACACATGGTCTTCAGGGAAGCAAGAAGACTCAGCTGTCAACAGGCACGAATTCTGGGGGCTGTATGCAGAAAATGGGTGCACCCACAAAGTGTGAGGGTGCACAAAAGGAGGCGGCTGACTCAGCAGCTGTGCAAGTATCTTCCATAGCTACAACAAAAAATTTTTGTTCCTGAAGGATGACACAATATCCTGGTGCAGTAGCTCTCTGAAAACCCAATTACTCCATCCAGTTTGATCCCTATTAGGTATGCCTCAGTGACAGATAAGCTTGGCAATAACTCTATCTGCAAGAACTCTCATTGGAAGAGTGAGCCCCCAGCAGCAAAAACAATCAAAAAGCAGGCAGGAGCAAGGCTAATCCATTTAAGCGATACTAAAACAGCCTTTATTATTAATAATAATAAAAAATAGGCTTAACTAGTGATGCTAGAAATTATCTGTGTCGGTCAAGCAAAGCACAGATCATGCAGCTACTGAATGTAACCAGATCTGTGGGTAAGGAAGGAAGAAAAAGAGAACGGGAACTGAAGATACTTAGAAAAAAACAATACACTATCAGCTCTCTGAGTCTCTCACAGCATTTCACTGGCTTCACCCCATCAACTCAGAAATCAAAGAGCTTCAAGCATCAGACATTTGTGTCTGCTCCATCTTCATCACAGCCAGACACAGCCGTGCGATTAAAAGAATGGAGAAATAAGGAGCTTACAGATTCCCCTTCCTCAGCTGATACGGTGACTCACAGCGCCGGGGTATCGATCCACAGGTCTGGCCTCTGCCGATAACTGCGCGCCACGGGGGTTAATTTAACTCCCCACCATCTGGCACTGCCTCAGACACTTTGCAGAGAACAGTTATAAATTATATAGCCCTCCAAAGGTGCAGAGCAGGAGAGCATTTTTTCAGCACATTTCTTTTGTTACCCATCCTCCTGCAAACAGATCTGATCTGCTTTGCCACTTCCAAGTCTTATTTGTTTTCTTCCTGAGCTTATATTGCAGTCATCTACTCAAGCACAAACTGCTCACAGAACACTGTAAATTAGAGTCACAGAAAGGAAAAAAGGTAAAAAAATGTAGCCTTCAAAAAAAGCCAGTCATTTTTATCTATTACACCAGAGTATAGACATGCATGCACATGCATGCATACACAAGAGGGAAAGCAATTTCTGCAAGGAAGCTCAAGTAAACATACAACTCATCTTCATCTAACAGAAATTACTGCGATTTTGGAAATAGCAGTACCTCGAAAGAGTGTGGCAGTGAAAAGCGAAAGGACACAGAATTTCTTATAGTGATAACTCCTCCACTTCAATATGGCAGTGTTGTACAGCAAAGGGCAATTTGGATTAAAAAAAAGATCAAAGCCTCCGCATTTTAAAACTTCCTTCATCCAGTCCTAACTTGTACCTGGTTTACCAATAACTAACACTTGAAGGTGTAACAGACCTGAGATGAAATTTAGTCCAGTTCAATCCTTGCAAACTTATTTATTTTACAAAATACATGTCTTATATTTACAGATGTTTACCATGGTATCACTCAGCAAAATTTCTGATGAATATAATCTGATGGCAGAACTGAACATCTGACTACCTATTAAACTCTAAGTTCCTAAAATGTAAGCCATTAGGTTTTGCTCATGATCTTTCCTAAAATCTCATCTCTTCCATTCAGCCTATGTACAAACTACTGTACAAATCTCACTGATATCACTGTATTGTTTCTGAATCTAGGTAAACATTTCCCTTGGATATTACATGGTAGAACACCTGCTATCATGTGCTTTCAGTTGTGGCAACCTGTAAAATGTTAAATCAATACATGGACAAAAAAGCTTTCCTCTTGGAGGGTGGGCGGTATTCTATCCTTAATTAGAGTCCAAGGAAATAGAACTTTGTGTTTGGTTGAGTTTTTTTTGTTTGTTTCGTGGGGTTTTTTATTTTGTTTTCTATAAAAACACAACTTAGTCCATATGTTTTCTCTTTACTTGTAGGGATCACCAGATCCTTTACCAAGTTACTGTATTTTCAGGCATCTCTGCAGTTTAAGACATCCCCTTTCTCCCATTTCCTTGGCACTCAGGTATGAGGTCCAGCTTAAAATCTAAGAACCACAACAGAAATTGCCAGATACCAGTATTTTACATTGGCATTTCAACTTTTGAAATGCTTGGGTTAGATGTATTAAAAAATGAAATTCTGTTTAATGCAGTCTGTTAGCCCCGCCTGCAGCCCTGCCACAGAAGCTTTGCTCAGAGTATAAAAATTCCCATGTTTCTGAATCAGTGAGAGACTGTCTAGCCTGCTCCTCTATCTCTGACAGTAGTCAATACCAGAAAATTTAGATAAGAGTGCAAAACCACACTGGAGCAGACTATTACAGAATATTCTTCACATAGTATAACTTCTCCCTTTCCCCTAACTCCTTTAATTTCAAGTGCTGTGCAGTTTTCTTAAGGATATAAAATTATTTTTTTACCATCAGTGATGATTGTTTCATGAGCAGAGGTAACTAACCATGCCTACCTGAAAGGCAGAACAGGACTTCTATCTGATAGAGAGTGACTACTGCTCTCTAGACTCTTCTGAGCTAATATGGCTTATTTCACCTAGGGTATGTCTGCAATTAAGGGAAACTTAGGCAAGGTAAGCCAAATTAAGAACAGGTGTAAGATTAAGGTGCATTAACTAAGAACTCCCATACAGATGTTTTCAGTCAGAAGTCAAAATGAGTCTGAGCAAGCTAATGAGAACTCCGAGCAATTTATTTCTTGAGAGTGTTGAAAGGGTTTAGTGAGTTCTAATATATTTGAAATTCAACTCTTTTCATTAACTTGGTTTCACTTACCCAAGTACTCCTGGGTAGACAGGCCTGTGAAATCTGTATGTGACAGTTCCTGCTGAACCTTTACAAGTCACTCACACACTCGTGATTCTTCTGGACGTGGCATGGGAACAAATGGAGGAAAAGACTAATTCATCTTTGCATGTAATTTTGTCAGATCCTACGCAGGCATTTGCTTGCTCAGGGCTGAGACTTGATAGTAGCAGACCGAAAAAGGAGATATATACCTCAGCTTGAGATTTTGGCAGTCTTCTGCACATAAGCATGTGTAAAATGCAGCATAACAGCCTTTTCATTTCATCTCATTCTTATCTGTGATGCTTTTAGAAACCAAAGTACGACATTTGTGCATTTTGTGATTATAATTTTATTGACAGAAGAAGATATAATAGTTACATCTAATGTATCCCTAAGGGTTGATAATTGGATGTAGATTGTATTCTGGGATGGGAGATTTGACATAAATGCATCTAAATCTCTGAAATAGACTGGAATGTGATGGGCCGGAAGGTAAAGGCAGGAGAATGATGCATTAGGTATGAATATAACATGCACTTTAATTTCATCATTTCCAGCAAAATTTAATAGTTACATTCACTCACTGTCCTACTACAGTCTCCTCTCAAAAGTATATAGCAAACAAACAAAAAGAGGGAATGAAGACTGTGAAAAAATATGAATAGTGCTGTGGCTCTGTAATTTCTACAAGGAGACAAAAAGTATTAGCTTATGAACTCAGTCTCATTCACAACCACCATTTGCTGAGCATGGACTACGAATCAAAACATTATGCCCCTGGCTTTGAAGCATTTCATTAGGCAACAGCAGCTACTGGAAATATCACCAGTCAGACATGCTGCTGCCTCTTCCTGGCTGGTGGAAAGCTGCAGAGTGGACAGGCATAAGGGCAAGAGAGACACATCTACCACCTGGTGCTTTGATTCTTGGACTAATGTGAAATGGCTTTTGCAAGGACACATCAAACTCCTGGGAAACCAAGCACTTGTCTTTTTTAATTGACTGCAGGGTGAAGTTAGGATGTGTACACTGGGGGTGAAAGGAGCATTGTGAGACATAGAGGGATAGTAAAGTATCACTGGGGGCTCAAGGAAAGACCCAACCCCTTGGAATGGGAAGCACTTCCCTCTCAGCTATACAAGAAGGGTTAATTTCTCAGTGCCATAAGTGGTACTATACAGGGATGACAGCAAACTAGTTTGAACCAGTTATTCTGCACATTAAAAGCTGTGCAGCTGCATTTAGCACCAAAGTCCTTATGTGGAAATTCACCTACGCACTGTATAGAACAAACGTATGCTCACCTGCCAGAACACTGAAGGAAAGCCTGCAGAAGTCAACAGGTGTCCAGATGCAAAACATGGTGTGTCTGCAGGTGAGTGGCAATTCATCCCATGCCACTCCAGAATTCCATACATTCTCCTGAGTGAAACCAAGAGGCTTTTCAGATTTTGGTCTGGACCACGCAAGAAAGCTCCTAAGAGCTGCCAAGTCATTTAGTGGCCAGGACTCTGACCTAGTCTCATAAAGTGAAGTCCAAGTCCTAGTTTTAATTCAGGGAGAGGAAGAAACTGAATTGTGTTCTCTTACATTGCAAGTGACAGTATAGAACATAGAAAGGAGTCTCTCAAATTTTACTTGAAATTCCTCCCTGGAAACAGAGTATTATTCCAAAGAAAGTTTCCTTAGTGCAAACCATTTTTGTTTGTCAAACCATCATTTCCTAAGTATTTCATTTTCTCAAAATGCCTTCAGGTATGAGGATTTCTGAAATATCCTGTTGCAGTCCCTGTTTCACTGTCCATGCCACACTGCTCACCAGACTGAGAAGCAACTTACAGCAAGCACATGAAAGATCAGGTGTGAAGACAAGTGCAAAGTTTTGATCTAGCAAATAAAACTGCAAGTTAATTTAGTTTCCAATTCAAGGGATTTAAGAGAGATGAAGGTTTCTTCTACTTGAGTGGCATTTCTATCACCACATTTTCAGCAACTCTCTCAAACCAACATATTACAGCACTCTTAAGAGAAGTGCTTGGGCTTCAATGTAAAAAATGTTTTTGTCTGTTGCATTAACACTGACAGATTTAAAGGTGATTTCTAAGTGTAGAGATTTGTTTTTCCTTACAGTATATTACTCGGTGTTTTTCAGCCTTTGCAATTTACAGACCCCTGAAGGCATATTCCAGGGTAGGTGCAGAGCCTTATAAGCAAGCCTGAGTGCACAGTCGATTGATTTTTCTTAGCTGCTTTTAACAGACTCACACTGCTCCCCCTCAATTAGCACATGGGTCCCCAAGGGCCTGCTGATTGCAACTTGAAGGCTGCTGCTCTGGCACAGCAAGCCAGTTCAAGGGTTGTTTACATAGAACAGCGCTGGCCTGATGCTGGGGTAGGAAGCTGTACAACTTCACCTAGTTCAAGAAAACCTGTGGCAGCACAGCAGAGCAGGCAGGGAGAAATCGGGCCGAGTCAGAAATCTTTTTAAACATTGATCTCCTAGAACTGTAGTTCTGGAAATACATATAAGTTACAAATTAATAACTATGAAGGGTCTTGACAATGAGAACATATCCTGTTCTGCTCATAAAAAAAATCCTTTGAGGAGAAACGATTTGTTGAGTCAGTTAGGTTTTTTCCTACAAAAGTTTACGTTAAAAAAACCTCAGCTAAACAAACAAGAATGGGAGTTGAGGTCCAAGTGAAGCATCATCTCTGCTCTAGGAAACCAAACAACGTGCACATATAACAGCATTAGAAAGCTGCTGCCACCTATAGTTAACCACTGGCTTTATCCACCCGGATCCCAGTTACGAGAGACGCAGCTGCCTAATTGGCTCATACAATATTCCAAGGTGAGCCAAACACTTTCCCAGTTGATATACACCTACTTCTTATTATCAAAGCAGCTTGTCAACATGCCTACAAAATAATGCCATGGGAAAAGAGCAGAGGTTAATCTGTAAAAGGGTCACAACAACTGATGAAGACCCACAGCTGCTGCCTCTGGCAGCCAGTCCATACAAAGCAGGTCAGCAGCTCCACTGGGAAGACTATGCTCAGGCTGGCTGAGGGGTTATAAAATAGACTCTCCTGTCTCAAAATCACTGTAATCAACTCTGACTAAGGAAAAAGCAACTCTAGAGCTGCTGAGGCACTCAAGAACAACAGGAGCACATCAGGGCAAAAAAAAAAGTAGAAGCAGGCAGTGCACTAAGATGCCTAGAGTCTCAGCTGGGAACCTCAATCTGTGCTTCCAAAGACCAAGTAACACAAAATAAAAGCCACCAAAAAGGCCAATCACTTTAATTTGTCCTTAAGGGCTGTAAGTGTCATAAAAAGGAAATTCAGGTCAAGTATGGAAATTACCAAGCTTCAAAACGCTGTGTTGTATTGAGACAGAGACATTTCAGAGGGAATCTGGTAAAGGAAACAATTGGAAGAGAATCACACAGGCAGGAAGTACTGAGTCTGCTTTCAAGCAGCTTCTGGCAGAATTCTGCCCTGTCCCAACTCCTTTGGCAATTTTATTGTGAAATATTGAAGAAAAAAAAGCCAATTTTTAACTATCAGATGTACAATAAAATATTTTTTTAACACATAAAAAGACCAAGAAGGGGGGAAGCCAGAGGAATTCATGAGAGCCTGGGGCCACCAAAGAATCAGCTGCTTGCTCACCCTCCCATCACTCCTCCCCGGACAGACTGCTTGCTGCAGGTACCAGGTACCCAGCACACCACCTACAGACAAATGCAGAAGGGTGAGGAGCTACATTTGAACAAGAACAAACGAGGAAAGCTGCCCAAAACCTTCAGTTGCACCAGCCTGGTGTTTCCGAGATTTCCACTGCCAACAGAAGAAAGATGTGGTGATCTGCACGCGCCGTTTGCCCACTCAATTGTTACTGCTCGTTCAAGCTTTGTCTTTCATGCACTACCCCATATTTCACCTGTCAGAATGGGGGAGGAATCTGATTAGCTTCTAGAAGCAGTTTAAGCAATAAGGGCATGGTAGACTGAATTTCTGGGCAGCAAAAGGCTACCTTGGGTACTATGACAAGGTATTCACTATCTGATTGTGTAGATTAAGGAGGAACCTGGCTCTTTTGTCTCTTCAGTGTGTGCAGCTCCCATTAGCATTAATGCAAGCTGCATACAGGCAGAGAGCCTGCCAACCAAGTGACAAACAGCAGCTTTTCATTCAGCATACAGGAGCAAAAAAGGGGCACAAGACACTCAGCCATCTATTGCAAGCACCTGACAACTATTTAAACACTGAGTCAAATCTAGGAGTTTTATATAACAAAATGACATAGAAAACATTCACTGGGAAAGCAACAAGAATATGATACATACCCTGCTGCATGTTTCTGCATGGAAAGGATAGTTCCAAAATGATGTATGATAATAAAAATAACAAAACTCCAAAATTATGGCACTTTTTTTTTTTTGAAAGATTGCTCAGGGCATAAATCCTCAGACTTAAACTAAGCCAAGTTCTCATGAGACTAGTATAAATGATCCATTTTCTCCTCCATATAGAACATTCAATTTTTTGGCCTATACATTAGGTATAAATTTNCAACCAACCAACTAAAAACCAAAGATTGAAATTACTCCCCATCTTTGACTCAGCATTGAGACATGCATCACAAAAAGAAACAAGAATTTCTCAGTCTCTAAGATGTGGAAAAATAACTACCATATTTCCTAGAGAAGCCTTTCCTAGGAAATGCCACTCCTCGACTAGGAAGGTTTGCACAAGCACCCACAGCACAACCTGACATCAGTAGAAATTTGTAGGGGCTGTCAGCCAGACAATCAGCATCAAGGACTATCATCTAAAACCCAAAAACTAGCAGCAGCCAGACCAGCATTTTGTTCATTTCCACCCATTCCCCAGCCTGGAGCTGGTAGAGAATGTTACCAATTAAAGGAGCAAATATCAATGGTTCTATGCTATAAAAACAGACATTACTACTAACATCTGCAGTTTTATGCTGTACAGAATAATATCTCCTTTAATTATAATAATAGTATAAATAATAATACAATGCTGTGTAAGTTTATTGAATACAATACATTCTACAAAGCCCCAGACAGCTTGTTAAATATTTAACAAACACAAATATTTAGTATTTAATAAGAACTAAATATTAATGGAAATAAAAAGTAGTAGGCATTTTTCTAATGCTTCCAAAATTAATTTCAGCTGAATGATGCCCATCTATAAGAGACATCAGAAATGTTGCTCAAAACTGGGGCATCCAAGATGTTCAAAACTGTTGTAAGGCAAATGCTGGTAATTTTTTCATCCATTCCTAGTTATTTTAACAGTGGCTGAAGTTAATTGAAACAAATTCTTAATAAATAGTAATAGATTTACCTTTCCACCCCCAGGGACTGTTGGAAGGATTAGTCGATATTTGCTCATAGGTTTCATGTTGGAAATACTGTATGAAAGCTATTATAATATTCTTACAGAACCCTTCTTTAGCAGCTTACTCTTGTCTGTAATTAGATGCAGTGATCAGATTATATATTACTGTTGCATTTTCCTTTATCAACATTCAGCAAGTGGCTCCAGAGGGCACCTATGGCTCTTTAATGACTTTACTGTTTTTCAGTCAGCAACCATCAACTAGAGTAATCACATCCACAAAGAAAATGAAGCAACCTGCAGGTATACACAGCAAAAAGCAGAACGCTCCCCTTCTTAAACTGACTAGGCTTAGAAAATTAGCTAACAATAATAGTTCAATAATGAAACAGATGCTCAACATGGCTTGGCTGCTTTATCCACAAATAGCCCTGTAGGAAACCTCCCACCCCTCTGTTCACTCCACAAGTGAGGTTGGTGGCAGACTGCAGAGCAACCTTTCCTTTTATTTCTCACCTCCTGGAAGTGACAGGCTGTGTTTCACAAGTTCTTGCCATATATTTTCTCTACACGGTCCTCCCTCAAATGGAGTTGAGGAGGCTTATTTCTAATGGAGACTGGCAATCTCCTACCAGTACCATAGCAACAGGAAGGAAACAAATAGCAGAAAAGACAATCGGACTGGTTCTCACTGTGTACTGGAGGATACCGTGTCAGAGATCATATTCTCACTGCCTGCTCCATGTCCCTGACTGAAACAATCTAAGCAGGAAAGGAAAGGCTCAAGAGAAATACATCAGCAGCAAAATTGCATGAGGTTTGTGTCTTTGGAGAAGATGGGTTCAGTGCTGATGGCTCTTGTGGGATGAAGACAGCACAGCTGTTCTTGTATTAGCTGCTCAGGGTCATACGCTTCCACCTCCAAAATTGCTGCTCACGGACACACAGGGCACAGAATCTCCGGCCATGAGAGGTCAGTGGGAGCCTGAAATGGCATTCCATCACCAGCCTATATGAAACTGATTGCCCTTGCATGGCCTGCATTTCTCAGTGTCCTGCTGTACCTGGCCGTGGAGGCTTTAACCAACCATGCAGTAAACATACCAGGGGAAGATAAAAAGGATGCACTCATCTCTTTTTTCCCCTCCCTTTTCTTCCCTCCCAGGCTCTGAAACATGTACACCCTCTGTATCACATGACAAGAAAGGCCAATCCATGATATGTAAAAATGGGCAGGAGCTTCATATTCTATTGTATATAAATCCCTAAAGATCATGAGTGTGGGAGACAAAACCTCTCCACTTGTGTCCTTTTTAGCAAAATCCAACCACTAATGCTTTAACAAAACCACAAAAAAATTAAATATTTCTGAGGCAGCTCAAATAACAGCCTTGCAGGCTGAATGTGATAGATCTTCTATTCCAATTCTACACCTCTCCTCTCTCAGTCACACTACGAATTCAAGAGGGAGGCTGCAGGGTATTTGTTTCCAGCCATCAATGAACAAGTGAAGTCTGTTTCAATTCCTTTAAACCAATCAGCTAAAAAAGATTAAAAACAGCTACCATTTGATGCTACTGTGACAGGTTCAGTAGAGGAACTGAACATGGCTGAAATGTTTATCTTTCTGGAAGTCTTTCACTGATTCAGGGAAGCAACATCACCAAAATACGCAAGCATGACGGTCCAGGGCAGAATTAGGTTTTAGAACTGCTACAGAGCAGTCTGTAACAGCCATCTTTCCCTAATTTTAAGATTAAAGACTCACAGGAAAGCTGGTGCTACTAATTTCCAGATTTCCTGCTAATCCACTAAGACTAGAAGAACACTGAACCTTCACTGTTTCAACCCAAGGCACAATTTGAAATATGTCACTTTTGCAGCCATTTTTAGTCCCAGGCCAAATGGCATGGTCACAATTTACATTCTCTCACTAATGTAGAGCTTTAAATAGGGGTTTTCCAGCCGTAAATCAGTGTCAGCCCATTACTAAGGGAGCATATAGCAGTCAGGAATTTAATGGATTTAAACAGCGGATGTATTGATGGCTGTGAAGTGGAAACTATTTATCCTGTAAATACTGTAACAGCTAAGACAGCTCATTATAATTTATTTGTATCAAATGCTAGTCTAGGGAAAGGCTGGCAGCTGCAGGTCCTGTTACTGGAAGAGATGTGGAAGAGGGGCCTGCTGCTGTAAGCAACCAACAGCTGGGAACCTGTACTTGCACCTTTTACCTCTGCTATCCAGGAGTCCTTCTCTGAGTAAGGCAGACACAAATGTGCCTTCAGGTCAAGTCTCCAAGCTGTGCTACCTGGCTGTCTCCATGCACTGTCATGTACAACTGGGGAGTGCTGCATGGGCCAGGCTAAACTGTGGGATTCCCAGCCCAGGACAGTACAGGGATTGTCAGCAAGCCACTGCTCCATTTGGAAAGCACCACATGGAAATATGTAATTTAAATGGAAAGTCACCATAGCCATTTTCAGTACTCTCGGACAGGCTGAGATATCAGAAAGCAGGGATGCTTGCTTCCCCCTCCAGTCCTTGCCAAACCTCAGAAAATGACCTTGATAAAAAATTTTAAAAGTAGGACAGATGGATTTTTCAGCCAACTAGTAGCACATCCAATAACTATTGAACTGTTCTGTCTGGATAGGAGCCTGAGAGCATCTTAAAGCCCCTAGCTTACTGATTCCAAGTCTCCAAATTGTTCAGTTCTGTATAACCTTTCAACTGAATTATCTGAGAAAAAATTGGGAGATAATCCCAACGATTTCCACATAAAACCCTGCTAGGCCCTGTGAGCATTGGAAGACTGGATTGGGAATGAGAGGGAGGGAGGGAGAAAGATAGTAAATACTGCACACTTCATTTTCCTTCAAGGAGTAAAAAATTTATAGTTCTCTTTTAGCTTTTTTTTCTAAGATTTGTTTACTCTGCTTTGTTATCAAGCCAATTAGGATGCAAACCTACCTCCTGCCTGCACAAAAAGATGTCCGCAGGCAAGCAGCAGACCTGCTGTTTCTCATTCCATGCAAAGGATGCTGCAAGTCAGCATTCTCTATTAGATGCTCTTTCAGCAATAACCCCGGTACTGGCTGTTTCCTGAAGCTACAATTTTATGCTTTTTGACCATGGAAACATTTTGTTTTTACATGAAAATATATAATAGTTATCTAGTGATCAATACTTACAAGTTTAGGCAAATGCTTCACCTCTCAGGAAGAAAGGGATGCTAATTTTGAGAACTCTTGAGTATGTGGCATCCAGAACATATCTCCAAGTCCTGCCTTGCCTTGGTCAGCAATCTCCCTGAAGCCACTGAAGCTGCCACTGAGACTCTCACCAATTGCAAGACACGTGTGTCAGGTAAAAATCTAAAATTAGAGGGGTGTGTGGACATACTGTGATGCTTGGGTCATTTCAATGCACTTCAAGGCACCAAAATTCATCAACATTACCCCTCATTATGTTGCTAGCATACAGGAAGTTGTTCTAGAATGAACTTGATACAAAAATAAAGGGATGCTTTAAATCTGCTACAAGAGGAATCAAGACTATTTCTCACATGTTACTAAAAAAAAGAAGCCCTTCCACTTTCCCATTCTTAGCTGTTAACTTTCATTTGTTTAGATGCCAGCACACTACACTTCATAAAAATTAACACTTTTTTTTCTTTAAACACTTTCAAGCTCATTTTCCTCTTGCCTGTACCAGCTGTTTATCTCCTGACTTGATGATTCTCTTTGGAAATGTGAGTTGACATCTGGGTATGAGCGGATGCTGTAAATTGCCAGCATTTCTGTCTACTTATGCAAGCAAAGATTAGTTCCTCCAACTAGAGTAGCAACTCTCCTAAGAATGCTAACATTATGATACATAACAACCCTCTTCTTTCACTGCTATTACCCCTTTCTTTTCATTCAAGTACCTTTTTCTTTTGCCAAAGGCAAAGCAATGCATTAAGGCACTAGGCAACACAAATAAACACAATTTAAAGAGGAGGCTTTCCAGAAAGTTCTTTTTATTACTTTCAGTAGGCTGTAAGGACTAGGTGTGAATTTAATACAGATCACAGAACAGGTCAGAAGACACAAGATGAAGTAAATCCATGGGCTCTGCCTAACTGAGCACAGCAACTGAGGATGCCTCTGATCTGTATCCAATTCTTTGCCAGGACAGAAAAAACAGGAAAGGGAGAGACAGCTCCACAAAGCACCAGGTACTTTAATGTGACCCTAGCTTCATTTGACCTGTCAGAGAAAACACTCCATATTTCTTTTCCCTCATGCTCACTTTAGCAATTTTTCCCAGCTTTTACAATTTTAGGTATCTCATGCCTGGATAACAGCAGGGGAAGTACACAAAATGCCTATCCCCATGCCTCATGCATTCCTACAGAACTTTACAGAGTATAGGACAGCTCCTGTGTCTTTCAACACCCAAGACACAGAAGAATCCACCTTCTCCATCCTCTTAAAGGATGATATATTGAGATACTGGCAAGACAACACACAAAAGGTATCACAGCACCCAAGGCTTTCAGTTAAACTGTTCCTCCTTAGGCCAACTGACTGTTAGCAGGATGGGAAAATCAACACACGCACCTGAGCTATACTACACACTGCTCATCCTATTTTAAGCTTTAAAGGTTAAAGCCAACACCTTAAATTACATGAGGAATGCAATGCAGGCATGGAACTGAAGTGTCACATACTCCCTTGAGAGAAATGTGTCTCAGACAAGGAACAACACTGTCAGAGGCAGTTTTACACATAATCCTCGCAGACAGAAAATCAACACTTTGAGGTTTATTCCATGACTCTTGGATTTGGGATAAATCAAAGGGTAGCGCAGTGGTCTCCCAAATACAAAATAGTAACTGTTTTTCAGAAGCTGAGAGGGGATTCTTTTGTGTACTAAATTAAAACTGTCAAAACTTTTTTAAAGCTTCCACGCCCAAAGCAGTGAAAACTCGAGCATTCTTTGTACTTGGAAAAGCCTTCTGAGTTCTAACTCATAAATAATAACCCTGAAAAAAATCCCACCATGATGAGCAGAAAAGAAAGTACAGACCAGAATGGAATAAGCTGTGTGATTGTGGTTTCTGTTGAAGTTATTATTTATCTACCATTGGATATGGAGTATAGTGAGGAATAGAAATGAAGAAAAGGAGGAGAAAAGCGAGTTGGGTCTCTGCCCAGAGAAGGAGGATGCTATTTAGTTGAACAAGAATCAGCTCCACAGAAATGCTGATGGATGGTTGGGAAATAATGTGCTGTTACGAAGGGGGAAAAATACCATACATAAGTTTTATAGGCTGTTATATACGAATGAACCTTTAGCCTCTGCTTAAAGGCAGCTTACCATTGTGGTGTTAACACTGGTGAAAAAAGGAGCTGATGCAATCAGACCTTCTACCCACTATGAGCATTCATTGCCACTTCGATAACTTTAGAGTGGCAGGAGCTCTGGCTGATTCCTCTGCTACAGAAAGGGCTGCTCCAAATACCCACAGCTCAGGCCATCACATTTTAGAGTTTCCTTACAACCTTTACTACACTTCAGGAGGGAAGCCAAGTCCTACACCAACATCTGGAGACACTATGGGAAGCAAAAATCATGACCACTTAGGATTAAATGTACACAGGTTATGTTACAATGTAAGAGAATAAAATAGTTTTGATGTAAGGAAAAGGAAAGCAAGAGGCACACTTTGCTACTAAATTACATAAACACTGCTTTGATTGAACTGAAACTCCCCTATCAACAGATCAACTAGCTTGCTCACTTATCTCCTCCTGCTTCACACCGTTCCCCCACACACTCTCTCTTCCAAAACAGCCTCCCTTACTCATTTAGCTTGTTCAAACATACAGGAAAATGTTTCTGAAAATAAACCAGTTCTGACATTACTCTGAGATCTTAAGTTCTTGCTTTACCCAACAGCCCAAGTTACTGCTCTATCCAAATCAGAGTATTCAGATATGTTCAGAAGTCTAGGCAGATTCATTTGTGTGGTATGTTATTCGAAAAAGGGCTAAATTATTTGTGATTCCCAAAGCCCAGGAGACAGTAATCAAAGGAAGCACCACAGACACAAACTGTTCATGAAGCCTCTTTCACGTATTATGCTTATCCATTGCAAGCTTGCTGGACACACTGGTATTTTTCCATTTCGTTTTTGCATTAGTTACCTTACGTGAGTATAGTTCTGAGCAGAGACCAAGAAAAGTCTCCAGGAATGAACATAACACAGAAAGAATCAGGAATTTTAGTGCTTTCCCTACTTGTTCAGTGTCCTTCCCACCTTGCTTGTAAACACACTTTCTGACAGCAGCAGTTTTCCATAGAAAGTGTGACATGGGCCCTGATGCAACACAGACCTGGGATTTGCTAATGCATTGAACCATTTGGAGAAGTGAGAGGTAAAACCCTTTTTGAGCACAAGCAGCTCTGGCTCTCTTCTCACAAGGGACAGAGTAAAATGAAGGAGAGTGAAGGGGACTGGAGGAAAAAGATTTCAAGGAATGAAACTGCAGTGCCACTGACATTCACCTTACTCTTCTGCTTGTGCCAAATAAAGAGAGATGAAAGAACAATCCTGACCCAAGGACTTTATTAGGTGTCTTGAAGCTGATAAAATAAGAACAAGAGTCCAGATATATCTCTGAACAGGGTCTAGCAGCTAACTACTTGTCCTCCCACAAGACATGTATACAAACCAGATGGAAACTCCTTGCTGAACACACAAGTGTGTTCTCTAGGTGATCTCTAGATTTTCACTGCAGGTATAGGTATCTCTTCTGTGTCTATGTAGTCCCCACTGCAATAGGGTATTGATCCCAGGCAGGGGACTGCAGACAGACCTTCCGTAGGTGGGCTGTGCCACAGCCTGCCCTAGAGCAATCTCATCCAGAACACAGCTTGCAGCCCATGTTGGTTTCCATTGTCTCAGCCAGTAAGGGCATCATCAAATGCCCAAAGACTGCTCCTCTGCCAAGAAACATCCCTATTCCTTGCAAAGCACTTGATATGTCACAGGACTGTAATTAAAAAGTATAAGGATCACTGCCTCCTGTTCAGTATTATTTAGATTGAGGGGCAACAAAAAAGTTCTCCATTACTAATAAGAAAAATAGCTAAAACCCCTGAAAAGGCCTGACAGCTCACCAAGACAGGGCAAAGCTCCGCAGGAACAACTGTCCCCATGGGAACTGGCAAGTATAGTGCACAGAAAAATAAGAACTGTTTGAATTAACAGGGAACATTTGCTCTAAATAAAAGCTATTTTGAGGAATTAAAGCAAACAAATGTCAGCTCCATGTAGCGGCACGTTGGGATGTGATGTGCTGTAATGTGTTGTGACACTTCACTTCATAAATTAAAGCTCTTTTATGTCCCCCAGGGAAAGAGAATTCAAGCGCAGTCAAACACTTGCACTTGGAAGGTCTGCAGGCTTGACACTTACCCACTTGTGACTCCACTGATCCCCCTGAGAGGGGACAACTTCGTGCCTGCCCTGTGGGCTCCTCTGTCCTCAGGAAACAGCCACACAAGAAGCCTGGAGCTCACAAGCAGACAGCAATGCCATTGCCTCACCCCGGATGCCAAACTCCAGATAACACTCATCAACTGACAAGGTGAAACCAGTTGATGTCACATCCAAAACTCTTGGTCTGAGCTTACACTCATTTTATATCCTACTTATCCTTCCAAGCACACAGAATTAATTTAAGATATTTACTGCATATGAAGCTACCAGTCTCACAAGACTAACTGTGGAATGAAAGGCCAAAACCCACTCACTCAGAATGTCATCCCGCTTCAGCTGGCATGATTCAGAAATGAGTGTGGCCTTAAGTAAGTGTCATAGCTCAATTCTCTGGCACCAAAAGTTGAACTGCACAACACTAACCCTGTTGCTAAATTAAACCAGTTCAATACAAGGACTGTAATGCTCCACGAGGAAAGAAGACAATTCTGCTTTCCTGATGCCCAGCACAGAGGAGCACATATACCCATCATGGCTCTTTGTCATACACAGGTCATTGGGAAGACCTTTAAAAATAAAAAAGAAGGAAACAAAATGAGAAAAAGACATAAGAAATACGACTGTCTAAATGACCTTGTTATTAAAAATAGAAAAAAAAAAAAATAAAAAAAGAAAACACCCAAGCACTACCACTTTCTTCAGAGCATTCAGTATTTTCCAGTCATTGCCCGGAAGGTGCCAATAATGAGCTCAGAGCTGTACAACCTACAGAGACGCCAAGGCAGTTCATTAATTAGATATGAAACCCAGCAAGCCAAAAGACACCATGAAATTATACTAGTAGTCAACTTCAGCTGTTCTACCCCCTCTTATTTTCTGCATACAAAATCCAGAGGAAAAAAGTCTTAAATTTTACTATTAACTCAAAATAGAGCCTGAGAGGGCTTTTGTAACTGGGCCCTGCACAACAAGAGGTATAGACAACAGTAAGACAGAACAAAGCTGAGCAAGATGTAGTCAGAAATCCCTTTTTAAGATCCTTGATATGCAGTTACCATTTTGCAGTAACAAAAACTGAGGCATGGCTATAACTGCAACACAGCATGCAACTGCATGTCTTATTAATGTGCTGAACATTTAGGGCAAATGTAACATGCCAAAGCTTGTTCCAAGTGTGCCACTGCACCCTTACAGTGCAGCCATGGCAAATGACGTTTATTGTGAGGAGAGGTAAGGCTGCCTCCTTGTGTGGTGTGCACAGCAGGGACACAGTCACCTGCCAGAAGCTGAGGCTTTGTGGGAAAAGATGCTCAGAAAGAAGCCCCTGCACCTTTGCATGTCCACAACTTTGCCAGGCATAGGGATGCAACCATGTCCTGGCTTGGGCCGACAGTTTTAGAGGCAGCACAGTCCCAATGCACCACCCTGGGTGTGACCTCAGCCCTTGTCCCCTCCTGGTACTGCCACAGCTGCAGGCTAGCACTGCCCATGGTGCCAAAGTCCCTCAGAAGCGAGCTAAGGAACCTAAGCCAATGAGCATGGCAATGACCTTTTACATTTCCTCCTTCCCCTCATAATTCTCAGCCTCAGCAGTGCAACACCAGATGGAAATTTCAGCGTAAGTCTCAAAAAAGCACAGCCATGTCACTGAAGGTGTGTCCCTGAGTTCATTAGCCTTGTATCTCACCCACCCCTGTACACCAAATTGCTTCCAGTTTTGGAGCAAACCAGCCCACAAATACCTCAGAAGTTTTCATATCATAAGGTATGTATGTGCTCTTTCAAATATTATGAGGAGCTTCTCCCAGTACACCACCTCTGATGGAAAGAAAGAGCCCATATCTGCAGATCTCCACAACATCACTTCTATTTCTGTAGATAGGCTGTTGGAACAATGACAAAAAGCTTTCTGCCAAAAGCTATCAGAGGTCTTTCTTATGCTGTGAAATGGTTTGTTAGCTTAAGACAACAAACCCCTTCTATAAAAGTCAACAGCAGTATTCTGCCTAAGTTTGGCCATAGCAGGACTATCCTTTTCAGTTGGAACTCTGCGACTACCCACACAGACAGACTCACCAAAGAAAGATAGCTGCTTAAACCTAAACCTTTGATCTACTGCCTAAACTCTTGAGCATAAGGGACACTTTGCTCCCACTTGTAAGCTCAGACCACTACTAGGCTCAGATAGATGCATCCTCAGAGTTCTCAAGGGAACATTTCAAAGTTTTAATGGCAGTGGCAGCTGCTCTTTATAAGCTGAAGGCAACGACACTTCATTTTTTAAATGGAGGCAGATTCTGATTTATAAATATGAAAATTGAATGTATGCAAAAGCACAACCCTTCTTCTCCTTGCGCATACACAATTCAGATAACTGAACTGATCAGTCACCAAACTGAGCTGAAAGTCATTATGCCAAAGAAAAGACCTTGCTTGCCTAACCTCAATCCAGAATGAATCTAAACTTCTACTTTCCAACCTTCTGAATATGAATAGGGATAGCATGAATACACTGACAGGTCTTTTATTATAGCTAGAGGGTGTAGCAATAATTAAAAATCAAATCTTGAATGCATGCAGCTAAGACACTTCCCAAAGAAATACACTTGACTTTGTCTTTTTGCAAGATTAAGTTGTCAAAATGGTATTTTTTTAAGTCAGTAAGATAGCACAATGCCTGGGATTTCCACATAAAGGAAGCTCAGAGAAATTGCAAAAGGTACAGATGACTACTGTTGTTATCCAAAGTTCCCTGTATTAGTCTGTGCATGTAACTGTGTGAAAAACACAAGAGCTGTGCTGCAGCTGAAATGTGACACACAGAGATAGGGAATCTCCAATTCATGCTTTCTTCAGCAACAATTCACTTCTACAAAGCCTGCATCCATGCTTCCTGGAGAAAACAGCTAGCAACACACTGGAATTTTGACCAGGTTGCTGTAGGAGCCCTAACACTTGTAGGTCTACTACTTCAATTAGGAGGTGAAACATAACCCTCCACCTACATAATTCTAACTAATTTCTCTGATCTTTTGAGCTCTGCAAAGAGCACATTTCTCACTGAGCACTACAGGTAGCACAAGTGTGTGAAGTCAAAAGGGATATGAATTATTAAAACGTCTGAACAACTGAGGTTGAAGGGAAAAAAACAGAGAGAAGAAAAGCTCTTTTTTAACTAAGGAATGACAACATAGTTATTTTAAGGCACTCTAAAAGGTCTTTTCAAGGTTGAAACAAATGGTGAAAGAGAAAGAGTCTTCACATTGAGGGCTCTGGCAGATTTTGGATAAATCTGGAGATAATTTGCTTTGGGATGGGGCTCATCTTGAGGGTCCAGAGAAGCTTTTTCCATTAATTTTATAACTTTGCTGCTGTCTGGTCACAAATCTGGAGAAAGAATACAAAAATAAAGCAAATTTATGTCTGACTACTTCAATTGTGAACATCAAGCAGCAGTCATACAGACTTGTGTCTCAGACAGTGCTTCAGAAAAATCAGCTGTTCCCAAGGTCTCTGTTAGTCAAACTTATCCTCATTGTGTTTGGGAGCTGTTTTGATATGTGTCACACTAGAACACTTCACAGCTTTGTCAATAAACTGCTTTCAGCATATTTCTGACCAATAATAACAACAACTTTTCCTGGCATACCAGCTTGCTTATCAGTTTAGGAATGGCAGTGGGCTAATACCTGGTGCTAGAGCAGTAGCTCTAGGCCTTATCTCAGAGCAGCTCCCTGGTGTCATTGGCACAGACACCTGCACTCAGGTGTGGGTCACTCTGCCCCAGCCTAACAGGTCACAAAGGTTTTGCCACACTGCTACAGAACAGAATCTACATCTCACTTTCAAACCACAACCTCATATCTGCTGCTAAATACAATACTTTTTAAGATAGTAAATGAATAGCCCATGTTAATATCCAACTCCCCCTTTTGTTAGGCTCCTGAGGGATTCCAGGCAGCTGCTTAATGCTTTCCTTCTCAGGAGATTTATATTTTCCCATATGCTAGTAAGCTGCAAGTTGAACAGTTGTGTTGTACCACACATGCCTGGCAGAAGAATGAAATGTGATGGAAACTTGAATTATTGGTTCTCAGTCTTTAAGATTTCAGTTTTTCCTCATTTTCAGATTTATTTCTCTTTTCATCTGTCCTGCTCCGTCTTTTCATAAGAAAGAATATTGCCTGAGTTAAGGGAGAAGTGAAGACAATCTGTATTAGGTCAAGCAAATTGCAGCAGTGGGTAGCCTGGCTGGGGTCCTCATCATGGCCAAGCAGTTGTGTGCTGCAGACAGCTTTACCTGGGATTGCAGAGTGCCCCTGCCAGGCTCCTATCAAGGCACAGAGGACAAAAAATGTATCTCTAATAAGCTCTATTTTCCTGAATTGTTGAGGAGGAGGAGATAGAAAATCATTCCTGTAACACCTCTGGAAAACTTGAAGAGGTTATTGCTATGGAAACTGCTCCAGCAAAGCAGGTGCAGAAAAGGGGAGCAGCAGAGAGATGCATGGTGCACAGAATAGAAATTCTTAACACCTGAAATTAAATCCTGCACACCTCTGGCAATGCAATCTATTCTGGATAACATCAACAATCTGCCCTTGGTTTTGTATCAACAAAACCACAGGTAAGTGACAATGAAATGAACACATTAGGCTGTGCAGGAGAGCACTGACTGCAGAACCATACTAAAACCAATACACAACAGTATATATGGCAGCAGAGAAAATCTGGTATTGAATAGGACTACGTGTTCTTAACTCCAGCTGAACTAATGCAAATCTTACAGTGCAGCTTGTCAAATACAAGCAGAGAAGCAATAGAGTTTCTTTTCATCAGCCTTTGATGGTAAAATAAAGCTAGGCTGGAGGAAGCCTTTAGCACAAGAATGGAACAGAGGAGCTCTGATTGTGCCACACCAATGGCTGTGCCACAGAAAGAAAATATCCTACTGAAATGGAGACTGAAAAGGGAATTGTTCAGCAAAGAAAGAAAAATCAGTTAAAAATAAGGTGACAAACAAGAAGCTCTTTGAAAGAGACTTTACCCTACAAAAAAAACCTGTGAATCCACATCAATGGCTTTGTGTCAGTTTTAATACTGGATATGAAATCTCTTCCTTTGAGCATACATGCCCATGTGTGTACTTACATTTCTTCCCCCACAAGAGTGTGGCCCCAAGTGTCCCCAAGGATACTGTGAGTGACAAACACATCAATTGCTGGGTAAGGAAATGGCTCACAGATTGAGCACAAAGGGTGATATTGAATGGGTTTATATCAGGCTGGCAACTGGTCACTAATGGGTTGAGTATTAGGAAAAGATTTTTCACCCATAGTGTGGTTTGGGCACCAGAACAGGCTCCCCAGTGAAGTGGTCACAGCACCAAGCCTGACAGAGTTCAAGAGGTATTTGGACAATATTCTTGGGGCACATGGTGTGACTTCTGGGGATGATCCCGTGCAGGCCCAGGAGCTGGACTCAGTGATTCCTTTGAACCCCTTCCAACTGAGCACATTCTGTGATTCTAAACGTAATATTCAATCACCACAGCAGAGTTTTGACATGTGTTTAAACGTTCTGCTAAATTGAGGCTTGTGCCTATACAAACACATCCACAGTAAACTGGAGGTTTTGCAAGGAAAGATGGATAGTTTTCTGGTGCAACTATGTCATTTTGGTGAGCTGAAAATCTTTAGATGAACTCTATCCTAATAGAGGATATGTTACCAAGAAATGGGGGGAGTGAAGAACTACAACACTAAGAAGTCTTTTGAGGTCTTCATATCTTCAGGAAAAGAAAAAGCCAAGACCTTGGGGTAGAGTTAACAATGTGCCTTTAACTTGGTTTGTTTCCTTTTTGGCTGCATGAACAACTGTAATTCCCAAATTCCTGTCGCTCTTCCCACCAGCTGGTGAAATTGGTCCAGCAGAGGAGGTCTGAGCCTCGCCAGCCACCAGCACATTGAAAAATATAACCCCACTGGGCATGACACAGCTTCATCACAATATAAAACCATGCAGTGCATCTCCAAACTTAAAGAAATGCAAACCATAAACCATACGTTTCAGAGAAACAAATGTAAGGCACAGATGGGATGAATTGTTTGCCTTTCCTTACCAGAGAAATCATGCAAAGGTGACAGTAAAGGTCTCCCTAGACAGGCATAGGTGGTGTAAACTACTCTGGGCTGCTAAGGGTTAACCTCAGCACTGGCAGCATGTTTTCAGTCAAGTGTCTAAGCTTCTGCTAGAGGGGAATTTTACAAATAAACTTACAGGCTTTGCAGATCAATTTTCTACTTGGTTTTATCACTCTTTTCCCCTGAACAGACCCACTGCATCTCAGGCTTTTTTTCCAATGCATTCTAAAGTTTTAGTGCCATTTTTGAAACAATACAGGCCCCCCAGTACTTGAAACCACTTATGGAGCTTTGGTAGTATTTGTATTTCCATCCAGAGTATTTAGTAATAAACAGCTATGAAAAACATCACCCTCAGGCTCCAGCACTGTGGAGCATGCAGTACAGACCTTCACTGACTGAAAACTCAGAAAGCATTTAAATGATAATATTACATTAGAGTGGTGGCTGTAGCTGTGTAAATAATTGTGCATTGTCCCTGCTCATTGATTTATTTTCATATGTGCACACGTACACGTCTGAAAAAGCACTTAAAAAAATTCAAAACCCAGACAGCGATAATCTAATAAACTCCAAAGTGAATCAATAGACTACTTAACAGCAGAGAGATAAACTGCATTTAATAAGAGTTGGAAAGGATGGAGAGAAGGCTGTGCAAGATTCAGCCAGCAATATCAGGAGCACAAAGACTCAGAGTGAGGGAGGGAGAGAAGAGCCTGAGATAGGTGGAGAGGGAGATCAGGCAGTACAGAGAGCAGAGCACTTTTGGAAAAAAACCTTCCAGTTTTCAAAGTGTTGTTTACAGAGCAATAGAAGTCAGGAGATTTCTTGACAGACAAAAAAAATGTAACAGAAGCCAGTAAATATTCAGGACAGGATGACCTTCAAAGGAGCTCTCAGCAGCTGATAAATTTAGTTTCTGCTAATTCAGGGGCTCTCATACAGCTGTGCAGCAGTCATCTAAAAACTGGATCTCATACGGTTGTGACACGGAGGTTCCCTTGTGAGAAAGCACAGAACATTTTTATTCCAAAGTTACTTCTAGGGACTCGTGGCATTTAAAGGTATTGAAACTGAGGCACAAAAATCAAGTGATGTGCCAAAATTTACAAAACATTGGCAGCAGAGCTGAAAATGAGTTTATTTCACTTGACTATGAGTTCTGTGCTCTGTTCACTGGCCATTTTTTCTGTTTTCACTGTGCCCTACAATCTTTAAGATAAAGAATTGACTGCAGAAGATTACAGAATCCTGTGTGCAATGCAAGCAGCACACTAAAGGAGAAAGTAATGTACAGCAGAACCACCTCTTCAATACATATGAGGACATTGTAGCACAATCTCTTCACAGTGTGTCTTTGACTTACAATTTATGCAGTTTCAGCAACAATTCATAACTACCCTCCTCTTAGCTGTGTCAGCAAAAAGGCCAAAATCGGAACAGACATGGAATCAAACTGTTTCACTCCCTCTTCCAATGTGAAGTCTAAAGCACCTCAAGCAAATATGGAGAAGTTGGAGGATGCAAAAAATTATCTCCTTTGTTTATTTCTTCTTACAAATGGACACCTATGCACATCTAGTATAAAGACAACGCTGCAGTATTTCAGGAATTCTGGTACATTACATTTCTTTATTATTACTAAACAAAACCTTGCAAGGCACTGGCATTGTGATTCTGTGTTACAAGCTCTCCCTGACAGCAAAAGCCTGAAATAAACTTTAGAATGTTTAGAGAACAACTGAGTGGATTCATCTCTGAAACTCTTCCTTCTCAGGAAGTCAGCAGAAGAAAAAGATGAGATGCCACCTGAACCACCCTCTTTCTCTCATGTCTGGCACTCATGCTCTGATTTTCCCCTTAGCTGTACAGTCTATAAAAATTATTATTAGACAAACATAGTTCAAAGATCTTATCCTGAATCTACTATTTGAGTCTCAATCTGGTTGCACCCAGAGCCAGGCTAAGTCTTATTTTCAGTCTCACATTTTTTAAGTTACCTCAGACCAAACAACTCCACTTTGACAGGACAAATTTTCAGGGCTAATATCCACACTTGAGGCACATTATCTATGGTTGTAGCACCAAGGTGCTCTTGCCCTGCAGGGAAGGTATGCAAAACATACAGAGAAGATTTAACAAAGCCTTCTGTAAAGTCTTAAACATATACAGTCCAGCATATTTTAAGAATAAACTTAAAGGAGGAGTGTAACACTCCTCACTGCACTCCATCCTTTTCTTCCAAACCTTAGCAGAAGGAAGGAGAAGGGGGAGATGTCTTTGCTATAGTAAGGAAAATGAGATTTTCCACTACCTCAAAGACCAACTTCAGGAGTTCTTATAATCTTAACGTAGTGAAAATTCAGTGAAATAGATCATCTTCTAGTGTCTTATAAGGTTTGGGGATTTCCTGAAACTGAAGAGAAAGTATCACATGGCACAAACCTCACTTGAAAGGCTAGATCATCTCTTTTCAGTAAAGGAGTTTCTTTAAGTTCTAGTCAACCTCAACACAGACAGTAAGAGCATTAAGTAACCTGCAGTATCCAGTGAAGACCTGTCAAACCACACAGCTGTTGGCCTCTCCTTTACCTTCCATCTCTCCCTTCCAAATTACATTTTACATTTTCTTACTCACTTTCCAGTGATTTTTCTAGTCTGCTCATCAAAGGAGCAGAATGAATGTCATCACCATTGATATAGTAAGTGTGAGGTGTGGATGCACCTCACAACAATGTGGTGATGAGCTGACAAGTTGGACCAGCTACCATGCCAGGCAGCACAGACTGTGCTGTCCCACAAAGTTCTCTCCTCCATCTTCGAGTCACATTTTTTACTGCAGTGGTATCTGGACAATGAGCAGGTGTACTGACACTCACATCCATGGATGAGCTCTAGATCGTGCTGCCTTTCAGCAGAGGTTATTCTGCCCAGGCTATTTCCAAACACGGCAGCCAGCACTTCTCTCAACGGACCTACCACTTATTTCAGGTGTCTGAGCATTCACAGCTGATTAACACTACAGATGATGACTTAATCAAAGACAAGCTTTGAAGGAAGTCACAATGTTGGGTCAGGAAGAGCAGAAAGGGGAGGAATGGAGCAGACCACAAATCTGCTGACGTTGGCATTGTGGTGCTCCAATTCGCAATACCTCGGTTTTTCTTCTTTCAATCCCAGTCGCTGGCAGTGCGCACTGAAGTGGCATTTTGGAGGTACAGCTAGCTACTGTAAGCACGAGAAATAAAAGGCAAGGAGGAAACAAAGCTTTAGGTTTTATAATGATGAAAAGAAATTGTAAGTAACTTATGCTTTCAAGCTGAGAGAAAAAAATCCCCTTGAACAAATCAGTATGGATTTGCAATCACACTTTTCCTAGCTGTCTTATTAAGGAATCCAAAGTCCCAGCTACTTCTTTTCTCCCTGAGTCATACATGTGAAGCATTCTGCCAAAAGAAGCAAGTGAAGATTCATCTGTCCTAGGGAATACTGGATTACAATCTCCAAATCCAGCATTACCATCAGATCCTTTCCTTAAGAGTGTATTAAACACATTTAAACTGTATCATTTTATTGCTGGGAGAGTATGGCTTACCTTGCCCTGCCTCCATTCTGTTTTCCTTTCTTTTGGGGAGCAGCAGTTGGTAAGAGAACAGAACGGTGTTACTAGATGCACAGCCCTGCTGCCTTCCACTACACTAAAACTTAAGTGAATGTTGTATATACTGAATGGAAAGTGAAAATCAGGATTGCTTCAAAGCAATGTAGAACCCAGCATCCTGTCTCGAGGAGTTGATTGCACATACGCCTGTCTTGAGAACATAAAGCAAATAGGCTATCCTACCTGTTGTGCCATGGATTGAAAAAGGAAGAGGAAGAAAAGCAGGCCCTGATACACAGCTTTTTGGCACAGCAGAAAACAACACTTGAATGCAGTGATTCAGTTGAAAGAGCATTTCAGATTTACACAGGTAATTAGAGCATCCAAGCACGAACACAACCCTATCTCACACTGAATCTCTTCTGTATCCCAAAGCATCCAGACAGGAGATGAAAAAAACAGAGAAAGGGGAGAGACATTTTGTACTATGTCAGCCAGCAAATTCACAGAAAAGAGATAGAACTACACAGTTAATGCAGAGCAAAAGAGCTATGCTGACACTGGTAACTGTAGAGTTGAGCACAGAGATCCTTTCTCATAGCTAGCATGTAGTCCATCTGCAAGGAACAGTCACAGACTATTTAACAAGGTGCTAGCCAAGCCTCCCTAGGCCATGGAAAACCAAGCAACATGCATACTTCTGACTCCAGACAGCACAGGCTAAGAATAAGCATACTCGAAAGGAAAGCTAAAAAAATCAGTAAGTAGAGAAAATGAGAGGCAGAGGATGCCCAGATGATAGAAGAAATGCATATAAGATGTTATATAGGAAAGAATTAGGGGAAAGGATTGAAAATGACAGGCAAGTAATGATTAAAAAAACCAGAGTGACAAACTAATCACTTGCCACTGGAACAACCCTCACCCTCCCAAATTCAACTAAAGCAGAGAAAGCAAAAGCAAAGATAAAGCAATGAACTATTTTCCTTTTACCAGGAGCTAAGAATTTTAAAGGTACAGTCTAGAAAACAGAATTAATTGAACACAAATTACTTTTGTTATGAGTACTGAAATTAAAGATTACCTCAATTCCAGATACTTAAATAGCATCAAGTTCATTAGTTCCATGTATTTTCTCCACAGAATTCTCTTCATTCTAATTAAGTAATTCAATAAAATTAATTGCATTTGTATTTGATTAATGAAAATATACATTTTGTTAAAGCAACCATATAAGAAAAGCCTGGATTCAGATTGCTCTCTAGCTGCTTACATTATTTCACTTGAAAATAGGGAAGATTTTAAAAACCGTTTACAGTGAAGAAGAGTAAGGGCAGGTCAGCACAGCCCTCAGACAGTCAGGGACACTAATCCATAGATTTTTGCTTCAGATTTCCCTGGGGGCACTGGAATTCCAGTCCACCTTATTTCCTCATCTCAAACAAAGCTGATAGCATGAACAGGGGTTGTGAAGAAACTGGAAGAAACTGTGAAGAATCTGTGGCTGCTGCCTATTTCTGCTATATTCACTCTTTTTGGCGATCACATTCATGACTGTATTGACATCTCACACTGAATGAAGTTAATTTGGTTTTCTCAGGCTTTCCTCAGTTCAAAAGCAATGAACAAGCAAACTGTCCATGCTCTGTTGGTGGGCAGCATTAGAGGACATCTAGAAAAGCTGTGGGAAAAGGGTGGAGAACAATGAAACAATATGCTTATTTCTGCTTAAAAACTTATGTAATTTATTGGCCCTGAAGGTCACTGCCAGTTTACAAGAAGGATATGTTTTTCTAGCTTATCTAGACTAAGATAAAGCAATGAAATGCAGGAAAGAAGCTTTTCTGTACAGTGAGTTGCATCAATTAGCTTAGTTGATAGGAAATACAAACACATTTGATCATACATCATTCAAGGGGACTTTTTACTTAATAAAAATGCAAAGTATGTTTTTGGAAGGATTTACAGCTCCTTTCTCCTCACTAATCAGCCATTTACTGGCCTTTATAAACCAGAAAGCTCCCTGATGTCCCAAGAGGGCACAACACACTTGAAAGAAGGCAAGACTGTCAGTGCTCATTTCCAGCTCTGCTATATTCCTTATCACTTATTTCCAGCTGCAATCCAGCATCTTTACAATAAAAGTGGAAAAGGTCTCTCTCTGTCATCTTATGTACATTCTATCCTTTTGAACATAATCATTATCCTCATAAAAAAAATTGCCAGGACATGGGCCCTCAGTTCCTCCTAGACTGGTTACCTGGCAGATGACTAGTGAATCTGGAGGCTCTTTGTGAGCAAAAGACTTGATATTCTTCAGCCCCAGAATGGAATTACAGCTGTGTCATGCCCATAGTTGACATGATTCAGAGCAGAACTAAGGAGCCTGAAACAAGGTAAGTTTATAATCTCTTGGTGTTGAAGCAGGCGCACACGCACATTGAAGGCAAATGCGCACAGGGCAATTTAAAAGGTCAAACATACGCTTCATCCATCCAGAGTATTATCAAGGGGAAACTGGTTTCTTGGATTTGGATAGATTCTTTTTTATCCAACACACACCACATCGAGCCTATAGTGCTTTGCAAAAGTCAGTTTCAGGAAATGACTGATGCTTCCTTTCTGAAAAATTCCAGTGCCTCTGGCTGCAGTACCACTAATAGGCAAAGCTGCCATAAGCTGACATTACTGCTGAAAGCACTCCTTCCTCCTTACCCTAACCTCTTCTTATTACCCTTAGGCTGCCCTGACCAAAAACCCCATGTCAGCTCCTCGATCTGATTTACCGTAAAGTTGCACAAACTTTTAAACTAACAAAAGAGATGAGGAAGGGAACAAATGGTTGGGGGCAGAAATTACTCCTGTCAGAGGCTAAGTTGACTGGAAACATTATCTTAGAGCCAAATCACAGCTAAAACAGCCAGTGAAATTTAGAAATTGCTTTATCACAGGAAGTGGAAATTCTTCAAGCTTCTTCTGAAAGCAGTTCTGTCAGCAAATCTTTCCTCATATGAGCACTGTTCTGGTTACAAACCAAGCTACGTGCATACACAACTGTATATGTATAATTCCATACCCACATGGTAGACCTAACCAGGATGATTCCAATAAGGCCCAAAGCTGAGCTTCATCTCCTGAAAACAAGGAATCTGCTTCACAGTTCTCAGTGTATTTAACATAAAAGCTGAGAACAGACGGCATTATAGCTGTCCTTAATAAGAAGATGCTCTAAACCCTGTTTGCCATCAGTAGGATGTGTTTACTTAAAACAAAACCACAAACAAAAATGCAGAAGTCTCAAAATCAGCAACAAATAAAACCTGTTCCATTTCATATAGACTACATCATCTCCTGAATTTGTGACAAGCATTGACAGATAGAACAGTGACCTTATGTAAATTGAGTCAAGCTTACACACAGTAGTATGAAATTATTTTCACTTGGGAATTGGCTGCTTTCCCACCCTATAATCTGCACTTTTGAGAACAATTATATTTCATCCTAACATGGAAGCCTTACATTTTACATTATAGAAATTTTCCTGCAAACCAGCAAACAAAAAGCACCACCATATTTATGCAACAGCAAAGCTAACTGGCCTGAAGAACTGTTATGACTGTAACTTCCAAACCCAGAAATAATCATCATAAAGCTTATGAAGTCTCAGGCAAAGAAGAACTTTTGCATGACAGACAAATTGACATAATTTTGGAAATGGTCACTGCCACCACTAAATTCATGCTAAGAAAGAAAATACCTTGTGATTTATTTCACAGACAGCATTTCCAAACAACTGCAGCTGGTGCCCCCAGATAGCACAAGCAAGTCAACACTGCTGACAAAGCTGCTGCCTGCAAAGAGAAACATGGCTGGAGCAAAACTGGCAGCCTGCAGTATGGAACCACAGAACCAGGGAATCAGTCAGCTTGGATGAGGCCTCCTCAAACTTCAAGGCCTCTCTTCAAAGTACAATTTATCAAAGTAGAGGTTGGCTATATACATAAATAAGATTAATGATCTTCCATAGAATCATCAGGATTAGGGAAAAAATAGGCCCTATGAACAAAAAGCCTAAAACCAGCAAGCCAGTCTATCTGGGCCACGTTCAACATTTTGCAGAGTTCAAACAGTGTTCCTGAGAACTCTGTACGACCCCACAGGCTCCTCACCTGAGAAGCACCTAATAAAATGTCCACCTAATTTAGCGATCATTTTTGTGGAAGGTATTATTTTGCTCCATCAAATCTTTCCTCTGCAGTTTCCAGCCAGGACTTGTTTTCTTGCCCTCTTTCCCCTTGGCTCCCATTGCCCTCCCCCTGTGTCGCCCCTCGCAGATGGGCAGCACAAAGGGGCTGAGGGAGCCGGACGTGAGTGAGCTGAACAGCTGCTGACTTGGCAGAAAGATAAATGGCTGGAACCACTCTTCCCTATCCTGGGACTCTTCAAATGCAAGGGCCTTAAATGGCCCTTCAAGCCAAGACCTTGGAATATGGGCCAGGTCACAAAGATAAGGGAAATTAAGGCTATTCACAAATATAATTGACACATGAAAAAATGATGAGTATTTTACCAGCAACTATTTTCAGCAGTGACTCTACCTGCATCTGCTTCATAGAGTGGTACATCTTATATAACAACAGACCAAATTAACACTGCTGCATCTTTCAGAAGGTTGAGAAGATCTCTTCAGCTCCTCTGCGTCTTCCAGTACATGTGACCCTGCTGCAGATGCATCAGCAGGGGAATCTCACTTTTTTATCATCATTTTTTTTAAACAAGCTTTTATACTGCTGATAGTGGCTCCTTACATAAAGGCAGAATAGACAACCTTTGATGAGAATTGATAGACACGCCCAGGATTGAATTAAATCAGGTATTAGATCACTGGTCCAAGGGTGACATTCTGCCCCAATGATGGCAAGTCCAGAATACACATATTTATTTGATTCTCCTGCCTTCAAGGAAACATGGTGATGGAACTGAACCACTGCTGGAGATCTAACATCCAATCAGACCAGCACACTGACTGTCCTCAGTATCTTTCCTATGCCCTTCAGATAATTATCAATTGCTGAAAAGCTACCTTTGCCTTTTGGTATTCTGTATTAACAAGAAATAAACCAAAGTTCACAAAAACTGCATTTGCAAAATAGCTCCAAAACCAGTAACCTACATTGATCCCATGAAAAAGACAACAGTTTTAGTCCTATGGTCCCAATATAGAAAATGCATGTCTAATACAGAAAACATGAAGCAAAAAAACCATTAAAAATACCACAAGATTTTTTTAGTACAGCAACAAAGGCATTATACACTTGTGAGTGTCTGTGTGGAAGAGTATCAGTTCAAAGTTAGATAGACACCATGAAATTCCAGGGGGTTCTGAGAAGGGGATGACATAGCATTTTTTGTGAGCATTCATTCCAGTTTGACATGGACTTGGTCAACAGGGCAACATGCTGTTAAACAATATAATAAAACAAGCCGGCCAGCTCAGCATATTAGCAATGGAAATTTAAATTTCTAGTTTACCAAGCTGAATATTATTTAGACGGGAATCCAGCCAAGCATTAATAGGGCTACATGCAGACTGGGCTCTAGACCCATTTCCTGAATTATCACCAAAGCTAGCCAACTGGATTGTAAGTTGTCGTGGAGTCCAGGATTGAAAAGGTTAATATTACCTGTCTTTCACCTATATTAGATTGTGAGGGATCAAGTCAGATGATTTAAAAAGGGAGATTTCCCTCATTTTTGCTGAACTTTTATCTCTTCTGGGAATAATTAAGTGAAGTGAGTTTGAAACTCAGAATCTCCCACAAGCTCCAAACATACAAAATCCCTTTATAAATCCACCTTGACCACATAATCTACTAACAAACCTGTGACAGTCATATAGAAAATTGCTTCTGGGATCTCTGTAGCTTATTAGCATGAAAGCTGTAGGGGAGAGCTTCTCACAAAATATTCCTTTCTATTTAGTTAGAAAGCTAAAATACCATGAGCATATTTCAAAAAGTAAGAACTAATCTTTGTTTAAGAAAACTCCTTAACAAAAAGAAAAAGTGACTCTTTTTATGATTTTCTTTCTTCTGCTCAGTGCATTGGCAAGTACTTAGTAGTACTGGGTATTTATTTTCTTTATTTTCATTTCTTTCTTCAGCTCTGACAACCAGGCAGTCACCAAATGTATGTTCAGGCTCCATACTGCAACCAGACCTGCTGCTGAACCATATTTTATGGGCCTTGTTTCCTGAGACAAATCTCTTGAACCCTGAGCAAGATGGATTCTCCAATCTATCAAGGACAACCTGATAGTACAGGTGGGAATCCTGGAATTGAGCAGTGAAAACCATAATGCTATTTATGAGCGAGCAAAATAAGGGAAAGATTAAAGAACACTTTGAAATTAACAGTGAGCTTGCCATTTAAGTCTGACAGAACTCAAGGTTGTGCTAAATGATATATACAACAATGATGAAAAACTCCCTCCTGTGCCATTCTACTTGCTGTTTGCTCTCAGATGATTTTCATACACCTTCTTCAAAAAACCAGAACAACAAAAGATTTCTTGAAAGTCACCACAGGTCTTGAAAATTCATTATGTTTATAATCTGAAGCAACTTAGCCTTCTTCTCATAGCACTGTCAGTATTTTGGGTTTTATCACAAAGCCTGCAATATTAGCATTCTGTATAAAGCTTAAGCTCCCAGAGTTGCCTGATGAGAGGAGACTCTCATCTAGAATATAAAAAAAAAAAGCTTGAGTGTGTAATCATTAAGAACAAAAATATAAATTATGTGCATTTTTATTTTTTATATAATATCTGCAACTGCAACATCTCATTATTTATAGCAACCTCAGAACTTGGGTTCAAAGGCTACAAACAGATTTCATTCTCATCCATGTCTGGGGCTTGAAATTCCTTTATCTCATTTCTTTTCATGGTAAGACTGTCCTGTCCACAGACCACAACTGAAGGTCTCAAATGCCTAACTGCATTTCATTTAGGTATGTATATATATTTTAACTGCTATTACAGAACTAACATCTTTTGCCTCAAGCTTTCACTCTAACTTAAGGATCAAGAAGTTCACCATCAGCCAGCTGAAGCGCAGAATTTATTCTTGTCATAAGTCTATCTCAAAGCGTGCATTACAGACACTGGGAGTCATGATGTGATAAGAGTATAAATGTCTTATTTCATTTCTCCATATCAGTACTCTAATATTCTGAGTTTTTATATTCTGCTTACAAGCATAGAGCAACAAGTCATGGCACAAGAAAAACTGCAAGTCCCAACCTAAGCTATGTTAATATTTGGAAAAATACAGATAAAGAATCAGCCACAGCACTAAAGATCACCTCTGTACATGTGTGAGGCTAAAAACCTCCATTTTTCAGTGCACAGCTTGTTTAGTCCCTGCTTCAGGTGGCACTTCTCATGCTTAGAATCTTCCTATGACCATTCCTTACAGGATGGCCTGTTTAGCTGTATAGCCCGAGTTTTCTGGGGATAACACAGCTCTTTAACTGATGTGCATTCCTCCAAAGAGATAATTATTGAAACTTAAAAACCTTCAGTTAATTCACTGATAAATACGCGAACACCCCCTCCAGGATTCTCGGAAGAGAAACCATAAGCACAAGATGACCACGGACATCCTCACCAGAACACTCACTTAAGGGAGACAAGGCAGTTCAACCATCTGAGTGTCCAGGTAATCAGTATTACTTGCAGGGCCAAGCAGCTCAAGTGTCACATCTCAGTTCTCTGATAAATTGCAGACCTGCACCTCAAATACTGTCTAAATGCAAAGAGAGTGCACATACCTGAACTGCCCTTTGACTTGAAAAGATTAAAATTACATGAGTAAAATAAAAAAGTTCTCAGAAGAAAAACAACACAAAATCAAGTTTATAAACCACAAAAGAATCAAATTCCAGATTTAAAATTTCAGAAGTAAAAAATAAAAAAACATTACAAAACATTACATATCCCATGGATCTGAATGTGTCAAATCCCATGCAAAGAGAAGCTGCTGCCTTTTTACGAAAAAATAAATTGTATGTAAAATCTATTAAAAACTGTGTTGTGAGTTTCTGGGGAGCAGCGTTTCTCAATGAACAGAAGAAAATTATTTGGAGAACTACCAACACCACGGCTGTTACTCCACCGTTGTTAGATCATGCCAGAAACTACACAAGGAAAGAAAATGAAAGGTCAGAGCTCTTTTAATGGTCGTTTTACAGCTCAACAGAAGCAGGGTATGCTGCGTGACACAGAGTTTATCTCTTAGGTCACTAAAAAGTGCACAGCTTTGCAAGATGGATGGTGCCAGCAAAGCCATCACACAGGCAGACAGACACCTTCTCGTCCCTGTATTTTTCATTTAACAGCAAAATGCGATCTTTCCAACGTTCAGCCACAGAGAAAGACAAGACAGTAGAATAATTTATCAGGTAAGCTCTTTAAGCATGTCTCAGACACCAGTAAATATGAATGTCTCAGTGGAGTACAACCAATTTTAGGTCCCTGTCTCATTCCCAAATCTAAGTTCCCTCAGAGAACTATGGACACAGATGTTAAATGTCAATGATCAGTATCTTCTTAATAGGAAACAGGCTTATCTTAAGAAAATGTGCAGACCTTTGCCACCTGCAAGGCAATAAATAAACGCTAGTATTTTTTTTAAGAATCCTTCAGAATAATATGGAAATCAGACCACTGCTTAATCAATCAATCACAAGCCTCCCACAAAACACACAGAAGCATTATGTGTTTTCAGAAACCCAGTGATAATTGTACATTTAATTTTTAAAATATAAATAAGATTTGGTCAGTGAATTGATCCTTCTCTCACGATCAACAGAGGCATCTCCCCCTGTGGTCCCCACCACATGCAACATCTTTTCTAACCATATTCCCAATTAGGCTAACCAGAAAACATTTTCCCTCTGTTGTTTACCTCTGTCTTTTTAGCCTCTCACCTTTGGCATTTCATTATTCTCACTAAATAACATGGAACTGTATTTTTAAAATCAGTTTGCAAAGGAAGAAAAAGGACAATGCAGTCCCCTTTGGTGCAGATGAAAGTTCTTTGCTCTCCTGGGTCACCAACTAGCAGAGATCCATCCACATGGGTTAAAGCAGACACTTAAAGAAAAACCTCTCTTTGTTGAAACAGCAGCAGAATGAAACATGGAACCTTTATCACAGCTGCTCTGCTGAGTTAATCCATTAACTCTCCTTTCCCTTCTGCCTCTATTCTTTCAATTTCTAGGTCAAGCTATCAGGTTTCATTCCGCTAACCAAAAGAGGGAATTTAACACAGCTTCCAAGCAATCGTGTTCTATGAACCAACCACAGCTTTTACAAAAATTACCATACAGAAAGGCATGTTCAAAAGACAGCTGCAAGGAAGCACTGCAAGATGGTAAACTAAGTCATGCAGGAGCTTCAAGGCAGAAGAAATCAGATGGGGAAGATTTCATGAGAGGACAAAACCTGCCCTGCAGCTGGCTGAATTCTCAGCAGGCAGCAGGACCTGGTGTGGCAGTGCCTGCAAACAGCAAAGTGTGTGATGGTGCTCATGAACCCACTGCAACAGCCCTGGGAAAGCTCTGAGGGGGCTAACAATAAAAGGCTTTCTGTAGCCTGTTTCTTTAGGCTCCTTATTTAGACGACACCCATTTGGGGCTAACTATCAGCCGGTTTGCAAACCATGGCTGGACCATGTTTTTTATAATGTAGGGCAAAGTGTAGGATGGGTGCGTTTCCAGCATTTTCTGGTAACTCCTGCCAGTATTTTATGATGTCTCCAACCCTGTATTCTGGCCACCACTGACTCTTCCCTTTTGCCTGCATTTCTTCCCTTCATTACTTCAAAGTCTGTCAGGAGACTAAAAGGTGGAAACATCCTCATTACCATTCCAGACACAAAGTTGTCTTTTATGTCACCACCTAGACAATATTATCTTTATTTCAACACCTCTGAATACTCTCATTAGGCTGTTTTCTCTCAGATCTGTGATCTGTTTTCTGCTGTAGCTAAATGTCATAAAAAGCCAGCATTACCAGACAGACAATCTTTCCCAGCCACCCCTCCAGTCATCTTTGATGTAGCACACTGGGTTTCTGGGAAATCCACTAGAAACAGGCAATTGGTAGACACACCTCCTTCTGCTGTATTTTAAAAAAATTTTAAAAAAAACCCCAACTGCTAGCCCCTCTCTCCCCATATAAACTTCTACTCTGAATAACAATTAGGTTTCCCCTGTTATCTTCACAAAGTGCAAGGGCACCAGTAAGGTTATCATTTACACTTAAAAATTTTGCATTTTAATCCAATTTGTCACCCTTAACACCTGCTTACTTTAGTTAATGTAAGAGCAGCCCTGTTTGCTAATCTAATTCATTATATTGGACTAAAATGTTGAGACTTCAAGATTTGCAGGGAAAGTTACCTTTAATCTCTCTTTCTTCTTAGGATAACATGCACAGTAAATAGTAGTTCTTGTGCTCCTGAGAAAACTGGTCTAACTGAGGTAAGTGGCCCCTCTCGGATTCATTTTCTCCAGCTGACTAAACCATCTACACAACACCTGAGTTAAAGAGAACAAAACCAGGTATGTCCTTAGCAGTCTCACAAATCCTTTTCTAACCTTGTTCAGGACATTTCTGATGGTGCACCTCCATGGGACAGACTGCCCCAGCAGATGGGTTCTACAAGTTAAATTCAACTATTCAGTCAGGTAAAAGCCTGCACACTTATCCCTTCCATATGTTCAGATTCTAATTTGAAATCCCACTACTATTGGAAATCAGTTTAGTTAGTGCCTGAACTGTGACGTGCAAACCTGGCTGTTGGAGCTTTGGTCACAGAAAAGCTGTAACCTCCCACCTGCACATCTGGGTACATTTACTGATGCAAATGGGGGCTTCAGGGGCTCCTGGTCAGCTTGACTTTTCTCCCACTGAATTGAGCCTGTTAGATGATGCCAACATGCAAGCTAAAACCTGCCACCTTCCACCTCCCCTACATTTTTTGCTGGAGGTAGGAATGAAAAATCACATGAGGAAACAACAATTTTATTTTGTAAATTGTTTGAATTTTGCATCATGTTTGGCACAAGCATTTTCTTTCACCATCAATATTAAATATTTGAACTATGTCCAGATGTTCCCTTCTTCACAAAAAAAACACATGAGCTCATCACCAGAGCTTATCCTTCATTGGAGGGACTGACAAGTTTTAGCTATTGCACTACATATCTGTTAGACATGTCTATCAAACTGCTGGCTGTCCTGTCACACCACTCCAACAGGGCTCTATGTCAGCATAACTTGCATTATTCCAATTCAAGCACAACTGCTGTGTAACTAAACTGAACAATCCATGAGACAGTCACTAAAGGGAGGTATCTTGTCAGGATGTGATGTCTCAGACTTTCACCTGAAAAAGCACGGCTCCCAAGAATAAGGAGTTCTAACTGCCCCACTGCTTCTCCTCCACCTTTGCTGAATACAACAAAGATTTAACTAATTGCACCATGGAGCCATGGGTGTAACCAGAGAACAGTCTGGATTGGAAGGGACCTTTGAAAACCATCTAGTTGAAAACCCTGCTGCCATGAGTAGGGACACCTTTCACTAGATCAGGTTACTCAAAGCTCTGTTCAACTTGACCTTGAACACTTCCAAGGACAAAGGATAGTTAACTTTTCTGGGCAACCTATTTCAGTGCCTCACCACAGTCCAAGTAAAGAATTTCTGCCTAAAATCTAATCTAAGCCTATCTGCTTTCAGTTCATTCTTCTCTTGTCATTACAGGCCTTAGTAAAATGTCTTTCTACACTTTCTTACAAGATCTTTTTATTATATCTAAAGGCTGTAGTGACAGCTCCTCAGGCTGAAGAACTCCAACTCTCTGAACCTGTCTTCATAGCAGAGGTGCTCCGGCCCTCTGATCAACTTTTATGGCCATCCTCTGGACTTGTTCCAACAGGTCCATCCTTCCTGTTCTGAGGACTCCAGCTGGATGCAACACCCCAGGCTGGGTGTCATGAGAGCAGAATTAAAGAGGAAGAACCACCTCCCTTGACCTGCTGACCATGGTTTTTTAGGCAGACTGGGATTTGACTGACTTTCTGACTGACATGCAAGCACACGTTGCCAAGTCATGTTAAATTTTTTCATATACCTGTATCCCCAAGTCCTTCTTAGCTGAGTTGCTCTAAATCCACTCATCCCCCATAATCTCTCTTCTCTAGACAGTGCTTGCATTCCAGCCAGGAATTTCTAACAGTTTTGAATGAAACAAATACAAGGTAGCATGGTGTGATGAAAAGATTTAAAGAGGTGGCAAACAAATCATACTGTCATCTTAAACAGAACAGAATTTTTTTATTTTTTTTTTTACCCCATTCACCATGCTGCTCTATTTTAGGCTATTTTGAAGAGTTCTGTGGTATTTTATTGGTACTATTTTCCATAGGGCCTATAAAACCAAGTCACCTTAATACTCTAAGTCCAACTGTGCATGTCCTGGCAGCAAAAGAAAATTCTAACTGCTATGTTTTAAAACCTGTAAAATCCCTACAATAGTTGTTAAACATACAAGAGTGAGCTTTTAGCAAAATTCCAGATATCCAGATTCATAGGCACTTTGCAGGATTAGAGGCAAATGCATGTACTCTGGCAACATTCTTTTTCCAATAAAAGTGCCTTTTTGTAGCCTTTGTAATGCTGGAAATTACCTAATGCAGGCAAGGCTGTTATTTGAAAAAGATGTGTACAACTCAAGCTTGTAGTTTGTAGCCCCAACCTTACAGAGCTTGCTCCTTGAAGAATCACATGCACTTCATTACTTGTCTCTACATGTCACATAATGCATACAATGAATTCTGCATATAATGAATTTGATGATAAAGGAAAAAAAATAAAGATTCTAACCATAGCAATAGTGAGAGAAGCAGAAAACAGACAAGATTGGAGGAATGTAAAAGTACTATCCGAGGGATTTATGGATTGTACAAAAACGCACACATGTCTGGGAGGCACTATGCGACAAGGCATTTAGATTATAGTATGCACAAATATATTCACATAAAGAAAAAGCAACAAGGCTGTGCATGCAGTGCTAATGCTGCTATTGACTGAATTTTTAGCATAAAAATATGTGGAGGACAATATTCTCAGGCTTTTTTTCACATTGCATGCTCAAATGGTAGAAAGGGATGCTAAAAAAAAACCCCCATATATAACACCGAGATACAGAGGGCTTGTCTTCTACTGAACTATAAAGACTACAAATCATAAGTATTTGTCTTCATGTTTTTTTCTGAGCTGGACACCTTTTCTTACCGAGGTCATACAATAAATCAGGTAAAAGGTCTTCAAGGAGTCATACTGTAAACACCAAGCCAGTCTTCACTGGAAGATGCAAAATCACTTTTTGTCACATGGAAGCACTTGAATGATAAATTTCAGCTTCTTACTCGAGCAATTCTATTGATACAACACAGCTCTGAAAAACCCTATCCACTGTCTTTAGACATTTTATTCACTCCTTTTTTGCTCAGAGAAGCCTCCTTAAAATTTCTCAAACGTAGTTACCTTTGGGGGAAAGCAAGCCCAAGAATTCAGTGCCTAGGCTGACAAGGAAAGCAAAATTAAGTGACTGAAAGCAAGTTATTAATCTGGGAATACTGAGATAGGTAACTGTAGATCTTGAATATGTTAGGTCAGATCATTTATGTCAAATAGAACCATGTAAAGATACATATCATAGGGAAGCAAAAATGTATGCCATTCTCACAGGTAACAATCTACCTCAGTTCCAGTTGGCTGAGGTTTCCCCTACGCCACAAACTTCACTCTGGTAAAGGATTCAGAGTCTGTTATAGATAACACAGATGTTAAAAGCACAAGTACTAGAACAACATATTCTGCTGTGCATTTAAACATAAGACATTATAAAGTGAACTTACACCTGATTTGCTATGCACTTCCTTTCTATTCTTTCAGAACAGTTTTGACTTCACAGAGGAAGCCTGAAATATGAATTGGATTGTGGGTTGGAAGCAAGAAGACTTCAACATGATGGAAAAGCACTCATTTAGCTTTCCTTGTGAAGTCTGAAATGAGACAGACTAATTATATGTGGGGAATGTGTCGTATCCCTGAAGACAATGACTATTAAGGGGTTTATCAGAAAGAACATGTCAGAAACAGATTTTCCAGCAGTTACATTGAAATTACATGCATAAAAATGTGCATGTGTTTCTATCTAAAGCATCACCAAAAAGCCAGAATCTGTCCAAAAATAATTGTCCGCTGCCATATGATTTGAAGAGCACATAAACATGAGAGGACGTGACAAACCATTCTCCTACTTAGCCATGTTTATAAATGGGCTGGTCACTTATTAGAAGGAAAAAAAGGATAACAGCCAATTTCTAAAGTCTACTTTCAGAACATCTCTAGCTTGTGCAATCCTAACGAAGATTCACTATTTGGTATGGAAAACAGGATATGGGCAACACACTGGATTGTTTTTCAGAGTGTTTCATGTACACACAGTCCCAGACTCCAACTGTCACATAATCCTTGCCATCAGTTGAAAGGAATAGGTAGAGTCATACTTCTGCAGTTTTTGGAAATAACCAGTCCCTTGAAAATTCCTGGCTAAACGTCTGTTTCACTAGGGTCAAACTTCTCACTCTAAGTTTCAGGATGTCTTAACAGCTGCCAAAGATAGATGCCAAAAGCTGAACTCTAAGCTGTATATTTGGACACCAAAAATGACCAACTCCTCATACACACAGAACAGAGCCCACTAAAACCAATATGAGAAACAGATGCTTAGTGTTCCTGAAAACATCAGGTTATATGTCAGTGGACCAACAATAACTTAAACCAACTATTAGAGGAGGAATAAGGTTACTTTGCTTTTTGTGGAAAACAATCAAAAAGGCACAGTGAAATCAGCAGAGATTTATGTGAAAAATGCATGTTATAACTTAAAAATAGCATTACTGCTGCATAAGATGGCTACTGCCAATAAAAGCTTCATTTTTCTGAATAGCAGTGAATTAGTCATCCTCTGATGCCTAACAAAGAGAAAACTGGACAAGCTGCAAGAAAAACCAACTCTGATGGATACTGAAGAGATGCTAACAAAACTGTTTCAGGCTTTATACTTACTGTGTCAGTGCTTTAATTCCACCTGCTTTCAAAGATTCTTCTATCATTTGTCTTGCATACAATTATATCTCAGAAGGTGGGTGCATTTCCTCTACCTTTCATCACTCTTCTAGCTAGGGATTTATGTGGGCCTATCAATGACCAAACAAAATGAACTGCTATAAATGGTAGCTGTACTCAAGTGATTAAAAAAAAAAAAAAAAAAAAAAAGTCAGTAATTTGAGTTTCAGAGATGGGTAAGGACAAAATTTCTCAAGAAATTCCAGGATTGCACAAATCACCAAAGGAGATATTTTAAAAGGAAAATAAAAAGAGTCAGAAATACTATCAAAAGTCAATGCAGGTGGAAAGCCAGCATTTTTAGTGTCTCCTGAGAATTTCAGCCTTGAGGGAACAGCAAACTGCTTTCTTTCAATGCACTGGATATAGCTACTGGAGCCAATCTATTGCTTCTCATTCAGGTCCGTGCAACGTATCACAAATTATTTTGCAGGGCAAGATGATCATTAGGAACAGGCATTGTTATTAACTAACATCAGCAAATATCTGCAGGAATGGCAAACCTATTGTGAAATAATGGAGGTGAAGCCCTTTTAATAAAGATATGTAAATACCAAGGGTTTGTTAATAGTAAAACACATTGATGAGCAAAAACTGGTGCAGCAAGGAACCTCTCAGAGGCTCTCAGGGGATTAATTAAGATAGATCTACTTGAAATAAAACTGTTTAAAAGGACACATGAAATGTAATCCAGGGCAAGGGAAAATTCCCTGTTTAAAGAAATGGTTGTTTCCCATACCAACGGTGAGCTTTCTACATTTGTTTTGTAAATTCAAAATTACAACTATGATTCCAAAAGACATGGAAGGTCTGAATTGTAATTTTTCCACTTGTTGCTTATTGCCATATAAAGAAGGAACATGTCAACCTAAGAAGGTAACCTTGCATCATACAGCAACATACGAAGATCACCTAATTAGTGGTAACAATAATTTTGCCATCCAACAATGGTTTGTCTAAAATTTTCCTCTCATAACGTCCATGTTTACCTCAGAACAGAGACCATCTTTGCTTAACAATTACTGGATAAATGGTTGATTCCACTAGCAATAAAATTTTGAAACTGGGGTGAATCAGAGTATGAAAAAAATATAAAGGACCTAATCTAAACACTCATCTTGGAAAGGTTTACTTGAGGGACATCCCCAAAGATCCTAAATAAGATATGTTCTCCTGCCAACAAGTATTGTGCAAACTGTCTAATTAGGAGATGCTCTCAGCTGCCAGACGCAGGCTGCTTCACAACTTGGCATTTCTGCCAAATCACTGTAAAGGAGATGTGTCCCAATCTTTGTAAGAGGGCCACTGCAGTTTCCCTTGTTGAAATGCTAGACATTCTTCTCCATAGAACCATCTAGGTAGCATTTGAGTTAATCTTCTAATTAATTCACTTGGCAATATCATTAATTAAAGACAGATTCTTCCCTGCTTATTACAAGACCCCTAATTTCCATTCCCCTCACCAGATTTAATTAATACTGGAGCTGGTTGAAGCTCCTGCCTCTCCTATCCTACAAAGACTGATGCTACTTTTGCCATCAACTGCTCTAACAACCAACTAGGACACGTTCACTGGCATTTCATAGTATGAGGAGCTGAAGGAGGGAGAGCTTTCAAGTCAAAAAGATCTCTCACAGTTTAGTGTGGAAGCCAAGTTAGAAGAAGAATAGAGATGTTGCTCTTTGGTGGCACATAACTGTCCTGCATGAAATTTATAACTGGTTTCCCATAATGCCTCCCCTTTTATAGCACAATTATCACAGAGTAATTTACAATCAGCCTCACCAGTTGCATTAACAGACTCTTGCAAGTTTATAAAAAGAAGATTGTAGCAAGAAATGTCAATTAAAAACACATTAAAATAGATGCATTGTGAGAGACATCAAGGTTCCAGTCCCAGCTTGCAGGAAGAACAGGTGGCACATGCAGAACTTGTTCAGCATCCTTCAGGGCTGAGCAAAGAGAGACCCCAAAGGACCCCAGAGGGAGCTTCCTACTGGGTTGATGCAAGGCGAACAGAAGTATTATTGAAAGAAGAGAGTAAATTGTCTTGAGGACTTAAAATAAAGCAGTAGACATCTCAGCTACTCGACACTGCAAGAATAATACAAATTTCTTTGGTTAGGTACAGCTATTTCCAAATTGCGTGAAGACTGGGATCAGAAACTTCTTTCTGAGCTCAAACTATACCAGCAGCTACACACATCCTCCAGGTTACTGTAAATGTCAAAAAAATCCATCAATACTATGTTAATTTGCAAAAAATTAATTTATGTAAATATAACTATGGCAGGATTGGGATTGTGAGTCAGAGAATTCAGGCTAAACTTCTTTCACTCTGCCTGATTAAAGCACGGATCTGAAGGAAACAAGATAGGGGTAGCAAATTGTTTGTAGCAACAGTTAACCTCAAGTGGATGTTATTCTCAGAGCAGGGAAGCAGAAGAGGAGTGGAGAAAGGGCTTGTGCTGACAGTGCTGATGGACCATTAACTACAGCACTTCTGCTGCCCAAATGATCAAACTCAGGTTTAGCAGCAGTACTTCTCACTGTACAAGGAAGGAACAGAAGGGACTTGATGCAGCTTTTCAATTTTGAGATTTTAGTCCAACTGACAAGAATCTACTCATTAACAGAGACCTAGGATCTGAAAGAATTCGTACTACTGACTTACTATATCACGCAAACATAACCTACAGATTCCCTAATTGCTCTTGTGTTTCTCTTCACATCACTTGAGCAAGAGAATCAAGGATATTAAGACCACGTTCACGCACTTGATTAAAAGCACACAAACTACACTAGCTGAAAGCCTTTAAAAGCCCCATAGGCTTATGAAAAAAGGTGAGGTCATTATGCTCTGATATTCTTCTCAGCTGCCCTCAGTGGGTATCAGTCATCATTACAGCACTTGGAATCATAATGGACTCCAACAGTTTAATAATGACTGCAACACCCTTCCTAATGAGGTTGGTGCTGCCCTCTGATGTGAATATTCATAAAACTGGGCTGGTAATGGGTTCTGTCTTGATTAGCAGGCTGTGGTTCTGTATCATGTTTGAGAGACATCTTTTGATGCAAAAAAAAAAATCAAATTAAATCCTTGTTTCAAGCTGAGTAAATGAATTTGACTTTAGGTGATCAAGAGGGGAAAAACTTCTAATTAGAGACGCAAGCAATCATCTTGTTCAGTGTTCTTTCAAAGAAGGGCTATAGGGACACAGAATCCTAATAAACCTTCCCTCAATCACCTTTTAGATAAATGTTAAGGATTAAAATTAAATGTAATTAAAGTTTGTTAATCTGATATGGTTTCCACTGATAGCCCTTTTTTTTTTTCTTCTTTGCCCTGTCATCCTTTGCTTACTCCTGAGTCCCTCTCCTCTCTTACTACCAGCATCATCTCATCCACCAGGGAAGGCAGAAAGGCAAATTGCTGCTTGGGATATCAGACCCCAGCTGTAATTAAATCGATGGGTTGGCACTAGCTCTCACCACACTGCCCCCACACTGCATATGGCAGTCACTGCTGCATCTGCTTCAAACACGGGGGGGTTTTCACAGTTTCCATCACTGCAGAATCAGATGTGTGTTCCAAGTAATTAACATACCAACACTTCTGTTTCCTTTTTTTGAAGGCAGAGGTGGGCACTTGGTCCTTTCTTTGCAGCTGTTGACAATTTCACCTCATCACTAGAACAGTATATGAAATTAGCCTCCAAATATTAGGATTTAAGCTTCTCACCATTAAGTTAATAGAACGACTTCCATTTTTTCCGAGGTCCAGAATGAGGCCAACCTCTGGGACGCCCTTGAAGCCAGCCAACCCACAGAGCTGGAATTCATGGGATTACTCTTAAAAGTAAGAAGTTTCCTATCAAATAAAACAAAAATTGCAGCTATCCTGCTGTTAATCTAGCCAGGTGGGAAGAGACTGATTTGAGCTAAGCTGCTGCTCGCTTTTGCAAAGAAAAGAAACCAAACATTTATCCCCCTCTGTTCACACAAGATGTTCACAACAGGAAAAAGAAAAGGAAGACAGGTTCTTTATTCACCAGTAAGAACTGGACTAGACTGGAGGAATAATAATTATGATAATAAATGCAATAATAATAACGGTTTTGCACTCCAACATCAGAATCACAGCAGAAAGAAGCCTGCAACAGGGAAGGGATTTCAAACCAAATCCCTCTAATGGGCAAGAGAAGAAACAAAAGGAAAAACTGGAAGTGATTCTAAATGAAGGAAGGTCTTTCAATCACAGCACAAAACCTGAAACAGATGCCTAGTACTTCTAAACCTCTAATAAGGTGTTAATTTGAGCTATCTATCCCATTGCAGCTTCATGGAGTGCTGATCTGAATAAAGGGGACAAGATTGCCAAAACCACAGAGCAAACAACATCTAAGAGCCAGATTTTTCCCTGCTCTCCTCCATTTATAATCAGCCAGAATTAACTTGGGCAAACCATGCCTTCCCATCGCTGCTTGGATGCTCCAAAGCGTGACGAGCTGATGGATTGGTCACGGAGTCGAGGCTCCTGCGCTCGCAGCTCGGCCCGGGCGCGCCGCGCTCCCGCCGGCCGCCGCTGCTCGGAACCCCCGGCACGTCGGAGCTGCAGCGCAACCGCGCTCCTATCTCGGCGAGCAGCTGCTGTGTCACTGCCAGGCCTCTCCTGCGGCAGACCTGTCACTGGCCTCGGCAGCTCGGTGCCAAGCCCGCAGACCACCGGGGGCCAGCAAGCAGATGGCTTATCTCAAAGTCTAATTATCGGTGCTGACTGAAAAGCCTGCAGCCGAGAGCAGCGTGGGGCAGGACTCTGCTGGGTTAGTGTTTAGGGGAATGGTGGCAAAACAGGATGGGTTAAGGATGGATGACTGAGATTTTCCTGCCAGGCTCCCAGTGCGCCACAAGGTGTTAGGAAAAGCAGGGCTGAGTTCTGGTCTGGGTTCTGCTGACATCTGGTTTGTTGTGAACAACACCCTAGGAAACATGAAATGGCTTTTATAAAAACAGAAACAAAATCAAAATCCTCCTACCATTCGTTTCAGGTTTCACAGAAAATAGTGCAGCAGGAATTAACTATACGTCCTTCTCTTTTGTCTGCAGTAAACACTGCACGCTGCACTGAGCTGCACAAGACCGTACTCGATCTGAGCTGACAGCTGAGAACAGATTCCACCCATACCTTCTTTGTCCCCTGAGCTTGCAATGAAAAAACTCCAAATAAGTGAGCTAGCATCTCAATTTTAACCACACCTGTTTCATTCACTATAAGAAAAGAACAGCAACATAAGCAGCCATATTAAAATGAAAAACCAACCATGAAGTTCTGGGTTTCGTTTTTAAATCTAGGCAAATTTAGAGGTAAATTTCAGCTCAGATTAAGAAGACAGTAAGGCTGACCCAAGGTGAAATCAACCCAGCTAGCCAATGCCCCTTTGTGCTTGTCAAACAATCCCCTCAACACCCTCAGGCTGGCTTGGGACATTCCTGTTCTGCACCAGACCTTGTTTGTAGTGCTGCCTGCTCTCCAGTAGCAGTAGGTACTGAGTCTTGTCCTAGACACCACCAATCTCATACTTCCTCCTCTGTCTGCAAAAACTCTACGTTTCATCATCTAGAAGAGTGTAGATCAGGCTAAGAGTCAAGGAACTCATTTCAGTTTGGAAAAAACAGACTCTCCCTTTTCACACAAACAAGTTGAATGCTATCTTATCAGTAAGTAATACTGTACCCCGAACTCTGGTGAAAACCATCAGTTTTCTTTCAATTGTGTCAGTTACCCTTCTGTATCTGAAAATGCTAATAGCTGCTTTACTCCTGTTTAGCAACTATGACAATAAGAAATTCTCCAATGAGGGAACAAAAGCTTCATTGTGGCAACTCCTACAAAGGGACAAAAAAGTCACAAAAGCAAGAAAGGCATTATAAGAGATGGCCTCAGTGAGACAGACACTAATGAGACTATTTAAATGAAAAAGTGAGGAAAGGAAGACATATCTGGAACTCAAGCAAATTCTGCAAATTAATTGTAGTACTAATGAAGAAGACAAAAAGGGCCATATGCTGTTGTTACATGAAAAGGACCATGTGCTGCGACATGACAACCACATGGCTGAGGGCATCCCAAGGCTTTTTAAAGAGGAGAGCATTTGTATCGACATAATGAATTAACATTTGTATGTATGGCCTTCTACAGCCTCGAAGCAAGCAACATTGTTTTGCAACTCAGTATGTCACCAATTCTGTGTACTTCCCACTAATCTGCCTCTTTGCACTCGTGTGCAAAACAGTCTGTGACAGGCATTTAGAAACTCCATTCCACACAGCCAGATGTCACAGAGTAGAGTACAACAGTGGCAGCAGATTGCTCATCCCATCTTCAAGGTTAGGGAGATGCATCTAACTGGACACAGAAAGGGAATCCAGAAGAATCCCCTCTAGATGAATATCTGCTTACCTAGAGTTTTGTAAAATGTGTTATGCTGATTAAAAAGAGACCATAAAATGTTAGTGTGAGCTGATAAATAAGCTGCTTATTCCATTGTACAGCTTATTCTAAGCGTGCCCCACAGTAAGCTGGGCAGGATGCAAATCAGCAGGCTGGCAGTGCTCTCCAACAGGCTGCCTCCCAGTCAGGGGCTGGAAATGCTACAGTGAGACATCTCTGCAGGACACAGCACAGATCTGCTCAGGCCAGCTGAGGGGACATCTTCGAGCAGCGAGTTTGAGAGTAAGATGTCCAGAGCAGCTGCAGTTCAAAAGAGGTTCAAGGCCTGCCACACTAACAATACACCGCTGCTGCTGCTTCTGTCACCATAATACAAATGCCTTTGGAGGTGCTCCCATGCTCAAGGACATTCAGGGTTTCATTTGCTTCTCCTGAGTAGTATAAACAGACGAAACATGAGGCGAGGACTGGAACTTCAACACAAAGCATTAAGTAGGACTATGTGACATTTGTGGCTTTAGATTTCAATTTTACAATAATGATGTCAATAAAAAAAGGAAGAGGAATTTAAACACTGTTAATAAGGTACTCCTAATTATGTATCACCTGTGTCCCTAAGAGCTTGTATAACTTTAGAGTCCCACAGTACCTTTTTAATAATTCCAGCACTTCCCACAATTGCATAAAACATCATAGGAATAAAAGTATATTTATATTTTATATTTTATAAAAAGGAAACATACTGGAATGCATGGGCACAGTGAGATACAAAGCACTGGCTGGAAGGGACAATGGGTAGGATTCAGCAGACTGCTTTCCACAGCAATCATTATCAGATGTTTACAGGCAGATTCTGAAAAGCACGTAAAGGAATTAACTAGCCTAAAGGAAACATCAATTATGTACTAAAGCAAGAACCTGGGACTTTATTTTTTATAAAATAAGAATGACTGAAAAATGGAGCAGACCAAAACTCTACCTTGCCCAGTATCTCTCTTGCTCGATAACAACACCTGGACACAAATGAAGAGAACAAGGCAAGCTTATATTGAATTACACTACTTCTGTATGCTCTCCTAGTTTCTAGGTATTTCCAGCTAAGGTATTTGAACTAAGCTACAACTGGTAACCTTGTGTTTAATAGGTCCTGATGAATTTTTCTCTCATATTCTTTTCACTTTTCAAACGTATGAGAATTTTTGCATCAAAATAACCCATAGCACTAAAAGCCCAGTTTACAGATGCTATGAAGAAAAAGAAACATTACCTTTCACTTTTTCAAGAACTTTATTAATGATCTCCAGTTCTTGTATGAGGAGATACAGTGAACAACTGTTCTGTTTTGATACCCACAATTTAAGAAGCCTGTATCCCAGATTTCCTCCACAGTTTCTTTTTCACAGTGCAGAGACTCAATCTACTTGAATACAGAAATTGTTGTAAACCTTGAATTACATTTGTCACTTTTCTCTACATCTTTCCCAGTAATTTTTTTTTTCCTGGAGATGGAGGGACTGATGATAGGATGGACAAAGGAACACAAGCCCACAAACCACACAAAAATCTGGAGATGAGGATGCTTCATGAATTTATTCAGTGCTGTAATGATGTTTTCAGTTTTATTCTATGTTCCTCTCCTAACAGACACTAACATTACTAACATGAAGTTTGGCTTTTGAAGTCTATTTGGTTGTAATTTTTAATGCTATTTATATTCATAAAAAACTGAATGCCCTGTCTCAAATCTTATTACAATGCTCTGAGTCTCAGCAAACTTCTTTCTGCCCCATCCTTCCTAAGGCCAGTTTGGATGGTCATAAAGTTTAGTCAGGATTCTCTTCATTTCACCAGTGAGTCTAACTTATTACCGTACATTCAAAGGTAATACCTGAGAGCAATATATTAGTATTTATCCTTTTTCTACCTCCAGAAAGCTTGTTCTAAATTTCCTTGGGAGAAAAGGGGAGGAAGACTAGATTAGTCTGCTTGCTTATATTCTCCCCGAAGCTTGACAGACATTCTAGATGTGACACCCTGAGTGTCAAAATGATGATAATTCTGTCACAACTGGACACAATTAAGCACTTCCATAAATTACACAAACTACTTAGTGGCCTTTGAAGACACATGCAAAAATGAAGGAACATCTCTGCCCCAAAGCCACCGACACTGTTTAGCCTGTGTACCAAGTCCTGCTTCCATGTAGCTCATGTTGCATAGTCAGGACACCTCAGGCTCACTCTGCTGAAAGCACAGCACTTTTACAGCAGGGCTGTGTGAGAAGACCTTACTTTTAAGCAGCAGAGCTACTAGAGAGCTCCTCTCAGGTGTTCAGCGATCACTGTTCTCATCACTGTCAGCAGCTGACACTGGTTTCCAGCTCCAATTCATTGACACTTCATGGGTTCACAGCTACCCAGTCACCTTCCAGCAGAAGCAATATTGTGAAGTGTTTCATCAAGTTTCTCCTCCCCAACAGTTTCCTTGCTATGTCACCTATTTCACTTAAATTCTTACTCTTTCAAGCAGTAAAATTTCATCTTACTCTGACTCAAAACACCAGAGTAAATAATTGTGCTATGGACTCTCACTTTACTGAGCCTTTAACTTCTACCTGTGAAAACTTGAATATTTGGAGGTCTAGCCCATACATGTCTCAATTTTTTTTCTAGTCTCTTTCATAGATCTCTAGGCTTGTAGAGACAGACCTGAAGCGTTGTGAAGGCACTTTTGTCACAAGATTAGCATTGATATTCCTGTAACAAAGAGAGGTTATTAAATTAGGTGCAGAAGACTGTTGTGGACACACTTAAGCATAATTCCAGAATCCTGTATAAAAATACATTTTGCCAGAGAAACTAGGAAAGACAAGTATTCCTCCCTCCTTCTCTTACCCTACAATTCTAGGCAGATTCAAAGGAGCATCTCATGAACTCAAGTACTCTGAGAGCAACACTGTACAACATGCTACATCCCAACAGGCACCTGTGATTAAAGGTGCCTGATAAAAATATTTCATGATATATTCTTGATTGCCTCACACTTGGTCTGTAACATAGGAGACAGATGAAATCAATATCACACTATATAGTTCCAACTCAGTAAAGCAGAATAGTCACATTCTACTTGCTTACATGAATATAAATTAATATAATCAATAAATGAGTAAAAATTGAAACATATTTTTGCAGAAGCATCGGGCACAGACATCTATTGCCCATCCTCTCACAAAGAGAAATTAAGATTAAAAAACCCATTAGTAAAGTGAGAATATTATGTCTATACTTTTACTGCTAATAGATGTATTTCTACTCTACTCCTTCACTTCCTCTCACTTTTGGCTTCTCCTAGTAGCTAGGAATTTCAGAAGAATCAGCAAATTAATCCCTGGATGGGCCATTAGTTGGTCAATAAAAATCTCTTTTGTCATTTCTTCTTTTTCAGAAAATGCTCTAGCAGAGACCACCCTGCAGAGAACAGTGTAAAATACTCAACCAAGAAGATACCCCATACACATTAGAAATAGATAATTAGGTGGCAAAATACCCTCATATTTAAAATGTCTTTAGGGAGAGCTGCATTGACTTAGTTTGAAGGTGTCTATTGCTTTGAACATTGGTTAAATGGTACAGTTTCCCAAGCACACAACCCATTACCAGCAAATCCGAAGTATTTCAAGCAGCCACAAAACAAAATAATGTATTACAGCTGTTCTCTAACTTTATTTGCATCCATAATGTAATGGAAAACATACCTGCGCTAAGATTTTTGCCTGTTGTAGAAGCTGGATACCTTGTTCAGTAACAATCACCATGCAATTCTCCCAGCAACAATAAACCAGTCTCTTGTTTCATCACTATTTGTGGCATCCTAGAGCTTTCTCATAGTTTTAGGAGATTATCCCAGTTTTTAGACACACGAGAATGAAACCTGTCTTTTATGAAATCCAGTAAGTCCTGAGGTAAACAGGAATCCAGTTGTTATTGGCAAGTGCAGGAGCAGCTGGGCCAAGAGCACAAGCACAGTTTCTTCACTGCGGTCTCAGAATACTCACAGAGTTCAGTAACAGCCAGCTCGTGCAAGGTGACAAGAGGGGGAAATGAAGGGAGCCATCAGAAGATAGGATAAGAAGGAATCACAGAATATGCAGAGTTGGAAGGGACCCAGAGGGATCACCTAGCCCAACTCCCAGCACCATGCCCAAGAAATCACACCACGTGCCTGAGGACATTGCCCAAATGCTTCTTGAATTCTGTCAGGCTGGTGCTGTGACCAATTCCATGTAAGTCTGACAATAAGAAAAGCAGCATAAATAAGTCTGAGAGGCTCTGAAATAGAAATGGACCTTTCTAGAGAGAAAGTCAAAGCTACAGTGCTGCCCTATCTGCTGGGCCATGGCCTGGAATTTTGTGCAGTATTCCCTGGAGAGGTGAAGTCCTGGAAGGGGATTGGGTCCAGAGTCTCAGGCAGAGCTATGACTTTCAAAATTAAATTTCTTTGAATTAAAAAGCTAGTCTGAATAATTTGATTTGGATGAAAATGTATCTGTCAAAATTAAATGGAATCATGCCTATCTTAGAGAATTATATTCTTGCACTGCAGAGACAACGCATACAAAGCCTGTCTGTGTAGGGCATGTTTACTATGGGAAACTAACCACAACCATTTCTAAGTTAATTAACATTTGGTGTTAACAGATGCTTCATAACTGAGCTGCCATTTTCAAAATTCCTGTTCTTGTGCTGTTGAGTCATTTGTCATTTGAACAAAGTGAACGAGGGCACAGGAGCAAAGTGTTACATTCAACAATGGTTTCACTGATAATCACATTCCTGTATCTGTTGTTCAGCTTTCATACACTATACTTCTGGGGTATCCAACTTCTGGGGGTTCTTGAGACAAAGACTTATTCCTAATGCTGAAAACAATGGTATTCTATGACCTATGACTACTCCTGTGTAAACATAATACTCTGAGGGATTTCAGGCTGTAAGCTTAGAAACTAAGAAACCTATCAAAAATCCAGTTAACTGTGTTTTCCTGTTTTCTCTAAGATGTTTCTCTAAGCAAAGGTCTTAATTTCCTTTTAGCACAGCCTGAAAAATGACAGTAGAGAAAACTAGATATGACCCTTTTTATTCTGTCTGAAGTTCTGAATAAAGCTATGGATACTTTTCTTTACTACAGATTTTAAAAGCTGTGGGGATTTTCTCGTTTGTTTTGTTGGGTTTTTTTTCTTTAAGTGATGCTACCCAACTGTGAAGGGGATAAAGAGAAAAATCATATCTACAGATAGCAGTGAGCCAAGCAACATGGTGAACAAGAAAACCCAGTGAGGTCCTCTTTCTCACCCCATCTGATTTAATGAAATTCAGACTACACCCAGTCAAGGATAATCATGGGGGCAGGAGGGGACACTGAAGCGCAAAGCATATTAAGTTTTTGATTGTTGGGTTGTGGGAAAAGGCAGATGAGGAGGGCTACCCAATGCAGAATGACTCACAAGCTCATTGTTGCAATTCCCCAGGGATAAATGAACTTTCCTCTGATGAAACCAGAGTATGCAGAAAATTTACATGACTGATGAACAGGTAACACAGGAACATTCTACTCATTTCTCTTCTAAATAGGCAACTAAACCAAGATAACTTATCTAGTCTTTATGTGCACCCCTTACATTAAAAAAAAAAAAAAATTGAAGGTTTCCATTTCTTAAATAACATGAAGCATAACTATTAAAAACATATTTCAGTCAATGAGTTACTCAAAAATTATTCTAATAGCCATTATTGCTGAACTTGAACATTGTGATTCATCACCTTAATTCTGAAGGCTTTCTCTGTTCCCTGACTAGGCTTCCTAACCACTCCACTGAAAATACACAAAAGGCTTTCAGTAACTGCTTCCTTCAATTACACTTCAGAATGATGAAAATACTTCCAATACTTCACTAGTCTTAAATAAATGATGAAATCCAGGACAGACTTTCCAGAATAGAAATGCTGGCTTTACCAGCTGCATAATGGCTTTGATTTCCCTGGTTATGAAGGGCTACATTTTAACACCTTCTTACAGGAAAATAAAACCTGGAGCAAAACTCAGAAGAGATTCACAACACAAGCAATGGCAGCTCCAGAGGAGCTCCTGGCATTAAAAATTTACCCAAAGCTCACTTGTTGCCTCAGCTTTCACCAGTATTCTCTGATTGCAGTAAACTCAAGCAAACAGAAGATGACAACAGAATTTATTTATTTTTTTTAATTTTTGAGAGTAAATCCAAACAACTTGTAAGAGAAATTTCTCAATAAAGCATGACACAGAAGCTAGGTATCTTTGGATATTTCAGCAGGTCTATTGAAACAACCTCCACCTTGATGGAGAAGTGACAGCAATCATCTAATCTATGTGCTTTGCAAGACCACTGGCTCTGCTTAAGGAAAACTCCCAGTGGAGAACTCTGTAACTTCCATGGCACACATCCACCTTAACAGACTGACCACTGTAAAACAAACCCGAATTCTTCCTCTTTTAAAACACAGTTGAGGAAAAGCAAGAATACTATACCTCACAAAAGCGAATTTTAGTGACAAGTAAATACGATATAATGAGGAAGAAAGGGAAGAGAGAATACAAAGTTCTTGGCAGGGGGAAGAAGGAAGAGAGCCTGCATAGGAGCTAGTGCAATTCCACTGAGAATATGAAATGGAAAGGGCATATTTAGGGAAGAAAGCTGAGAAGCACATGTGAAGGGGGAGAAAGTGTAGAGCAGAACAAAGGCTGCATTTAGGTGCAAATAGAACTGTGTAGGTGATTTCTTTTTAGATGGCAGGACACCAGATACCAGCTAGGTAGATCACTACTGTTTTTCTAGGAGTGTCTTAGGTTTCTAACATCATTCATTGCTTTTTCATCAATGTGGCCTTTCCTTTACTGTTTTGCTTCATTGTAGCCAGGTAGTTCAGTGCCTATGAGGGTTACACCTCTGACCTTAACTGGATGAGTAAGATTTATTCACAGAGCATTTTATAATTATTACAGTGAACTCACTGTCCAGTGGCTGCCTATTCCCCATCACATCCATTATCAACAGCTATCAAATCCTCTAAAATACTGCAGCTCTTCAGAAACAGGGATGTTTTCCATACAGAAAGAACACATAAGACTTGAGTACTGCACACAGATACTCAGCCACATGATCAATGTTAATCACGTCTCAGCAAAATTCCATCACTCACTATGGTTTCATATCTGCTTTACACAATATAGAACAGTTAACTAATATGTTTATCAGAATTGTGCAGGAGTAAATGACACTACAAACCACTTGTCCATATTGACATTAATTCTGTTCTAAGAATGCCAACAAGCCATTAATCTAAACTATTTATTTGTAAGTGAACAGCTACATGACCTGAACTTTAAATTAACCCAAAGTTTGAGCCTGTTTATAGATCTTTAAAAAGATCAGTCATCAATACTGTATGTTATGCAATGCTAGTGGATTACATTACTTTATACATATATCTTGCATAATTTATTTTGCTAAATATTACTTCTGAAAGTTCTAATATGGTCTACATATAAATCTTCTCTAGTCTGCTCTACTGGATAGTCACCCCTGATTACCATTTTGGAATATTTTGATCTGAGTTATGCATCCATTCAGTTGCTTTTCCAGGTTAATTTTAATTTTTAAATAAGTTTAGCATACAAAAAAAAAGCCAAAAAAGGCTAACTTAAAGAAAGTGTTAGTTGTTTCTTAACATGTGCTAGCATATTTAGATGTTGAATGGTATGTATCACAGGACTACTGAAAGCCCTCTCTAATAATAGTGCAGGAGGTACATAAAGGTTTGCCATTTCTTAATATCTTTTGTAGGTTTCACTATAGGAACAAAAAGGAATAAATATTACGAAAACCTACAAAGGTAATGAGTAGCTAGTGCTGGGAGGTAATACTGAGACGGCAAAGGAATTAAAAATCATTAAAAATCTCACACATATCATATCTAGATGCTTCTCATATATATATGTGCAATATGTGCACGAGCATATATTTTACAGGTGCTACAAAACAAAACTTGAATGGAGGAGCTAGAAATAAATTTTTAAACTAGAAAATTTCTTCTTTCAGGGGAAACCCCAAGCCATTAGATGAAAGCAATTACAGTTTTTTCACTATTAAAAGCAGATAAGGTTTTTGCTTCAGCAAACTAATGTATAGGAACCTCTTCAAAGTAAAGGAGTGAATGCAGGAACAAGATAAACTGGGCAGGCTCAGACTCAAATAAATGAAAGTGCTGACCTCACCCAAATTCCTTTGTGGCAAGATGGACAATTTTTTTTTTTTCCCCTTGTTATGTCAAGTTAACTAATTTTCATTACAATTAAGTGGACTTTTCTTGTTCATACTTAAATCAGACAATGAAACCAACATGATGCTGTTTTGTGATACTGTCTATATATGATCTCCCTAAACTTCCAGAAGAAATTAGCTGTCCTCTTAGTAGAATCTCTCATGAAGATTTCCAAGTTTTCCCCACTTTCTTGCTGTCTCTGGCTCCCCAAGAATTCCTGTTTCCTTTCTGTCTCTTGACTACGAAGAAACCTAAGAAACTCAGACACGGTAATTCAAACCTTCCTCCTTCCTTTTCCATTCTTACTTTGTCTTCTGATAATTCATTCTGATTCCTTGGCTGTCCCTTCTTCTAATCCATCCAGATAACAGCAGCTTCAAGCTATCCATTCCCCTTGTTTCTAGTCTTCACTGCACAACCTCAGACTCCTTCACTGCTGCCAGCAATGACATTTCACCATCCTCTTGCTTGCCCTCTTACTTTCAACTCCCAGTTGCTTGTCCACTTACACTCTTCACTTCTATTTCTTAAATTCCACCTTTGCCTGACAGGTTTTATAGGACATCCATTTCAGTGAAAACATATGAAAACTTTGGTACAGCTAACTCCTTCATGCAATACCCCCAGCTACTGCTTTCACCTGTCAGAACACACTTAAAAGAGGTAAGTTTAGAGATAGCTGAAAAGATCTATGTTTTTCCTTAATTGTGGCAGAATTTACAGGAACTTATACAACTTAAAGAGAAGAGCAATGCAATGCCAGATCATTATTGACCAGAGAAGGCCTTGAGAAGCTTAGAAGGTGGTAGAAAACTAGAGTCCTGTGGACAATGAAGGATATACTTATGGGTAGCTACACTGCATTGATTGTCATATTTTATTCAGGTGATCTTTGTGCAAAAACTTTGAATTTTTGAATACTGGGCCATATGGACCTGGCTGGACAAACATCATCTGGGCAGATAAAAGGCTTCTGAAAGCAACTGGGTAAATAAACTCATAAGAGGAGACACAAAGAGTAATTGTTTTTGTTTGCCTTAGACTGATAAATATTAAAAATGCTTGACCTAGTTGTGGATGGACATGTTATGCCCTTGTAGGAAAAACTGTCTAATTAATTTCAATTTTATTCAGACTACATATTTATGTTTTTTTCTAGTCCCATGCAGTGATGGTCATTTTCTGTAAATAGCACAGAAAGGACACTGAAGATAACTCAAAAACAGATAAAATAGAAAAACATGCTTATTTTAGAGACAGACATCAGGCACGTGTTTCTCTAGGAAGAAAATTACTTAAAGCTGAAGTTCTTAAAGTATGGCTATCCCTACAGGGCAAAGAAAATTTCAGATAGACTGTAGCTGAGCTCTTAATGATCGCTTCTCTTTCATTAGCTGTGGGTAGGAAGAGTAAGTAAAGGACTGCAAACGTATTCATGACTGTCATTAGCAAAAATGGCACTGTGCAAATCAATTTCCATGGATCCTGCTAGGATGGGCTTTCTAATTAGTCCATCATTAGACAGCTAACTTCTCACCACTTCTCAGACATCAAATAGTCCACCACCAACACATCACCCAAGTTAACAAGGAGAATTTTAATGAAAGCAAGTCAAATTGGCTTCTACCACAGAAAGCAGACAATAGGCTTTGTTACTAATCTTTCCCTATCCTCATTTCTACTCGTTATTTTAGTTTCTGTTCTTATAAACCTTTTAGTTTGCATCAATAATTTTTTAACCTCCTTTTACAAAAGAATAGAGCAGCTGTAGCGTGGAGGGGGTGGGAGAAAATCCTCGGATAAAGCCAAATAAGGTACAAGCTAAGATTGCTTCTGGGTATTTCAGAGCTTTCCATCTTATGATGCTGAAGAGAAATGTCAGCTTGCTGCTTGTGGTTTTAAATGGAAACAGCCTGTGAAAAGCATTTGACTGATTGGCTCAGCAGCGTGGTTTAGATGAGCTTCCACCATGGTCATCCTGCTTCACACAGGGCAGATGCTCCATTCCAAATGGTGGGGTTTGGGCTTGAAAACCCTATCAGCAGGCACAAAAAGGGAGACTCCCTAAAGATTAGAAGTGATTTGACAAACAGATACACAAGGGAATAAAAGAATGCTTAACCAAGATGAAAAATCTCTCCCTGAACAGTGTAGTCATCTCAGTATTTGAGTAACAACATCAGTATTTTTAACTTTTTTTTAATTGAGAGGAAAATATTTAAAAGCCTAAATTCTACATGGACATGTCCTTAATTTAAAATAGCTGTTCCTGCCTGAAGGAAAATCTGCTGCCCTACTGTTCAGACACAAGTCTGCCCATACCAATTTTCTGGTTTTCTGTATTTCACCTCCCTTTCTTCTTTATTATCAAGGACATTTACATGAAACAGCGTTTTTGCTTTTAAGAGTTCATCTGTTCCCGCTGCTTATCCCCCCACCTGAAGTCATAATCCTCCATTTGCGATGACATAATAATTTCCACTGCAACCAATTGTGATGCCACAAACAGAGGATTATGACTTTAGGTTGGAAATAAACAGCAGGAACAGATGAACACTTAAGAAACAAAGATCCTGTTTTCATGCAAATGTCTTTTGTCATCAAGAACAAGGTTAGAGAAATTCCAAAAATATACGGTAAGAGCAACCCAGCAAAATGGGTACTAAAGAGAAACTCTCCAAATTTTCCAGGAGGCATTCAGCTGCTCTTTCAAATTAACTTCCTACGTAACTAGGAATTTTAAATGTTTCTGAAACACAGGTAACTTTCTATTTGATTGAATTGCCAGCATAATGTGATCTGAATTATTGACGTCTCAGCAGCAGGGCTAAGGCACTTTGCCATAGGGGTCATGACTGGATGAAAAGCCCCCAGAGAGTGGGAACAGAGAGAAATTACCAGAAACAGGGCCAAGAGAGGTTTCTAATGTCAAAGCTCAGCTGGGCTATTTTTCTCCTACTTCTTCAAAACAAAAAAATTCTCCAATTTCAGAAGTATCACCAACTGAAGAAATACTCAGGTGATCCCAACAACATGAGCAGCAGAAGCAATTTGTGTTTTAATTTAGTTGGATCAATTTTGAAGTTGCTGCAGTTATAATTACAGGGCTGCAATGAATGGTGTAGCTCCCTCTAAATTTAGTCTGAATACAGCCTATAAGATGCAGTCCAAAAGGACACACCTAACAAAGCAGAGCAAGTATTTTTGCTGTGGTTAATGAATGGATAGGAAAAAATGAATCCATGAAGAAGAAAAACATCTGAATTTATCTTTCCTCTTGGAATAAAACCAACTCCTAAGCAAAACAGTTAAAGAAAAATTATTGACATTTTCACTATGAACTTTTTGCTTTAAAATAGTAGGCATTCCAGAAATAAATATTCAAAATACAGGCTCAGAAACATTCTCTATGTTTAAAAAAATGGTTTAGGTTAATTGTATTTGCTTTCAGCTCAGATGCACTCATAACATCATCACAGCAGTGATCTCAACTGCTCTCCTACTTTATGAGAAGGAGGACAATGGATGGATGAATGGATGTGTATGACTATACTCCTCTCAAATAAAGATTCCAGAAATGGATGAAGAGGGTGTTAAGGGAGCGGGGCCTGGCTGTTGAATGTGTGTGTATACATTTCTTTTACTATAGTAGTATACTTACCATACTAAGCCTTCACCTGCTGTGAGTAACTTTCCCATCTGGGACTTCTGCCCGCGTGAACCATGGCAGGCTCTCAAATGCAAACTGTTGTACCCACCCAGAGCTGGGAACACGGCCTGACACACCCCTGAGAGTGCACACAAAAAGGGACAGGGGCTCAGCACTCCGGTACCTTGTGTTGAAAGGCCACCTCACATCCTGAAATGGATCCAACAGACCGAAGCAGGAACAGTAATGGGATTTCTCATTTGTTCTTCAGTTTTTACTTCTCAAAGACGCAGGGACCTTGGCTTGGATCTATCCAGCCCAGTTTTAAGCAGCTGACTGAATCCCTGAATGAAAGGCAAAATTTTCCTGATCTTCCTACACAAACAAGACCTCCAGAAGATGATTCTTACCAAGTTCTGAATCACCCTTGTGAAGTGGCTCCCTGACCACAGAAAGAAGGGAGTGATGAACATTTATAAAGGGCAATGTCTACATGTAGACACCACTCAGCTCTCCAGTTCCCAAGCAATTTAATTCCATCCCACAAAACTTCTTTCCCATTCAGATATACAACAGATGATCCATGGTCTTCCAGTGCTAACAGCAAACTTTTTAGCCTGCCACTCACAGCACTCTGTTCAGACAACCATTCCGTGGAGACTCTGCTGAGAAGCAGGGAAAAAAATTATCCTGCTATTACACTGTCACATTCCATGAACATCCTAAGGTCTAATTTCTGAGAATATTTTAAATAAATTTTAAGCAAACTACACCTTTATCTTCTGGTTTTTATTGCATAAGTTTGCTTATTTTGGTTTTAAAATAGTATTTTACCAACCTAATTGAAATTCAGAAAGAAAAGGATCCCAGAAAGAAAAGAGGGGGAAAAATGTAAAACCAAAGGTGCAATTTTTAAAGAATTTCTTCTTTAAAATGTATTCTTCCATACAGCTGTTCCTTTAAGCCAAGAACAGTGCACAAAGAAGCACAGAAGTCAAATCTCTAAAATCTAGTGTTTAATAATTAAGTTACATAAATTGAACATAATTAAGTAATACCAGCTGGGCATGTGCTATGTGTATTTGAAAGATGAGGTCAGCAGTAAAAAGCAAAACAGAACAGATGATAAGAAATTTCTATAAAATATTCCACTTACAATAAATGTGGCAAGATAGTCAGACTAAAACAGCCTTAAGTAGGTCCAGGAAGCTAGTTTTTATTTTCAATTAATTTAATAGATCAAATTAACAAGTGAAATATGAAAAATTAAAACATCTCTCCATTATTGCCAGTTTGATAAAATGAAAAGGAAGAGGACAAATGAAACAATTTCACTCTCAAATCTCCTTGCAGTTTTTGATGTGACCCCAAGCCATAATTCTCAAATCATCACAGAAGAAAAATTACCTATTCTTGATAGTCTCTAAAAGTCAGTTTTCTTAATAAAAGCATTTCTGCTTTATCTACTAGATCTCATAGAGAATTGTTCAGAGAAATTTGGACCCAGCAAGCTAAATCATAGTATTTTATACACTTGACAAGACATATACAGTGTCCAAAATGTCTCATGCATAAAAGCACTTCAGACAAATCTGCAGTCCAACATGAAGTGCCAAAAAGGAAAAAACCCCACCAACAAACAAAACAAAAGTAATCCAACCCCCAAAGAAACAAAAAAACCCCCACAAATAAAAGGGATACAAGAAATTATAGGAAGTCATGTAGTCTATCCATTGTACACAGAGAATCAAGGTTTATGGCTTTCCTGAGAAAAATCCAACAGCAGATGAGAATGAAATCCAATGATCAAAACTCACGATATCCCAATCTACTTCACAAATTGACAGAATTCTTTCTGCTAGATTTTCCCAACTAGCACCTACCTTACTTGAGCAGTTTAAAAATTCTTTACCACTTCTCCTATCCACCCTGTACATAAAGGATTTTTTTTCTTTTTTTCAGCAGACTTTTAAGTGTTTGAAGATCATTTTTAAAATCCCCTCTCTGATCTTGTTTTCTTTAGATTAACCAGCCCAGATATTTCAGTTCTCTTCCAGACACCAAGTTATCTAAGGCTGATCATCCTCACTGCTTTCCTCTGCACTTCCACCGCTTCACAGCCTCCCTGGAGGATGCCCCTAACAAAACATCACACTTCAGTTTAGGCCTTAGGGATTATTTCACAAGGCTTCTTGAGTGCACTCTGACATCCTTTTCACAAGTTTAACCCTTCAGCCTTGGTGGACCACAGACTAAGCAATAACAGCAGATCTTTTTTCCACAGAATTGCCCACTAGCCAGTTATTCTCTACTCTACGTTCATGCATTTTATACCCCTTATTACTCTAAAGTTTAGGACTTGATGCTTTTTGTTACATGGTGTCATCCCACTTTCCCTTCCAAACCACTTCTCCAACCTGCCAAGATGATGTTCAATTCCCACTGTGTCCTTCAACGTATTTGCAGTCCCTCCCAAGTGCACATCATTAGCAAACTTAGTAACTGTAATCCAGATGACAGAATGAAAAGCACTAATGAATGCTGAGTATTACTGGTCCAGAACTATCTCCCTCCCTCCAAGGGTGACTCAATGGGCACAGCAGGAGCCTGATTTTACACTCTTCACTCTTCTGGAGACTCAGCTCTTTTCCAGGTACAGATACTACATTGGGAATCTTCTACTTTATTTCCCAACATAGATCTTTGGCAGACATTCAAACGGCCCACAAAATGATGCCCAGATACTATTAAACATGTTATTGAAATTTATCTTGGCAGAGACAAATGGAAAAATCTACTATCTCCTCACCAGAGGACCTCTGGCTCAAGCTTTATCTGAGAATGTAAATTTATGTATGAGCAGATGTATCTTCACATACAAGACAGTTAAAATGAACACACTAGTAACAAATTCAAGTGTTGAACATTTTGATAGGCTCAAAAAACCCCAGTGTTTTAGTCTTTCTATAACCAGAAAAAACACAGATTCTGCATACAATTGCACTGTGTTCGTTGTACATTAATTAATTTTTCAATTCCTGATAAAGATGAGGACAGACTTGGCTTTGGCTTCTCCGTACCTCAAGTGAATCCAGGCATTTGATTATGTCCACAGAAAGGAAGTACTTTGACAGGCTTCATCAAGGAGATGTTAAACATATATTATATATGCATCCATCCTTACTACAGCTCCTGTTTTGCTATTATCTGACTTTAGAGAAATTGAGAAAAAGGCATAACTTCTTCTTCAGAAGATAAAGTACATTAACTAATGACAGTGCTTCACTGAGACTTTTTTTTATAAAGTCTGCTAAAGCTCAGTGACCACCTATGGCAGAACCAAACACAGAACTTGAGACACCAGTCACTGTTAAAGGGATTATAAAGGAAATAAGTAATTTTACTTGTCCTAGAATTCAAACACTTATCACTAGATTTTTAAAATTCAGGAATGCATCTAGATCATTAGGATTACTGTATATGCCATATATTTTTTAATATGGTGTCAGGAAAAGAAAAGACATCTGCTAAAACAGAATAGCAATAAAAACATTAGGTGGACATCTACATACCCACCTTAGAAACCCAATACAGTATTGTCATAATTTGCTGTCAACAAATGATCATCAGTTAATCTTTTTACATGAGAAGTTTATAGTGATAAGTTTCTACTGATTTTAAAGTTAAGTATAGAACTGGAAAATAACTAAATGCTGAAGGCCTTCCAAAGGTGTAGCACAAGGAATATCTTTTGCTTTCCATGTTTATCTCTGCAAAAATATACACTGAGGTAAGAAAGTCCTTGCCCAACTCACAACGATGTAATCATTGCAGTAAACTGCAGTAACTGTGGAAAAAGCTGGCCCTACTGATGCACTGAAAGCTCTTCGTCTTAAAGAGGATTTCACACATTCTAAGCTTCTTCAATCAAAGAGGAAATCAATGTTTACTACCCAGAGCAACACATGGAATTAGTTTTCATCCAACCTCTGAAAAGTCATTTACTTTCTATCCTTGAAAGAGCTCTACATCTCAGAAAGTTAGAATACATTGAGTAAGGTCTCTACAAATAATCTTTAATCCTCCATTTCAAAGCCTTCACTCTACCTCCAAAAGCTACATTTGGGTGAAAAATAACTTTTCTAAAAGAGAATTGTATATTCTAATGGCTTGTTTTTAACCAACTAATAAAACTGGAACCATTAATAAGGGGCTTTTGCTTCCAAGGGCAAATCCCTTGGAAATACTACTTCCTCCTGAAGCACTCACTAAAAATTAATTGTTTCACAATTTTTAATCAAAATACTGAATTAGATAAAAGTTACAAGCCAAATTTCTTGACAGTGAAAATTGAAATATTGGAAAGATATGCAGTATCAGCTATCACAAATATTAGAGAAAAGCTCACAAGTTAATAAAGCTGACATTGCAAATCCCTTTATATTTAGACCTCTATCCATGTTATATTGCTGTTGTCATTTATGAACTTGTGATCCATTACAAATTTACAAGTCAACAGAGCATGCCAGCCAAATTTAGATACAAATGACAGAGATCGCAAACATCTACTGACCTTTCTGCCAGAGGGCAGGATCAGGAGGAGGGGGAGAGATTCTACTTCTCCATTTTAACTGCATGCCATAAAAGCAGAGATTGGAAAAAATTCCTTTACTGTCTTTGCAACTAATAAAATACTTAAATTCTGGAAGACTCCTTCCAGTAGTACTGATAAACATTCCAGGATTAAACAAACATCAGGTCCATACACCTGAGGAGACACTGAAAGCTATTCTCTCTCCATTACCAACACATTCTTTGCTCCTCTACTTACACACAATACACACACGGAGGATGATGTTTGAGGATTGTCTATATTTGAAGTTGATTCATTACAAACAAAATGTTACCAAGACCCACACACCATCTGACTAACCCCAGGTTCGTAGCTTTCAGCCTGGCTGGATAAGCTTGTTCAAAGTCAGCCTGTGTCCTGTGACCCCCATTTCATCAGCCACTCACTGCCATAAGCAAGGCGAGGAACGCGTGAGCCGACAGCCTGACTGCTTCAGCTGCACCAAGAACTCTGAGTTTCTGCTCTTCAGTGCAACTTTCATGTACAATCTTGACATAATTATCTACATTTAAAATCTCTTCTGCAGAATGTTTGCACAATTTTAGCCTGTTTCTTAAAATTCAGATGGGAATCCCACAGCTTGACAAGCTTTAACTTCTTCCTCTCTTGAATGAAGAGTTCTGGATATGGAAAGAATAAATACTCAAAAAAATTCTCCATGTCTGTTTTAATGGACTAGACCACAGTTCCTATGAAAACTACTGATGCTCAATTTAACGTGATCAGATTTATTTTTAAAATATTTACATTTCCATTTCCAAATCATCTTTAGAGGGAACAAAATAGCACGGCAATATTATTGGGGAATGCTGCATTATTAAAACTATAAATGCCTCCAGAATGAAGTCATCTTACCATTTGTCCAGTGTTGAAAAGAATAAATATGGTTTCCCAAAATTTCAGTAGACAATTTAACACCTTATTCAACTAACGTGTTTTGGTTTTAACACTTTGTTCAACTAAAGCATGTTGTTACCTTTGTTGTTTCTCTGAGGAATAATGAGTGCTCTCTAAAGAAATACAGGTTTGTAAAACCCATGCTCTAAGCAGTCAAATTCAAGACTTAAAACCAACGTGTGCTCAAGGTACCCAAACTTTAACTAGATTTAAGTGCTGTCTGAAACACCCAATTAGCAAGTCTGCTTTCCTGAATCACCGTTGAAGTGACCCAACAATTAAAAGGTGCTCATATACCACACCAGAAAATGAGTTTACAAATTAAGTAGCAATACTAAATTAGGAGTTAAATTGTCCACAGATGAGTATAGACTAAGGGCATTTTTCTGTTTGGGATTTTGTTTGGTTTGTTAACTGCACTAAAAAGGAAGTCTTTCTACTACTGAGTTAATTTAGGGCATAATTTTCAGAGACATGCATCCACAGCATGTGCGCGTTACAGCGCCTAATTGAAACACAATCAATCAACTGCTGCTCTTGCTCAGAAAAGTTGCAGCAAAATTCTGAACTCTAATTTCCATCAGGGAAAAAAGTACATTATGCCTGCCCCTCCTCCACACCCCCAGTTCTTTCAAGGCAGACTTTTAGTCTTCCCTTCCTCTAGCTGCAAATGAAAATTACTCTTTCCCTTTCTTTTTACATGTATTCCTATACATATTATACCCTTACCCTCCCTATAGACATCATTTATATATAGTCTTTCACCTGTTATTTATGCTATTTTCTGACATGCCTAGGCTTTACCATTGGTTTCATTTAAATTCCACAGCCTGAGAAGAGTATAGCAAGATATCAAACCATTTGTTTCAACCTTGCCTGAGAACTCGAGCTGGGAGGCATAGCAGAGTGCACCTGCCCTGCTGAGAAACCCCACTGCCCGCAGGGGCACCAGCATGCAGGTCACACACCACAGGGAAACAGGTAAGAGCTTCAAGGAAGCCATGGCAAATGCCTACATCCCAACAAAGGTAATAAAACAAAATATTTACATGTTAGCTCTCTGTCTTGGAAGAGATCTATAGTATACACGATTTTCTCTATGTGTTAAATGGATACTCATTTGCAAAGTCATGCTTTAACAAAACGCTTCAGTATATGCCAAGGTTAAACTCTGTTGTATGACCACGTCAACAGGATTTGCAAGCTTGCCTGTGCCTCCAGAGATAAGCTCCAAACAGATCTTAACCTTCCCTACAGGACTGCTTTCATTGTTTACATCCCGCTTCCGTGACTGCTGCTGCAGACCCTGTCTCACCTCTGTTGGGAACCTTGTCCTTTCCCTTTACAATGTGTGCTTTTACTGCTTTAGCCATGGTCTTCCTTCCTCAAGTTTCCCACCTGCAAAAGCAGCCTGAACCTCCCTACACTTCCAGCAGCAGAAAGAGAGCACAGAGAAATAGAAGCAATAATGTACTATAATTTAGAAATGGTGTGCAGGCTGAAGAGTCCCTATCTGTCAGNAAAAAAAAAAAATCTTTCTTTTGGTCACTTTTTCATCCAGTAGGCAAAAAATACCAATACAGGAGAAGTTCTAAAGGAAGGAGAAAACAAAGACCAATTTCAAAAGGCAGCAAATATCTGTAACTCTGTCCCAAGTACAGTCATAAGGGATTTTGCAGCATGAGGAAGAAACATACACACATCTGCTAACTTTATATTTGAGAAACTAGGAAACAGATTTGTTTCCATTTCATCTCCATATGATTTGGGTGTTCAGTAGCCACCTGTGTGTGTTTCAGGATAGATTTACAAATGAGCAGTATTTTGACCTTGGTAGCACCTATGCAGAGTCCAAGCAAAAACTACTCTGTATTTACTCCAGTGTTTGAGAGCACTTAATTAGCTGTCATCACAAGCCTCCCAACTCCATACTTTCATTCTCTTCTCAACAGAGACTATACACTGATTGCTCAAGCAAGGAGATGGAAAGATAAGCCTGGTTTGCAGTACAAAGGCAGCAAAAGATATGAGCAATCAGGTAGAAAAGCTTAGCAAAACAGTTGCAGAGAGAAACTTAGGCAGCTGTAAGAGCTCAGAAATGGTGAGAGCAAAGAACAGAGGACTCCAGTCTAGACTGTCAGATGTGGGCCAAACACTTTTCCCAACCTCATCTCTTCTTTTTTAGAGCAAACCTGTTGTGAGATAAAATTCTATTTTATCTCTCTGGCTCTGGCCTCCACGTTTTTCTCCCATGGGGTGGGAGGGTGGGGGTCTGGACACCCATAGAGTAACACTGCAGAAAGCAATCAAAGCTCCAAGATGCCAGGGAATGGACCACTCCATGTGCTGCTGTTCTCACTGCAACTTATGGACAGCAGCCTAAGGGCTGTGACCTGCTCATGTTTGATGCTAAATCATTTACAAGAATTTGGAGAGGAAATAAACTCTATACCATGCTACCGCCTCACAGTCCAGTTACAATGCCAGGAGGTGTTTTTGCACTGTTGTTTGCTATTCTCTATAATAAGATATACAGTCTAATTCCTAAAACAATCTACAAATTTTGGCTAATAAATGCTATGCAAATACATCAGCCTAACACTCTAGTGATATCCTCCAACTTTCTAGCTCTGCTTCATAGCACATTTTAGTTGCAATAGATCTTTTACAGGTTATCAATTCACACTACATTGATAAAAAGCATATTATTACCCATAATATGTTGAGTTCATTTTCTGTGACTATTTCTGAGTTTAACACAGTTGTTGTTGCTATGGGGGAGCACACTCAATGACCCAGCAGTCTCTGGTATCTATATGCTCATGTGCTCATAGGCAATAAGAGTGATAATGCTGTGCAAGTTGAGAGTCCCTAGCTAACACTTACTGTGATGTCAACTCTCTTTTTTCAGAGCATGTGCTCTTTGGAGGTGTTAAAACAATGCAATTCCAGAGCTAGTATGCATTTAATAAGATGAAAACAAGCAGTAAACATTACCCCTCTACATGCATCACTGGAGTTTTCAAAGGCTTTTCATTATCCAGTATATTTCATTTATTTTTACCTAGACAGTTTTAGAACTACCTTTCAAATCACAGCCTATCTATTCGAGATATTCAAAAGCAATACTTCAGATTTCTTTTAAAGGCTGTAGAGCACTGAGACGCATGGATGCGACCAGCTTGGTCATGGGCATGACTCCCAGAAAGCTACAATGCCAGGGCATTCTCACCAGCTTTACTTGGAGTTCACACATGCAGTATCTGGCTGTTAAGCGAGATCTTCCAGCCACATCTGTGTAGACTGCATGGAAGGCTGGTACTTCTGTTAGCAGATGGCAGCTGACCACTTCCCTGCCTTGTCCAAAAGGGAACCGAATATCCAAAACAATGACTGAAATTGGAAAAATTCTACTGGAAGCATTGGAGAATTATGTAAAAAAAATAGCTACAGAAATGATGTCTCATTTCCTATTTACTTCTCTTCCCAGTTTTCATTTAAACATAGTGAATAGCTTTTAACAGGCCATGAGTCATTATGCTGCACAACAGACCTCTGAAGAAGAGTTCTGGGTCATTCCTCCTCTCTCCTCTACTTTCAGCACCTCTTTACCAGAGCTTTGACTGAGAGGGTCTTACACTCTTCCCTGGGAATGGAACTGGGTTTTGTACAGTTGTCTGGGAAGTCCCCAGGACCACTCCTTTCTGCATGTATCCAGAAGACATCTCCGTCCTTCCACATCAATGGCAGGTAAAGTCTTTGGCTGATACCAGTAACTCAGAAGAAAGCCTGGGCTCCTTTACAGTACTAACAGAAGGAGAGCATGACAACCTCTTTCAAGGACAGAAGCTGCACTAGCTGGTACCTCTTTTCAAAGGCTTCACTAAAACCTGAACCATGTAAATGGTCAAAGTAAATCTTCTGTCAGGAAAAGAGAAGACATGCTGTGAAGTTACAATTAATAACATCTCTTGAAACTTAGTAACATTTATTAAGCATAGGAAAACTTTAAACTGGGATTAGGCACTTAGAATGGGTTTGGATTTTACTGGGCATGGTTTTTTAATTGCCTTGAGTTTTTAAACTGAAAGGTAGAACAACAGAGATGAGGGATAAACATAAATTATTCTAAGGACAGAAAGAAGTTTTGAGAATGAGTCCCCAAATCTCACTGTGCTGCTCAAATCACAGCTACCCCACTGGAGACATGAACATTTCTGCACTCTGGTTGTGGTCAAGCACCAAATCCACTGGCTGTACATGGGCTGCACAAGGAAAAGGAACAAGGTGATAGTACCAGGCACTTGCATGGCAATGCTTGGCTAGCATGAAAATGTAGAAGAAAAACAAAACCAAGCAAACAAAACCACCAAATCACAGACGAACAAACTGTTTCTAAATTTCATCAATCTACTCAAAGTATAAATGGTACCCCTGAGATCTCTCTCCAGGTGGAAATCAATTTAGTCAGTCCACTGAAAGGGGGTAAGGGAGGAATCAGTACAGCAAACATACAGCCCCCTAAATTGTTCCATTAATTCATTTGCTGACTCAGTATGCAGTGGACTAAACAAGCTTTTCCCCAGTCATGAGACTTCAGATGAAAAGCAAAATGAAAAGAGGCAGTCATGAATAACATAAAAAAAGCCCACACAGAAGCAGACAAATGAAGACAGAAAAATATTTACTGTTTTGAAGGTAAAGATATGAGATGGCAAGATAATAAACTGTCAATCAATACCTGCTAAGTGTCTTGGAGAGGCAGTAAAATATACTATTCAAGAAGTTAGCAAGAACATAACTCTGGAGAGAACAGAGTCTTGCTATTATGCAAAGTTTCCAGAGCTAGAAGAATGAGAATATGGCATACTCTTCAAGGCAAGAGTGCAAGCACCCACTCCTGGACAAATATTCAAAAATAAAAAAGATAAGTCTTCATAAATATTCAGTAGAGACAATCTCACACTGCACAAGGACTCAGGAGAGAGTAGTTGACCAGACATGTCTTCAGTACCTCTTATATGCGGCATTAAATTAGTCTGTAAAATCTAATCAGAGCTGAAGTAGGGACATCTATGGAATAATTCCAACACCAATACAAAAGAGGCCTCCCTGGAACTGTAAGAGGTCATTTTAGCTGAACTGCAGGCTGGATGGCTCTAAAACACATCCTCAATTTATTTACAATAGAGATGCAATAGGGACAGGAGCCTCAGGAAAGCACACAAAGGTAGCAAACAAACAGTACTTCAGGACTAAAATTCAGCTTACTTGCTCATAAAGCCCTGTTGCAGGTGGCAGCGCTAACAAGATGGATAAGTAACACTGTGTGACTGGTAATTGGTAAGTAGATCTGGGAAAGGATAGTTCAGCAGTTAAGTCACTCTCAGGAGCATGAAAAACTTTGATTTCAGACCTTGCTCTCCATATATTACCCAAGGGGCAGTAGACAAGGCACATATTACAAATTTAAACAGCATTCAGTGCCAGATACTCAATCCGATTATGAACTTCGTCCGTTCATTTAATCATTAGGTTATGACTTTTTCTTTAATCCTACCATCAAGAGCCTTTCTAACCCCATTTTTCGTATTTATTTATGCCCCACATCCCTCAAAAGCATCTGAGCATTTCTTTAGAGATTCTAATGCAGCATTAATATTGTTCTACAGAAACTATAGAAGTGGCCATAGCTCATTTGTTCCTTGGTGGCATCTACCTTCTTCTAGAGGAGGATTATATATAGATTTGAGCTCTAATGAAGCGTAACAAAACTGAAAAGAAGTTTCTCAGAGATCCACCTCAGCCTTAAGCAGGCAGAGGCACACAGGACAAAGGATCCTCAGAGGTGCATATGCTGCTGGAGTCAGAGCTGTGAACAGCTGGCTCCAGCTATGACTTTGGGTGGGTGGAGACAAAGCCCCTTTCAAGCACTGCAGGTGCTTAGGGCAAAAGGGCTCCGAACGCCTTTCATAACATTTCACACCGACCCTGCTCAGTTGGCCTGAAGCTCTCTGGTCAGTAACATTCAGCACTGCTCCAGCTCCAGCACTTTTCATGCCTGTTCTTGCCTATCTGCCTGCCTGGTGTTCCCCAAGACCTTGATTTCCCAGTTCAAGCAAAACCCCAGCTACAACTCCAACGCCTGGCAAGTAAACTCACGTATCCTGTGTTTCTGCACACAACAGCTGCAGATTTATAAGCTAATTCTCCTGCTAAAAGCATGCAAGATTGGCTCCATGCTCTGCGGACTCAGCCTCACGGATCACGCCATAAAGACAGCTAAGCAACTCCCAGCTGACTTCATGTTCTTTCCTGGCTCCCACTGAATGGGAAGTGAGGATTGTCCAGGTCCCATTTGTTTATGCAGTTCTCATTCACTCTTGGACAGAACATTTTGATGCTCATGTTTCTTTTATGCTTGCCCTTCTGCCTTTTATTTTCCCTACAATGCCTACATTTTTTAAGTTAGATAACATGACTGCCTACATCACTTGAGTACCTTTATAATTACTTTTATTAAATATGTTTTTATTTAGATAGATTTTAATTTATTATCTCAAGTGTTTACATAAACTCTATTGGGAACTAGTGACACCAGAGGTTAAACACAGAAAATAAGGGAGTTTTGTTTGGGTTTTTCCTTTGCAGACATAGTGTGGAATATCAATTTTATTTGCCACAAAAGCTACCCTAGCACATTAGAAAATAAAATCTAACTCCTTGTAACAATTTTATCCAAGATGGAAAGTCAAAGCTTTTCCATTATTTCAAAGAACAATTAATTTAATCTGAGGATAACCAAAGTGTTTCACACTACCACATTACAATTGCTACATGTGGCATGATACAAAAACTACCACTGTAATAAGTTCCCTTGTAGAAAAGGAACAAAACCAAGAAAAACCCTGGCAACAAAGGAATTACCTCATTACACATTATATAGGTCAATAGAAACAGAAAAGAAATCCCTGCAAAAGGGGTTTGTCATTGCCTCCCACAGAACATTGATTTTATTAAGAAATGTTTGTATATGTTCTCTTAAGAACTTCAATTGTTCCTCTGTTTTCTATAGGCTCAGAGACACTCACAGCAGTGTCACTGAGGCAGACTCTCTATGAAGTTCCATAACAGAAGTACAGTTTTGTGAGGAAAAAATAATTCCCACATGTTACCAGGGGAGATATTCAAGCTTCTGCAATTTGGCATCCAGTTGTTTTGTATTGTTACCAGACAGAACTAAAAGGTTTTGGGTGGCAGGTGGAATTAGAAAATGAAGGTGTGAATGATTCACACAGAGACATTTTATGCATTAACAATTAATTATCAAGGGCTGTCAATGCAAGAGTGACTTTACATTGAGATACAATCAAAGGCCAACCACCACTCATTAACTTCTAAAAATTATGAGGAAGCTGGAGGCAAAGCATGTGACAAATACATAACACTTGTGAACTCTGATTTTTCCACTCTAAGAAAATCTAAACCACTGTGGATTTATTTGTTTACAAGCTTTTGAAAAAATCTATTTTACACATCTCAGCAGGGAAGAAGATCACAGCCTCCCCGTCCACGTGCCTCAGCTGCCTGGAGAGGAGCCTTCACATCTGTAGCACTACTTTAGGTCAAGGCACTGGAGCTGGGACAGGAGAAGCTCTGCTCCACCCCACCCTCCTGCCAACACAAGAACACTTCCCAGCTACCTGCTGTGATGCTGAGCACAAAGCACAGCACAACCCAGTCACAGATCCCGTTATGCTGCAGTTTGTCAGGATGAAAATACTTTGTTTCACTGCTACAAATGCAACTGCACCCACACTTGTCATTGGTATCACAGTAATACTACAGAATCACTCCTGAGAAGAAATAATTTCTGACCCTACCATAAGATTTGCACTGTATGCAGTACCTAAGAAGTAGTCAAAGAAAAAATAAAAGCAAATGCACCAAGGCAGCTGTTCTGTGAGAAATTACAGCAGTATGTGAACATGTTACTAAGCAGTATCACAATACAGAACAGAGCCAGTGGCAAGAGGTTTAATCAAAGCAGTTTTAGAACAAGTGCAACATTTTACATTCTTTTAACATAGTCTAGGTATATGCAGAAATTCTAACACGTATAAGTGGACCAAAATAATAGCCATCATAGAATACAAAAATATTGGCTGGCATAGATAAGTGCATGATTATTTTTTTTTCTCAAGTACTGTAGGAAAAGAAAAGAATGATAAAAGGGAGAGGAGAAAGGTGAGAAGGTAGAATAGGTTCTACACAAACAAACCTCTCCACTCTTTTTACAGAAATTTGAGTAGAAAAATGTTTTAAGAACATTTAAATAAGCAGATGATAAAACTGCAAGCAAAAAGCAGCACTGAGTTCACAAGCATTAAATGTCACAAAGTCTTGCCCACTTTCTTTTGGTAAGATTACTGCACTAAGTGAATGAAAGGGATCTGGTAAATGCAGTTTTCAACAACAGCAGGTCAAATGCATGTAATACTCTGAATTAGGAATGTCTGAAGTACATCTTTTTGTCCCTTATCCCTTGCAGATATTACATTCTCATTTGTCTATCTTGTGTCAGGAAACATCTTTTCAGCAAAAATAGCACAGACTAACACTGAAAACCACATGAGAATATGGGTGCTGAACTCAACTGGCTGGCATTTAAACTTACAAGTATTTTGCCCCAGAGGATAATATGTAATTTCTGTCCTATGGAACACTACTGTCTTTCACATAAAAGCAATATTCTGAGAGGCAACACGCAGCTGTTTCAATACTATTTAATTTATGTGAGAGATGGAGAGCTTAAACAATCTGAAACCAAGACAGGGCCAGGACTGCAAAACATGATAGATGTAAAATAAATTCAAGGCTTTGCACTATAAGTTTTTTCTTCTTGTGAAACGGATTATTAAGAATACAATGAGGCTGTCAGCAACATATTCATCTAGTATGTGCCCTTTTTAAAACATTCTCTTCTCAGTGTTTTTGCTCTATCTTTTGAGCATGCCCTTTCAAGGAAAACATCAGAGCTGACAAAGCTGAGTTGTCATCTACAAACAAACACTGCAAAGGGTCTATATCCTCCTCACTTCCTCTCTGGTGAAATCAATAGAAAACCCTTACACACAGTATATGATAGATATTTTTATACAAGCATATTTTAGCACTCACAAAGGCAAGCTCATACACTAAAAGTCCAGCAGAGAGAAGGCAAATGCTGTTAGAATCTTCAGACAGAGCCCTAATGACATGCCTCAGCTCTGACCTGCAGTCCAGACAGCTACTTCAGTTCCAACCCCTTGTGTTAAATTTATCTGTGTGTCAGTTTCTCTTATTCCTGGACTAGAAGAAGCTGTTGAATGCCAATTCTAGTCCACTTCCCTGACATTGAACATCACACCTAATTTGCAGGCTCCCCAATACTGTTATACCTCTCCCGAGACTCATTTCAACAGTGATGTTGTGCTGCACTATGTACTACCTAGCAACACAGAGTATGTTGTGAACCAAAAGCAATTAAGATCTCATCTAGAACCACCAATCTCATTTCAGCTAAAAAAAAATAAAAATTGCATTTCATATTGGATGCTACACTTCCAACACATTACTAAGAAAGCAGTTATGAGAAACTGAAAATATGAGGGTGAGATCAAAGCATGCACTAACCTAAATAACTGTACCAAAAGTCAGAGTTTGGGTTTTGCATTTCTCTTGGTACTGCAGGAACACAGTTTCAGGGAAACTGTCAAGAAATACTGAAGGTGTGAACTTTTTAGACCCCACTATTCTTACTGCCACTAAATACATGGCCGGCTGCAGTAATCTTGCAGTTTGGTGTGAAATACATTGTCCCTTTTTTTTAGACGCCACAAATCAGGCAGGCTTTGAGTAATGGATTCTTTTCGTATCACTAGACCATTTTCTGCCCCAAACAAGCTGAAATGAGACAGTTAAAAACAATGAGCCATTCCAGCAGTTCTTTTGCAGGATCAAATACTGGACACGAAGACTGTATGGCCCCTGGTTTCCACAAAGCAGAAGCCTGCCTGGTCTCACAAGAGACTTGATCTCTACCTGAATAATCATAATTCAGCTCTTTAAATTAATGGGTTTTTTTTAAAGACTGAAACACAGGAGTTTTTCTGCAAGCAAATTTCAAATTGCCAGCTGCTATCAGTGTGTCACCATGGTGGGTTGATCAGCCACAACTTTTACCCTTTAAGCTTGGAAATAGCCTCTGAAAGTTTATGAGTATTTCTAAAGTATCATGAATAGTCATTAATGCAGAGATTCTTTTCTTCTGATTGTCATTAGAAATTCAAATTCCAACAACTGCCAACCTCTCTGCAGTCTTATCTTAAGGGAAAGCAGAGATAGAACTGACTGTCCCCAAAGAGTTATCCAAACAGCTCACCTTTAAAAGGTTGTGACATGAAAGTGACAGAGACAGAATATTTTCTAATAAAAGGAACAGAAGTCTAAAATCATAAAATATACTCAGTGTTTGGCACAATCCTTTCTGAGGTAGAGGAGAACAATAGGGTTTTGATTGCTGTATAATTCCGCTAGTCACAGAAGAAAAAGATAGGAAGCATATGCAAATAAAACATAAGGTGTTTTAATTTTTAGCACCTACATCAGGGATTGTGTTCCTCAAAAAGGGTGGGCCCCGAAGCTTGAGAAGGAAGTTGTGACTAATCTCTTTGCAGTCTCAAGGATCCAAAATGCTGACATGCTCTACTGCCCTTTTACACAAGAAGCAAAGAGATTCTAACTGCAAGAGGAGATATTTAGTACAAGGACCAATAATTTAATCAGCCTCAGGAGGACTTATCATTTGGTTATATGGTCCTACCTGATAAAAAACAAGATACCAGATTTGCACATTATGATTCAGGATGAAAATACAGGAAGCAAATTCAACCATATGCATTTTTAGGAAAAGCTAGAAGAAGCCAGGTTTCTTCTGAAGGCCATTCACAGGTTTCAGATCATAAAAATACTAAGTCATTGATCAATTTTATGATTTTATAATGGAAATATTACAGCTGAGTTAAAACAAAATGCCTGTATCAAACATTAGAACTACTGAAGTGAAAGTTCATGGATACAGCAGGCCAGCACCACTGCTTTCAACACTATCTTTCCTGTTGCTTCCCTAAGGCAGACAGGAAATTAATCTCGAAGGTTAAAGCAAGCATTTTCAGCTTTCCAATCAAAAAAAAAAATCATCACTGAAATCCCAGACACTCATCACTAGTCTGCATCTGTGTGCTTGGTTAGAATCTCAAAATACTGCCAAATTCATCTACAGTCCAAATGTTTGACAGAGCTTGTCAGCATTTAGCAGCTAGAAGGTCCCATGGTTGAACCTTTACTATTATCGGCTATTAAAAATACTATGCAGTGCCTAAGCTGTAATGCTTAAACTTCAGAAGAAAAAGCTAAAACTGCTTTTTGTAAGTTTGGACTCAAAAAATGTCTGGTCTGGAAAAAGCCTTCCAGAGACCTCAGAGAACAGACTCTTTACAAAGCGGTCTATTACCTACTTCTGACAGCTCAGGAGGCAATTTATGCAACTGAGGTGCAGAAATGAGCCGACAAAGTTGATTCTGACGCAAAAGAAATTAAAATGTAGAGACCTAAAGTCCTGATTGATACAGTGAATTGAAAACAGTAGCCAAGTTAGCTGACTCTGCGAGACACTCTGCTTAAATAACTCTTCAAGTCATTTTAATAAACATTTTAAGACATCACCACACCAGCAGTGAGCAGCAGGAGCCTTGCAAGTGATACAGAATACGTTAAAACTCTATTTATATCTTACCTGCAGAGTGACAATATAATCACATTCTAGCTTTGTATGAATGTTCATTACAGAGACAGCATTATAGCACCAAAGCTAAAACTGACAGTGGACACCTGGATGCAGCTGGAATCTTAGAAAAGATAAGTAAGATTTGTTCCCCTCAAAACCTTTGCTTTTATTTTAAGGTGCATTATTTAAATCTTGCTTCTGTAAGAGTCCAGATTCTGCTAAATTTTGACAGAAATGTACCAGCTCTGTTGGTAAAGTTGATTTTCAGATTAGGGCATAATTTGAACGTGTTTAGAAATTGAGCATACAATAACTGAACATCAAAAGATCCTATGCAATTAGAGATTCTCAGAACAGGGAAAAGATGTACCCTGGAAAAGAAGATGTCCTTAAAGCTCTTAGGACCTTCAGCCTACAGCAAAAGACTGAAACCTCACATGAGTAGACTGTGACCTTTGAGCAACACAAGACAGTATCAAAACTACTTCTAGTGTTATAAAGATCATCAAAAGTAAATCCCTCATGCCACCATTTAGTTAAAAAGTGGCACCATGATGAAACCAACATTCTGTGACTTCACTACCTCAAACCACTTCTATAAACCTTGGTTAAAAATATTGGGTACTGTTTATAAAGCATAATAGTAGGTTGTGGATCTGCAGCTGTACAACATTCCCATATAGTCAATACAAGGAGATGAAGAATCTTCTAGGAGATAATCCAGAACAGTTACATCAGGCCCTTGCTTCATTGTCTCCCTTGGAAAAGCTTTTCTCTTTGCTTCCACTGATTGTGGAGAATCAAGGAAAATAAAGCAGCACAAAGAAGAAAAAAAAATCATTATCTAAAGACTAAAAAATTTTATCTTAAATTGTCTTCCTTGTCAAATATCAAAACATCAGGACACAAATACACTGGTAGCAACACACATAAATTAGAGATGGCCACAGCTTGACAAGAAGCCTTTGTTTTCCCATCTTGGCCTCATTTGTTAGTTTTTACCTGCATCACAGGTGCTCAGAACACATGGACTTTCCCTGGCAGTGATGATAACCTTGCATTTTGGCAGACAGAGACAATGCTGTCATGACAAGTCCCCAGAGAACAGCATGGGCACAGCACATGGCAACATCTACCAGCTGTGAAAAGTCTGTGTTGGCTGGCTTCTCAGGGTTCAGTGATTTGCTAGTTACAAACAAGCTGTGACTTTCAGGATTAAAGTTTATCATTGCATCTGTTATTTTCTGATGGGAGAGACTTGGAGGACCTCTTGGGTGAGAGGTCTTTCATGTATGATTGCCAAGATACTATTCTTTTTGTGGTTTGGCTGCCAGGAGAAGTAACTTGGATTTGACTGGTGAACCAAAGCTCAGAATTTGTAATTGGTGGATACCTATTCTGGGGCCTAATTTTAAAGTTAATGAGCAATTCTCTGCATGGAAGTCTGGAGGAGTATCATCAAGCAACTGATTAAAATGGTTTTCCCTTCTAATTTCTAACAGCTCTCCCAACAGTACAGTATCTCTTTAATGTCTTTCAGTCCATCTACTCCAAGAAAAAAATCCAACATTCACATGAGCACAGACTGTGAATAAACAAAGCAGGACACACTTCACGACAGAATGCAAAGATAGTGATGTTTGCTGAAGCTTCTCTGCACTATCAGTGAGGGAAAGAAGAATAATAGCAAGCAAGGAACAAATTACAAGTCATTAAAAAAGAAAAGCCAACATAAAACCAATCATGAACTTTTACTGTTGATTTCTAACAATACATCAAAGCAGATCTGTAAGCCTGTCTGCAGTACAAAAGCCATCCCCACCTGCTGTGGCAGCTATTGGTACAACTCCAGTCTTCAGGACAACGGCAGAAAGTGTTGCTATAGGTACTCACATGCACATGATCACTAGAACTCTTCTATATAAACAGTTTTTAATAGATCGCTGTCAGGTGACTGCAGCCTTGTTTCTGTGGAGAGCTGGGACACAGGAAGCTAATCTGCACTAGTTCAGCTCACAGGAGCTTTTGCGTCAGGGGAATTTTTAAAAGGAATGCAAATTAAAATTTATGTCTGCTCATCATCGAATCAGACTTCTGCACCAATATGTGCCAGAGACTCCAAGAGGCTCAAAAAGGCTACTTAGAAAAAGCATCAAAATCACATATTCTTAACTTTGAGGAACAGGACTTGTTTTTACAAAACTAAAAAAGAAAAAACAGAAAATAAAAAAACCCTACTCTGTGAACAGTCTACACTAAAAAACTGCAACACAAAAAAACGCAGTAGGTTTGATTGCAGTGCGTATTCTGTGGGATTTATGTCAGCTGAAGCTCCCCAGTATTTCATGCACAAGCTAGAAGTCACCTGAATACAATGTCACCTGTGAACTGCCTTTACTTGTGGGTAAGAACGGTGAACAGGTGTGAGGCAGAATGCTGCCTCCAGTGTATAAATTTTTTAACATGAGCCTTACAGCTCTCAGCAACAATGATCTGGTTGCCTCATGAATGCAGATAATTCCATAAAAGAAACAGAGATGCAGATTAAGGGAGAAGAAAAGATTGCAAATTTTCCTTTGAAATCTGCCCGTAATTTGCTTGCTTACGGAGGATGAAAAATTAAAATTCAGTACATTAAATCAAAATCAAATCCTACAGGTTACTATTCCTAGAGCATTTTGAAGTTGAAACTTTTGTTGTTGAACAATTTGTTTCCTTTCTCCCTCTCTGCACCCTCCCCAGCATTCAACAGTACCACCTCTGATTATGCTGTATCCTTTAACTTCTTTACTTCAGATGTCTTTCAGCTTTTGGTAGTCTCCCTTTTTGTAGTGGCAACAGGCATGAGATGCAGGCTCTAGTCAGCTATACAACTACTCAAGTCACTTCAATTATCTGACCCTACGCAGACTTGGAAAGTCACTGCTGGACCCTTTAGTCAACATACATAAAGTTGTGCCATGAAGTAGTTACGTCTTGAGAGGAGATGCATCCTGAGTGATGCTCAAGAATCAGAAGCCACAGGATCTCAGGTTAATGGAATCTCTATTTTCTCACATGCTGTGTCTTTATCGCATTCCTCCTTCATCTTCCTATTAATATGCAACAGAAACAGGGGCTTATTGTAATTTGTAAAGTAAGTCAATCTTCAAATTCTTGATTCATTTGTGTAGACTTCACAGGTTTCAACTCCTGTCTCTGCAGGGAACTAAAGACCTTCACTCAATTCTCTATTATTAAACACAAATATATAAATGCTGCCATTTGGTCTGAAAGTGATAATAGCACAGAAACTCAGTTATTTGTGTTGCTGCATAACAAAGAGTTGTCTTAACAGGCAGACACTAGAGGCTTAGTCAAAGACTGCAGAAGTCTAAATTTTCCATTTCCTTCTTTATAGATTTAAACACTTTGGAAAATGCTTTGTTTCGTGCTGTAATACGTCTCTGTCTCCCAGATGGAAGATTTCAGGTTAGACAAGCAGGATGATTGCCTCAAGCATCTGCCAAGATTCTGTATACCCAGGCCTCCCATAGTTCTTCAAATACCCATGCCAAACAGCCAACTTCACAGCTGCTGGCTGCTGAGTAGGTCATTAGAGTGGGAAATAGCTAGACAGACATTCAGGGACCAGTTGCTTACAGGAAAACATTTTTGAAGAGCATTCAAACAAGGAACAGGACAACTACTGTCCAGAGGCAAGTGAGTAAGAACAACAGCCTGAAGAAATCAGGGGGGCTAAGATGTGTCATGAGGACATTGAGAAGATAGAGACAACTCATATGACATCCCAAGATCAAATCAAAATAATATTTTGCCATTTTTATATGCTCTGGAACTAAACCAGAAGAATACAGAGAAAGTGGAACAGGGCAGAAACTAAAGCATAAAAACCTTCACATCCAATTCATGCAGACCATAAATTTTCTTCTTTGGTCAAACTACTATAAAACACATTCCAACAATCTGGCTGCACCCTACCAGTACAGGAGCATTGACAACAAAAGCTTTTGTTTCCTTGAAAGAAACTGGCATAATCATGTCAAGTATAAACAAAAGAGTCCATCCTCAATGTGATATTTTTCTTAGCATAAATGTAAGGCAAAGTTTAACTTTATTTTGCCTGAATGGAATATACACCTACGTATGTAACCCATTTAAAGAAGGATTTGAAAGCAGATGCTGGGATACTTTAAAGCACTCTATTCCCTACTTACAATGACATATAATTAGGTCATTTGTTACAAAATCTTAACATAATTTATTATTTTATTAAGGCTACTTTTAGAAAACCAGATCAAGAGGTTGGCTCGATTAGTCAAGAGCCATACAAGCACATTTGAAAAATCAGAGACTTACTACCATACAAATCTCTGGGAACAATAAGATGATCTCAGATGAAAGAAACACAAAAACTAAATAACTCCTCAGCTGTTTTAAGGACTCTTATTCTTATAACAGGCTGGAATTTGTGACACTAGACTCTTGTTTTCCTAGCTCTGCAATCATGACCTTCTGTACACCACTCTGCTCTTCTGTTTTCATATGTATGAAATTGATCTACTTATCCTTGGTATCAAGCCACTGATTTGACAGAAGTGCTGCAAGTATTACTTTAGTGTTTGGAAAAGTACTTAAACACTTTCATGTGGAAAGTGCTGAAGGCAGACAGAGGATTACATGACATTCTCTTCAGCTAACCTGCTTTTAAGGCAATATTAGGGTGGAGATTGCTTCTAGGCAGAGAACTTCTACATTTAGTTTCAGCCTGAAAGCACTTCAAACATCTGAGCTTGAGGATAAGCCACTCACTGGGGAGATCTATAATGGAAAGGCTGAGCTGAAAATACAGTATAGAAGTCCTGCAGGTTGATACTACCATCTTCAGACAAAGTCTGCTATGAAGATCGTGAAGAAAAGACACAGTAAATTACATTGCAGATATACCTGGAACTATACATGGTTCAGCTTTCTCTCAAAAGCAACACATGGGAGGAACAGCTTCGCTTGCAAAGATCATTACTAAAGTTTAGAGAGAAAGTACAACGCCCACAGTAAAGTCTTAAGAAAAAAGTACTTTCCCCACAGCCAGAGTCACTTGAGAGCTTTAAATACCCTGCATTACTTTGCCTCTTAATAAAGAGTTCCCTTTCATCAGATGAAACAGCTACTTCTGTGTCCTTACAGGAACAGAAAAAACAACAAATAGCCTATTCCATGACAACAATCTCCTAAACAAAACGGATTTTCAACAGAAAACCAGATATCCTGTTTATTCTTAACAACAGTGGGAAAGTGCAGTTAGGAATCCCTATGATAAATATGAGAATACAAATCCCACCATGATTGCACTGTGTTCCTTTCAAAAGAATGATTTTCTCTATCATTCCAAACCTTCTTTAGAGTTTCACTATGAGATAAAGGCTGCTCTGAGCAGAAGGCAGAGGGCTGTAACTCAGCTTGACCACCCAACTCAGACTGTACTAGAACTGCATAACTGACATGATGGCTCACTGGGAAATAACCAAACAACAAAGCATTACAGCCCTTGTTTGGTCTAACCTAGGCACCTTAATCCTTCATGCAGGAACAGACTACATCACAATTTTAAGGTTATAAATGCTGCTTTGGCCAGTCAGAGTAAGTTGTCAGAGTAGGGGGTAGAATATTAAGGATTCCCTGCCTTCATCACTCTCTTACTGAGTAGTACTGAGTAAGCTATTTTTATTCAGTCTTCTCACCCATGAAGTAGGATTATCTGTGTTTCCTTTCTCAAAAGTCATGGGAATCAACACTCAGAGAAGACTTGTAACAATGCTTTAAGCACAGCACACACAGAAGTGGCCACATTTTTCTTCTAAAGACACCTACTCCTGCAGTTTGTGTGCTTAGAACCAGCAGAAAGGGGGATGGGACATAAAGGGCTGTGACAGCCACACTCTGTGTAGCTCTGCTGCACAGAGGAAGAAGTGACCACCTCAGTCTCTTTCCATCTGAAGTGTCAGCTTTGTTACACACAGAGCATTTACAGAAATCTCCCCAGGAAGCTTATGGCCAGGAGAAGAAAGTGAATTTAACTCTACCCTTAAGAGTTTGTAAATTGAGAGTTTATTAAAATCAAACAACTAATATGCAAATACCAAGGCAACTTTATTCTTAATCTGCTGTGGCTGATAATACCATCTACAGGGCACCTTGTCACTAACACAGGTTCACCTTTATATGGTGAACACTTCCTTTGTCTCAGTCTTAAGATCTCTCAGCAGTCTGGTAAACTCAGAGAAAATGCCAAAGGAAGGAAAATTAGACAATTACATGAGAATTAGTCAACCAATTAGTTCCTGCCTCCACTTTGCTGCTCTAAACATCTTTAGCCAAACTAAGGCAGCTTCTCTGCAATATGCAACTCATTATCTACTACAGATTTCTATAACTATATTAATAATTATGTATTCAAATGCTACTTTTGAAATATTAACAAAAGAAAAATCCAATAGGATCCTTCTTTGACAATGACACAATCCATGGAGGTGACTGACATACCAGAAATTTATTCAGGTTAGAAAAAGAGATGAATGATGAGCTTTGAAGGGCATGCCCTTTTTTAGGCAGTGTATACTTGAAGAGATTAAGTTACCTGACACAAGGAAGAATCACAATAATTTTATCCCAGTAAAGGATGTTACAAATTTCTCTCACTTAGGTGAAGTTCATCCTCCATATGAGCAATAGCAAGTAATCAGTCTTACTTGTAGGAGAAAAATATAGCTTTCACTGAGGAGAAAAGAGTGTCATGAAGGAGGGAGATAATATAACAGTATAGCTATGAAAGAAAACAGACTGCTAATTCTGATGATCAGTGTATTCTCTTTAAGAGAATTCAACACAATTATGCTGGATTGGCTGCCACTGTTCTGCCTGAGCCCATGTTGAAACAAAATAAACTTGAGGACAAGGGCCAAACTCCATCATGAAGTATCACAGATATGTTGTATCCTGGGTAATGCAGATTTAATGTCCACCAAGTAGGTAAAATTAATACATTCCCCATAGCCCTGTTTTGTCTAAACAGGCACACAACTCTTCTGATGGCATAGCCTTACACACTCACAAGAGTTTTGCTGCTCTATTATTCTGGCTTGAGGGGGCATTCCAAGCATGAGCATGAGTTTAAGATTGCCCCAGAGTCTAGCTACTCAATAAATTAATTTCTACTGTGAGTGGTCTGAAGAACTGGAAACAAGTATAAATTCACCTGCTAAACGTGCTATATTGGATAAGCTGTGATTTAGTTTAAGACTGTGAGCTAAGATTGGGAAGTAAGAAAAAAGATAATTAATACAGGAGACTCCTTTCAACTTCAATATCTGTTTTCTAGAGTATTTTAAGAAAGTCTTTCAAGGCCTTTGTTTATTTTCTCCTAGTGGTACAAGACATTCAATGTCCAAAGGCATAATCAGATCATTCGAAAAAGTTAAAAAAAAAGAAAGAAGCCTGTCTTTGGACAAGGATCTCTCTTATTTTACTTCTGACACTGGAAACACATACATGATCATAAACACACATTCACCTCAAGGTGGGAAAAAAATCCATCAGTGTGTGTATTCATCAAGCTTTATTATTCTAATGAACACATTCATGCCACTTTGCAAAGATGGGGCACCCACTGTAACATATTTTCATTCTTTCACTGAAAAGCAACAATTTAAATGCTTGCAGCTCAAGGACCAGAGCCAGCAGCTCAAAGGACACAGAACATTAGCACAATGCAGTGAAGAAACTCATTCTCTCATCTTGAGCTCTTTCCATTGATCTAACATCCTGTGCAAAGTAGTAAGAGTGAATTTATTAATTCATGGGTTTATTAATTCATGGGACAATGGCAATGCTTTAGTGCTACAACTCAATAATGAAGGCAACAATCAGCAAGCAGATCAGATTTTCCACACAGTGCTAACTAATTAAGAGGAGAAAGATAGGAAGGAAAGCAAACCTACACGCAAAATACAAAACAAAAAACATCTGAGACACTGCACCATCTCTGAAATGCTATTTTGGTCATGGCTAACAAGGTCTATACAGAAGAAACACGAGACAAAGGAGGTGTGGCAAAGGAGGAATTTCACACAGTTCTCCCTGGATCCATTCCTTTTTGTAGAAGGTATCAACAAAACCAGGGAAGCTCTCAACAGGGAGGAAGCAATCTCTCTGCTAGTTGGCAGGGACATTTTTATTTCATGTCTTCTTCCTGAAGAAGCACTCAAAAAACCTCTGAATGTCGACCAAAATAGCCATGCTTCCTATCTCAAGGAACACAGAAAACATTTACAGGTATGATACAACAAAAAAGCAATAAAGACATAGACAGAAAGACATCCAAGAGCAGCAGCAACAAAACCTGCTGAATTTTCAACAAAGGTTAATATATAGAGTGCCAGAGCACTTTTCTTCTTGTTTCTTTATAAACTGAATGACTAAACACCGACCCCAAAATTAAGAGACTGTTCCGGTAGCCATCCTGAAGGAGAATTATGGATAGCTCAGCTTCCCCACTTCACTATTCATACAACTCCCCAAATCTACCATATCTGTCATAACAGATGCATTTCAATATATGAACATGGCACGTTGTGTGACAGGAAATGGTACAGAACAAATCACCTTGAACAAATCTGCAAACTCAAGATTTCCTATGAGAAAAGGCCTGGCCCCACAAAAGCCGCTCATCTATTTCTATGCATTAGAGAGCCTAGCACAGCATCTGCACTCTGCTTCTTCTCCCCCTTTTTCCCCCCTCCCTAATACTTTACTGCACACCGAAATGAGTCAGTATGATATTGCAGCCTATGGCTATGACAAACATCTTTGGACTGTTTTTGTTCTTTGATGCTATGAATGTATTTGATATCCACAACCAAAGCTGTAATTGAATTTGAGGGGGGAAGAAAAGGTCTATTTTCTTTGCCTGCTGCAATGGTAGCTGAAACCAACAACAATAATCTGCCAGCACAAAACACAAGAATGACAATCATATCTGACACCATTTTCCAAGCCAAGATGATGATGGGTGGATGAACAAATCAGTCTGGACAATCTCATGCTGCAGCATTAACAAACACCACAAGGGTCTAATGTTTCATGACCCAAGCATCAGCTGAGGGACAGGCAGGATGACTTCTAAGTCTTTTCCACCTTTAACCCTATTTCATTAAAATTGCAAAATCAAACACCTGCCTTGGACTTGCAAACTAACTCTGCGAGGTTACCACTTGCATTAAATCTGTCAGAGTTAAGCAGTCCTTTCACACAGGGACTGTCTGCCTTACAAAGCACATACTCAGTCACAGAAAGGAAAATCCATAGGAAGAAACAATGTTCTGAGGTGAGGTGGCAAGGAAAATATGTTGATTGTGCTTCATTAGTAAACAACCAGATTTAAGAATTCCTTTCCCAAAATTAAAACACAGTGAGAACTCACCTGAATCATACCACTGCATCTCTGCTGCAACTCTGTTGAAGCCTCCTAGTACCTTAATGAGGGTCTTGAAGAAAGCTGGAGAGGAACTTCTACAAAGACATGTGGTTATAAGGACAAGAGGAATGTCTTTAAACTGAAAGAGGGTAGGCTAGATTTAGATATTAAGAAGAAATTTTTCACTGTGTGGGCAGTGAGGCACTGAGATATCCCAGAAACGTTGTGGATGCCCCGTCCTTGGAAGTGTTCAAAGCCAGGTGGGATGGAGCTTTAACCAGCCCAGTCTAGTGGAAGAACCATCACACATATGCCAACTTACTGGGGCCAAGTAGTCAATGATCCTGCTTATCTACATAAACAGAAGCCTTACCACTAAAGAATAACACCATCTGAAAGGTTTCAAATGTGTTAACAGCAATGAAAAGCAAAGGGTTTGATATGCCACACTCCCTCTGCTAGGCATCTTCAAGAGTATTATTTTGAGAACATACTAGAGTGCCAATATTCTTTTGTCTTCAGGCTACTAAACTGTCAATTTGGCTCCATGACCCAAAGCCACACTACAAACGAGGTGACTTATGAAAGCAATGCTGTACCTTCAAAAAAGTCACCAGCAAAATAGACTT